>CM059190.1:35308558-35749591 GCA_030323885.1 Branchipolynoe longqiensis | reverse complement strand
GAAGGTATGTGCTTATCCACTACTGATTTGGTTGGTTGTAAGCCTGCATTACGATGTCAACGGCACCCATTCAAGTAGTGACGAACGAGCTCAATATTGCTCAACTTTGGTCATTAGATGAGAAACCTGTTTCTAATGGACCAGACGGGATGGCCGAATGAGTTCAGCGTCCGTCTCCCGTTTTGGTAGATAATGTGATTCCTGGTGGAGTCAAACCAATGGCCTAAAAATGTATACTTGTCACTTCCTAGCACGGTGCTCAGCATTATTAGGATAGGGCAAGGACTGGTTGGCTCAGTGTCAGGATAATGTGACTGAGTTGGATATCAGGCCATGGTGCTGGCAGCCTGGTCTCCCAGTGGGGCAGCACTATGACATCGCCATGAGTGTGCACTGTCATAAGTCGGTACCCGACCTGATATGACCCTAGATTTTGCCAGGACGTAAAACTCCAACAACCAACCAACCTATTTCCAACGTGATATCAGCCATATTGGACTTTGTCTGATTGTGTAAGTTATAGCAGCCTGTACTTTCTTCTATTTTTTCTTTTTGTTTGTTTGTTGGTCCATTAGTTGTTTAAGCAGGGGAAATTTCAGTCATAGACGACTGGTCTTCCTCATTCCACTGCTGGTCAATAGAAAGCCCGAGCCTACACTTTTACCGACCCATGGGATTTTTAACCTCCCACACCACATAGACATGGTATGAGAGCAACCGGCCTTTGATGATGCTGTAAGTTATACACAGTGGTGGAAATTCAAATTGGCAGAGCTGGGGCGACGGGGAATCGAACCGCTGACCCTCAGATTAGGAGTCTGACCTAGAAAAAAGTCAGACACTCTAACCACTCCGCCACAGAGAACACCATTATACTATCATTTTATGGCACCCGGACGCAGTGGTCGAATCGGTAAAGCGCAGGCTTCCAGTGCGGATGGTCGGGAGTTCGATTCTCGGTTGAGTCAAAACAATGGCTTATAAAATTGATCCTTGTCGCTACCTAGCCTGACGCTCGCCATTACTGGGATAGGGAAAGGACTGGTTATCTCAGAATCAGGATAATGTGACTGAGTGTGATATCAGATCAGAGTACTGGCAGCCTGAGCTCCCAGTGGGGCAGCACTATATAGCCACCATGAGTGCGCACTATCACAAGTCAATACCTGTCCTAATATGACCTAAGATGTTGCCAGGATGTAAAACTACTTTATGTCAAGAGGAACGTCTTGCTCTAATGTTGATGTCTTTACATGCTTCCCGCTCTTCAAAATCTATATTAACGAGCCTAACTTGTGATGGGAAATCGGTGTTTAATTGGATAATTTAATTGAACCCGTTCGCATATCGAACGCTGTGTGATTGATCGATGAAGGTGCGGGTACCAGAATGAGCCTGCTGTAATGGATGTGTGCACGCGCAGCCTTCCCTGACTTCCCAGCGTTCATTGTGACCTGCGCACGGATGTGTGGGTGCAGTTAATCTTGGTTAAATTGCCATTCCGGTAGAACCCTCCACCCTCCACCCTCTACTCTCCACCCTCCACCCTCCACCCTCCATCCCTCCATCCCTCCATCCCTCCACCCATCCATCACCCACCCCCTTTCGCTTCCCCACTGTCCCCTTACACCACTCCCTCCCTCCCTCCCTCCCTCCTCCCTCCCTCCCTCCTCCCTCCCTCCCTCCCTCCCTCCCCCCTCCCTCTCCCTTACCCTCCCTCCTCTCTCCCTCTCTCTCTCTACTCACTCACTCCCTTCCTACCTACCTCTCTCCCCTCCCTCTCTCCTCCCTCCCTCCATCTCTCCCCCTCCCTCCCCCCTCTCTCCCATCCCTCCCTCTCTCCCCTCCTCCTCTCTCCCTTCCCTCCCTCACTCCCCTCCCCCTCCTCTCCCCTCTCCCTCCCTCTCTCCTCCTCTCTCTCTCCCTCCCTCCCTCTCTCCTCCCTCTCTCCCCTCTATCCCTTCTCTCCCTTCCCCCCATCATACCTCCAGGCCCTCCCCCTTCCTCCCCCATCCATCCTCCCTACCTGCCTACCTCTCTCCCCTCCATCCATCCATCCCCCCCCCCCCTCACTCCTCCCACCCTCCCACCCTCCTTCCCTCCTTCCCTCCTTCCCCCTTGCCCCTCCATCCATCTCTCCGACCCTCCTGCCCTGCCCCGTCCCTTCCTCCCTCCCCTGTACTCCACCTGCTCAACACGCTCGCACACACACACACACACGCACACACACACACACACACACACACACACACACACACACACACACACACACACACACACACACCTACCTACCTACTGTCGCCTGATATGGTGCCCGGTGGTGCTGTATGAGATGTGTGTGTCCTCTCGTCTGACTAGAGGGAAGCCAAGTGCTGCTTATATATATAGTTATTTACCTTATTTAGTTTGGAGTAATTGATTGAAAGTTGTTAGATAAGACAGTAAAAACATACAAAATAAATTTGCTGGGGTTTTACGTCCTGGCAACATCTAAGGTAATATTTGATTTGTGAGAGTACACGCTTATGGTGACTTTATAGTGCTGCCCCACTTGGAGCTCAGGCAACCAGCACCATGACCCAACATTTGACCCAGTCACATTATCATGATATTGAGCTAATCAGTCTTTGTCCTATCCTAGTAATGCAGAGCGCCAGGCTAGGCAGTGACATGCATCAATTTTGTACGTCATTGGTTTGACTAGGCTAGGATTCAAACTCCCAACCTTTCGCACGGTAAACCTGGGCTCTTACTGATTAGGCCACCTACATCAGGGCCCGTTTGCATGAAGTATTATTTATCGCCCCTGGTGGTAAGGACCGAGTTCGGGGTAGCTATCGCCGGGGATAAGAAATGGGTCACTGGGTATGCATGGAGCCAAATCGGCGAGGAGGTAGCTACCCTTGTGTTTATTTATAGATTTGGGAAATCCTATTAATATCGCCGCCAATGCGGCGGTAGTCTTAATAACGGTTCGAATTTAGGGTTAAATTAAAATTTCACTTATTGCGTATGTAATTCTGTTAAATATGATCACATTCAATAGATTTGGCCCGAGTCGGTCCCTACCCCAATATTACGGGTTCATCAGATTGTGCAACTTTATGAGTCATGTGTACCTTTCCAGTACGCAGACCAGAATTTCAAAAGCCATTATTCATTTAGAAAAAATTATCATCGCATTATGCAGATTTATAATTAAAGCCCTGCCTAAGACACAGATTATTGGTGATTGTGTTCAGCCTGAAGTGAATGTGAATCCATTACACAGCGCCACCATGTGGAGGATACTCACACACAAGCACACACCTATACACATACACACACACACACACACACACACACATAATCTACACACATCGGCATGCGCATTCAGGCACACACACTCATCATCATCATCATGCTGTCGGTCGCGATGCGACAAAGACTGCTTTCTTTACTTGACAGCCGCTCTCCATTTAGCTCTCTGCTGTGAGATGAGTCGGTCTTAATGTCTCTCAGCTTCAGGTTTCTCTTGATGGTATCCTTGAACCGGAGATGAGGGCGCCCTCTCTTTCTGTAACCAGAAGACAGTTGAGAGTAGAGGATATGCTTTGGTAGCCTGTCTGATGACATCCTCATGAGGTGTCCAGTCCACCGGAGATTCTTTTTGATCAGAAGATCTTCCATAGAGGGCAGCCCTGTCCATTCGAGTATTTCCTTATTTGTCACTTTGTCCTTCCAGGTTAGCCTCATGATTGAACGCAGATGCCGCATCATGAAGGCATGCAGCTTTTTCACCTGTCGTCTGTGCACTGTCCAGGCCTCGTCTCCGTATAGTAGCGTGGATAGCATGATTGCCATGGTAGATCTTGCCTTTGACCTGCATGGACACATGGTGGTTGTTCCAGAGTCTCTGGCGTAGTGGGCCGATGGATGCACTAGCCTTGGGCATCCTCCTCTGTATTTCAGCATCAATGCATCCATCACTTGATATAGTGCTTCCGAGGTAGGTGAATTCCGGAACAGAGTTCAGCTTGTGTCCGTCAATCATGACATCCTCCTCTGGGGTTCTTGTAGAGTTGGGTTGGTACAGCACCTCCGTCTTCTTGACACACTCACACACACACACATAATCTACACACATCTACATGCACATTCAGGCACTCACACGCACACACACACACACACACACACACACATAATCTATGCACATTCAGGCACACACTCACACGCACACACATAATCTACACACATCTACATGCACATTCAGGCACTCACACGCACACACACATACACACACATAATCTACACACATCTACATGCACATTGAGGCACACACTCACACGCACACACATAATCTACACACATCTACATGCACATTCAGGCACACACACTCGCACGCACACACATACACACACATAATCTACACACATCTACATGTACATTCAGGCACACACACTCGCACGCACACACATACACACACATAATCTACACACATCTACATGCACATTCAGGCACACACACTCACATACACAGACATACACAATCTACACACATTTACATGCACATTCAGACACACACACTCGCAGCACACACATACACACATAATCTACACACATCTATCTACATGCACATTCAGGCACACACACTCACATGCACACACATAATCTACAAGCATCTACATGCACATTCAGACACACACACTCGCACGCACACACATACACACACATAATCTACACACATCTACATGCACATTCAGGCACACACACTCACATACACAGACATACACACCTATATCCACTCACACACATACACACAGACATGCACACATTCACACGCACACATACATACACACATCCACAGACACATCCAGACATACATGCACACACACATGTGCAAACACGTGCAAACTCACAGGTATGCGCACTCTCACACATGCACACACAATCATATACACACGCACATACACACGCATACATATGCACAGACACGCGCACACATATATCCCATTAGTGAGATAACTTCACCGGAAGTGTCCGATAGACACGGGGACGATTGTGTGGCGCTGCCATCGCCTCCTTTTTAATCCAATCAGATTTGATCGATACTGTTCTCATTACGGGAGTGCTACTCCTGTTGGGTACTGCCCCGTCTAGCTTCTTACCCACCAACGTCTTCTACGTGTGTCTGTGTGGCCAGTGGACCATGATGCCTGAATATATGAGTGTCTGTGTGGCCAATGGACCATGATGCCTAAATATAGGTGTCTGTGTGGCCAGTGGACCGTGATGCCTGAATATAGGTGTGTCTGTGCGATGAGTGGACCGTGATGCTTGAATATAAGTGGGGACCCTCCCCTCTCCGCGCTCCTCCACTCACCTCCACTCCACTCCACTCCACTCCATGATGGAGTGGAGTGGAGTGGAGGAGATCCGTGCGGGAGATCGGGAGTTCCAGGTGTCTGTGTCGCCAGTGGAATGTGATGCCTGAATATAGGTGTCGCCAGTGGACCGTGATGCCTGAATATAGGTGTGCCTGTGTGGCCAGTGGACCGTGATGCCTGAATATAGGTGTGTCTGTGTGACCAGTGGACCATGATGCCTAAATATAGGTGTGTCTGTGTGGCCAGTGGACCGTGATGCCTGAATATAGGTGTGTCTGTGTGGCCAGTGGACCGGGATGCCTGAATATAGGTGTGCCTGTGTGGCCAGTGGACCGTGATGCCTGAATATAGGTGTGCTCAGTGGACCGTGATGACTGAATATAGGTGTACCTGTGTAAACAGTGGACCGTGATGCCTGAATATAGGTGTGTCTGCGTGATCAGTGGACTGTGATACCTGAATATAGGTGTTTCTGTGTGGCCAGTGGTCCATGATGCCTGAATATAGGTGTGGCCAGTGGACTGTGATACCTGAATATAGGTGTCTGTGTGGCCAGTGGTCCGTGTTGCCTGAATATAGGTGTGTCTGTGTGGCCAGTGGACCGTCATGCCTGAATATAGGTGTGTCTGTGTGGCCAGTGGACCGTCATGCCTGAATATAGGTGTGTCTGTGTGGCCAGTGGACCTTGGTGCCTGAATATAGGTGTGTCTGTATGATCAGTGGACCGTGATGCCTGAATATAGGTGTGTCTCTGTGGCCAGTGGATTGTGATGCCTGAATATAGGTGGCCAGTGGACCATGATGCCTGAATATAGGTGTGTATGTGTGGCCAGTGGATTGTGATGCCTGAATATAGGTGGCCAGTGGACCGTGATGCCTGAATATAGGTGTCTCTGTGTGGCCAGTGGACCGTGATGCCTAAATATAGGTGTGTCTGTGTGGTCAGTCGACCGTAATGCCTATTTGGATAGCTGGCATTGGATTGCTTTCCTATCTATTCCACCGGGCGCGGTGGCCGAATCAATAGAGCGGGGCCTCCCGTGCGGGAGATCGGGAGTTCCCGGTCGAGTCAAACCAATGACTTACAACATTGATATTTGTTGCTTCCTAGCTTGGTACTCGGCATTAATAGGATAGGGCAAGGATTGGTTATCTCAGTGTGAGGATAATGTGACTGAGTGGGGTATCTGGTCATGGTGCTGGTGGTCTGATTTCCCAGTGAGGCAGTGCTATTCAGTTGCCATGAGTGCACACTGTCACAAATCGGTACCCGTCCTGATATGACCTTAGATGTTGCCAGGATGTAAAACTCCAACAACCAACCAACCTATCTACACCCGATACCCCTTCATTACATTCCAGCTCAACACCCCCCTTTCTCTATATTACTCAGAGAAAGGGGGGTACTTCCTTCCTTGAATTACACAGTAATCGCAGTTGTGATAATAATTGTAGTGATTAATCTGATTGTCATTTTGTAAATGTTTTTTGTTGTTGTTTAAACCCAATATGAATGAGTATATATTTTACTGAATAAATTGTATATATGTGTAATATACATAACATATATGAATATATATATATATAAATATGTAATATAGATATGTAATATAAATATGTAATATAGATATGTAATATAAATAAATATGTTCTATAAAATATACATATAATATAAATATATTATATAAATATGATATATTTAATGAGAGTTACGGAAAGATAACTGAGCATTTCCCAGATGAAAGATCTCCACGATTTCGCGGATTTCCGGGATTTTTCAGTCCCGCAGCACCATCAGTGTATACTACTAATATGTGTTGCAGACGCCGCAGCAGTATCAGCGTATACTACTAATAAATGCTCTAAACGCCATAACACTATCAGCATATACTACTATCACATGCCTCAAACGTCGCAGCACGATCAGCGTATACCAATATATATGAAACCCAACTTCCGGAAATTTTCCGCGATTCCCTGACAATGCTAAACCTATGGGAGAATATCAGCATTTCCGCTTTTTTCCCCCGGAGACCACTTGCATCCCTGTACAGCTTTGCGGTCTTCTAAAAGTGAAGAAATAGGCAGTGCACATTTTTGGTAAAAAATAGATAAAAATGCTGTTGTTTTAGGAGCATCTCTGTATATTATTTAATCCTCCTTTCCTATTTCCAGTCTTTAAAGAAATCTCCGTTTACTTTTATATTATAGCAACAAAGAATACAAATCATACAATATTGCAATATCACTTTTGCTAACAAATGGTAAAAACAGTAATTACAAGTCATTTGACATATTTACATCAAGTGACTCAAGGAACTGATCACTAAGTCACAACATTCCAGAACAAACTATGTGTAGCTAATTGGGGCGCATCATCTGTTAATAAACACATATCAACAACACACTCTAAAGCGCACCTGCCACTTCCCAATGTTGAAACCCGACTGCCGGTAACAAAACAAAACAAAAAGCTTGTTAATTTAACGGTGCCTCTAGAGCACATTGATTGTTATATCATCGGCTATTGGACATCAAGCATATGGTCATTCTGACATATTTCTTTGGAGGAAACCCACAGACGCCACATAGGCTACTCTTTCCGATAAGCAGCAAAGTGTCTTTTATATTCACTTTTCCACAGACAGGACAGCACATACCACAGCCATTGCTGAGTAATGAAACAAACCAAACCAAACCGATCACCTTATGGTTGGTAAGGACGGGCCCTTTTGTGGCCCGAGATAAATGATGCAGGGCGCCCCCATAATGCGCCGCGCGTCATCACCACTGGTTATTGGTTGGTCCTGCTTTGTCCGCCCCATATGGTAAGTAGTAGACACAGCCGCCGCCCTGGCAGTTCTCGGACAATAGACCTTTTTCACAGGGTTGGTTCATTGTTGGAATTTTACATCCTGGCAAGATCTAAGGTCAAATCAGGATGGGTACTGACTTGTGGCAGTATGCACTCATGGCAACTTTATAGTGCTGCCCCACTGGGAGACAAGGCTACCAGCACGTGCCCCAATATCGCACTCAGTCACACCATCTTGACACTGAGCTAACCAGTCCTTGCCCTATCCTATTAATGCTGAGCGCCAAAACTAGGAAACGACAAGTATCAATTTTATAAGTCATTGGTTTGACTCGACCGGGAACCGAACTCCCGACCTTCCGCACGCGAGGCCCGCGCTCTACCGATTCAGCCACTGCGCCCGGTTTCCCAGTAAGCTGCTACCCATGACATCAGTTCTGTCACTGCCATCAGACCTTTCCCTCAAAGTCAGAGCATGGTGCATATTGAACTATTACCTACAATAGTTCAATCTTGAACTATTACCTACAATACCAGATGGGATAGCCAAATGAGTTAGAGCGTCCGCCTCCCGTGTTGGTAGATCGTGGTGTCATGGGTTCGAACCCTGGTCGAGTCAAACCAATGACTTAAAAATTGAGACTTGTCGCTTCCTAGCCTGGTACTCGGCGTTATTAGGACAGGGCAAGGACTGGTTGGCTCAGTGTCAGGATAATGTGACAGAGTGGGATATCAGGTCATGGTGCTGGCAGCCTGGTCTTCCAGTGAGGCAGCACTATAAAGTCACCATGAGTCACAAGTTGGTACCCGTCCTGATATGACATTAGATGTTGCTAGGACATAAAATAACAACAGCAACAGCAACAACATTACCTACAACATTTTGATTGTTGGCGTTCTCTGTGGCGGAGTGGTTAGAGTGTCTGACTTTTTTCTAGGTCAGACTCCTAATCTGAGGGTCGGCGGTTCGAGCCCCCAGCTCTGCCAATTTGGATTTCCACCGCTGTGTATAACTTACAGCGTCATCAAAGGCCGGTTGCTCTCATACCATGTCTATGTGGTGTGGGAGGTTACAAATCCCTTGGGTCGGTAAAAGTGTAGGCTCGGGCTTTCTATCGATCAGCAGTGGAATGAGGAAGACCAGTCGTCTATGACTGAAATTTCCGCTGCTTAAACAACTAATGGACCAAACAAAAATACAAACAAAAAACACCAGTTCTTGCCACTGCCATCAGAAGGTGGCCTGACAAGTGACAGTCTAAATGCGATATTCAATTCATTTTGATTCATGACTGTTCCACTTCCCATGAGCAATTTAAACGTCCTATTTTGAATTGGAAATGTGACGGCAAAGACTTGTGTAATTATTGCCGAATAAATATCCCATTTCAAGACCCTCCCCAACCACCACCCCTCTGACTCTGATTTCTGTGACCAGAATCCTGCACTGGTAACCATCTATGATTGGTGGACCTGCCTTGTGTGTGTTCGGTTTGGTTGATTGCAGGTTTTAAGTCCTAGCAGCTTCCAAGGTCTTCAGGACCGGCTGACTTGTGACACTGACTATGCCTGTATTGTGCTGTCACACTGGGATACTCTAGAACCGTCACTATTGCCCGATATGTCCTACTTATTTGATCCTGACATTGAAACAATTGATTTATCTAATCTTATATTAAATGTTCAGTGCCATGCAGGGTAGCACTAGCAGCGACAAGTTTACATTAGGTAGGTCTTTGGTTTTGAATCGGCTGAGGGTTGACCTTCCCAGCTTGGCTTGTATGTATGTATATATCTATGTATGTATTATGTATGTATGTATGTATTATGTATGTATGTGTGTATGCATGCATGTATGAATGAATGTATGTATGTATGCATGTATGTATGTATGAATGTATGTACGTATGAATGTATAATGTATGAATGTATGTATGTATGCATGTATGTATGTATGTATATATGTATGTATGCATGTATGTATGAATGTATGTAAAGCAACAAGCATGCATACATACAAACTTGTCTGTTTGTTGGAGTTGCTCATCTTGACAACATCTAAGGTAATATTTGGACATGTACCGACTTGTAACAGTGCGCACTCATGACGATTCATAGTGCTGCCCCACTGGGATACCAGGCCACCGGCACCATGATCTGATCTCCTACTCAGTCATATTATCTTGATACTGAGCTGCCCAGTCATTGCCCTATCATAGTAATGCCGAGCGCCAGGATAGGTAGCGAGCATCAACCTGGTTTGACTCGACCAGGAGTCGAAACACCCGACCTTCCGCACGGGAAGCCTGCGCTCTACCGATTCAGCCACCGTGTCTGGTGTGTGTGTGTGTGTGTGTGTGTGTGTGTGTGTGTGTGTGTGTGTGTGTGTGTGTGTGTGTATGTATGTATGTGTGTGTAGTGGCTTGCATTGCCCTCATCAAGTAGAATGACGCATAGCCATGTAGTCGTGGATAGATAAGCAATATCTAAGCATCTACTGTGTCTTGATGTTTTGAGCCATCGATGTTTTGCTTACCTTATCTCGCTGTTTCTGCTCTTAGGTCTCCCTGACCTACATATCCCTTGTCCTTTGCTTGGGTTTCCCTGGCCAGTGTCCCCTATCCTTGTCTTGGGTCTCACTGACCTATGCTATAGATCCCTTGTTCTTGTTTTGGGTCTCCCTGACGTAGATATGTCCCATGTCCTGGACTTGCGTTTCCCTGACCCATATTTCCCTTGTCCTGGTGTTTCTCTGACATATATATCCCTTCTGGTGTTTCCCTGACCTATATATCCCTTGCCCTGGTGTTTCCCTGACCTATATATCCCTTGTCCCAGTGTTTCCCTGACATGCCTTATCCTGGTGTGCCTTTGACATATACAGTATAACCCCATTAAACCAAACTTGAAGGGACCATAGAAATTTGTTTGGATTAACCGATCATTGGTTTAACTGAGCTTTGACTTTGACTTGGCTTTAGCAAAAACGGGGGTGCATTATGAATGTGCAATGTATGTATGATTATTGTTTTTTATGTATATGCAGTTTACCCCCATTAAACCAACCTCGGTTAAATCAAACGATCGGTTAATCCAAACTTTTTTCGGCGACCTGTCAAAATACTACCATTTATCATATAAAAGAAAGTCTCAGATGACCTTAAAACCACATGAAAGTTTGGTTTAACTGTACCGGAAGTGGCCTGGGGCCGACATTTTGTTTGGATTAACCGATACTTTGGATTAACCGAATTTGGTTTAACCAACTTTTTTTATATGATAAATGGTAGTATTTTGAGGGCCGCCGAAAATAGTTTGGATTAACCGATCGTTTGGTTTAACCGAGCTTGGTTTAACGGAGTTGTACTGTATATCCCTTCCGGTGTTTCCCTGACCTATATTTCCCTTTTCCTGGTGTTTCTCTGACCTGTATATCCCTTGTCCTGAACTTGGGTTTCCCTGACATATATCCATTGTACTGGTCTCTGTGAACTATATATCCCATGTCCTGGCGTTTCCCTGACCTACATTTCCCTGCTCTTGGTGCTGGGTTACACGAGGGAACGCTGACGGCTTCAAACACAACAAAAACAAACAAAACAGCTCTATCCTAACCAGTTTTTTTTATCTCGTTCACCCCCACCCCATTTAATGAACTACTAAGGTTAAAACTATCATAATCTGTCATGAAATAAAAGAATCGCTCGTTATCTGGCAGGTGATTTTAGTGTATTTTCTAAGTGATTTAGCCAGGAACCAGCAGCCTTGGGACACTCTCCAAGCTGAGCTTTAGTTGTCGAACCGCCGTAGGACTTAATATTATTTATTTTGACTGCACTGAATTGGTTGGTTGATTGTTGGAGTTTTAAGTCCTGGCAACATCTAAGCTCATATCAGGATGGATACCAACTTGTGACTGTGCACTCATGGCGACTTCATAGTGCTGCCACACTGGGAAATTAGGCCGCTGGTACCATGACCAGATATCCTACATAGTCACATTATCCTGATTCTGAGCTAACCAGTACTTGTCATATCCTATTAATACCGAGCACCAGGCTAGGAAGCGACAAGTATCAATTTTATAAGTCATTGGTTTGACTCGGTTGGTATTCGAACTCCCGACATTTCCGCATGCGATGCCCACGCTCTACCGATTCGGCCACCGGGCCTCGTTTCCCACAGAGCATGATGCACATAGAACCTACAACAATAGTTCTTGTTAATGGGAGTTAAAGTTGCATAGTCCGATTAAAGTTGCATAGTCCGATGGTTCTGAGTTTCTGAAATTTTCTGAGATAAATACATTAGGTTGATTGTTATTATGTAGGCCCTACCTTACTTTAGCTTGAAGTAACTTTTATTTTAAGTGACTAACTTTTGAGATATTTGAAGTGGAACCATGCAAAATTAATTTTGGCAAGCTCGTCAAAACTGTGACCCCATAGGCTTCTGCAGTAACAGGTTCTATTCAATTGCCTCAGTATTCCCTTCTATGTGGCTACAAATGTTTAATAAGTGCACCAGTATCTAAGTTAGATATGTAGAATCAAATTTAGATAATTGTTTTGGTTTTGAAAATTTTATATTTTCATCGGACCATACAGCTTTAACTCGGGGTTTGACGCGGCTGGGATTAAAACTCCCGACCTTCTGCATGGGAAGCCTGCACTGTACTGTTTCAGCCACTACACCCCTTCATCCTACCACATGGCAAGCAGGTACTCAACACATTCAGCCATCTTATCTGATGTATAGATCAACATCTGGATTGGACCTCTACATGATATATTATAACTGGTTGGCTCAGTGTCAGGATAATGTGACTGAGTGAGATGTTGGGTAATGGTGCCGTCGGCCTGATTTCCCAGTATGGCAGCACTATAAAGTAGCCATGAGTGTGCACTGTCACAAGTCGGTACCCGTCCTGATATGACCTTAGATATTGCCAGGATGTAAAACTCTAAAAATGAAAAACAAATGATATATTATATATAGTCTATGTACTATTTTATAAAGAAGCAGGTTTCTCATTTGTTAAAAGACGAATACATTGATGGCGAGGTTCATTACGCAGGCTTCACTTCCTGTAGCAGGTTACAAAATGTCAGCCCCGATTAAGGGACCGGATATTACGTTTGATTAAGTGTTCCAGCCGCTTGTGCTGAGCTAGCGTAGTCTATGTAGTCTATGTTGCTTGCTACCGAGTGCGGTGGCTGAATCCGTAGAGCGCGGCCCTCACGTGCGGGAGATTGAGGATTTGGTTCTCGGTCGAGTAAAATCAATGACTTATAAAATTGATGCTTGTCTCTTCTTAGCCTGGTACTCGACATCAATAGGATAGGGCAAGGACTGGTTGTGTCAGTGTTATGTTAATCTGACTGGGTGGGATGTTGGGTCATGGTACTGGCAGCCTGAATTCCCAGTGGGACAGCACTATAAAGTCGCCATCAGTGCACACTGTCAAAAGTCTGTACCCGTACGGACTGATATGACCTCAGATGTTGCCAGGACGTAAAGCTCCAACAATCAACCAACCAACCAACCAACCGACCATCACACTGAGAAAATAAATCATATTACCCCCCCCCCCCCACCCGCCCAGGCCCGCCCAAATGTTGTTAGATTGTAAGATGCGGAATAGATTGAGACTGCACCTTTTGTCACACACACACACACACACACACACACACACACACACAAACACGCATACACATACACACGCGCATTCACACGCACGCGCACACAGCACTTATTAAAGCTAGGATTCCTTATATGCGGCATGCGAATGGGTTGGGTCCTTTCACCCACACCCACACCCACACCCACACATAGTGTCAGGTTTTCTCTACCACTGTTTTCTATGGCAAACGCAGCAGCATTCGCATTCGCATGCCGCACCGATGGCTACATGGACCGATTCAGTTGCCGCATTCGCATTCACATTCGGACGCATGGAATCACCCCCATTGACTTGGATGCTTTTCGATTTTTTGCCACATTCGCATTCACATGCCGCCTACCGCATACCGCGTGTAAGGAATCCTAGCTTAAGCCGGCTGAAATTGAGCCGTCAACACTGCACCTTATCTGACAACATCTACACCGTCAACAACACCGGCTGGGGGAGGGCGAGGGGGGTGGGGTAGAGAGAGGGATCTGCAATACTTGTTGAGCGGGGTGTTTTGTGCGTAGTGTAAGAAGAAGTGGTGGCTGAGTTGCTCACTGAAGCGTGACGTCGGCTGTGAGCTGCTCGGTGCAGTGCGCTAACCGGAAGTCGTTCCGATGCAAGGCGTTCATGGGTATCGCTGGGTGCTGCTCGTAAACAGGCGTCACTTCCGGATAGTCCAGAAGGGTCAACAGGGGTGTATCTGCAGGGCTGGATGGGAGGAGATGGGAATTATGGGGTTGGCCGGGAACAAAGATTACGATATCACTCTCCTTCCAGTCTCAGTCCCACTTGCCAACCCTGACTCTTCTTCTTCTTCTTCTTCTTCTTCTTCGTCTTTACAAAAAAAAAATTTAATATTTTTTTTAAAACCTTGTGTCCTCTTCCCTCCCCACCCTCCCCGCTCTTACTGAAACAAGCTTACTGCACTGCACAACCTAGGCAGGGCTAACACCTCGCAGTGATAACTGTGTGTAGATAGATAGCTTTATCACACACGGCCGGAAGAGCGGTGCTACGGCACTGAGAACTGACATGAATAAAATCGACTTAGTGTAACAAAATATAAAAAACACTTCTATGCCAACGTTCCTACAAGCTACATGAATAATAATAAAATAGATGATTGGTTACTAAGTTAGACCAGTGCCTTGGCGCCGAAAGAAAATTATTTCCTCCTCCCTCCTCCCTCCTCCCTCCTCCCTCCTCCCTCCTCCCTCCTCCATCCTCCCTCCTCCATCCTCCCTCCCTCCTCCCTCCCCCCTCCTCTCTCCTCCCTCCCCCTCCTCCCTCCTCCATCCTCCCTCCTCCCTCCTCCCTCCTCCCTCCTCCCTCCCTCTTCCCTCCTCCCTCTCCCTCCTCCTCCCCCCTCCTCCCTCCCCCCTCCTCCCTCCTCCATCCTCCCTCCCGCGCCTTTCCTTCCTCCGTCCCTGGCTCCCTCCATCATTCCCTCCTTGCCTCCCTTCCAGCCTCCCACCACATGAATAAATAATGAAATAACTGAGTATGCCTGCTAGAAAGACCAGTGCCTTGGCGCTGAGAGAATATTATTTCCTCTTCACTCCTCTTCCCTTCTCCCTCCCCTCTCCCCTCTCCTCTCTCTCTAGCTCGATCCCTCGCTCCCTCCATCACTTCCCCCTTGCCTTCCAGTCTGTTCCCCTTCCCTTCCCTTCCCTTCCCTTTCTTTCACTTCCGTTCCCCTCCCCTGCCTGCTTGCCTCCCTCCCCCCTCCCTCCCTCCCTTTGCCTTCCACCCTTCCCTCCCTCCTCTGTCCCTCCCCCTCCCTCCCCTCCCCCTTCACCCTTCACCCCTCCCTCCCGTCCCCCCTCCAACCCCTCCCTTCCCTCCCCCCTTCCCTCCCTCCCTTTGCCTTCCATCCTTCCCTCCCTCCCGTCCCCCCTCCCATTTCCTCCTCCCTCCCCTCCCTTTCCCCCTCCCTCCCCTCCCTTCCCTCCCCCCTTCCCTCCCCCATATCTAAGTGGACTACATGCCTGTGCACATTGAGTCAGTGTCGTGTTAATTGCAGCCCATTTCTTCCTCAGCCCCTCCCTCCCAGTTCACACCCTGCCGGTGACTGATGGCACTTCTGGTCGGCGCTGGCCGCTCCGCTCGTCGCGCCGGCAGGGGGCGCGTGGCCGGAAGGGGGCACTGGGGATCCGTACTGCTGAATTATTACATCAGCCGCAGAGCGGCGCGCATTCAGATAACGCATTATTAGGACGCCTGCGCAATGCGAGACGCAAACATGGCTGACTTCCGGTCGGCTGCTATTCTTCCAAGCACACCTCGCATCAAGATCTGTTTGCGACCGAACTCGGTGGCGGTGGCCGAATCGGTAGAGTGCAGGCTTTCCGTGTGGAAGATCGGGAATTTGAATCTCAGTCCAGTCAAACAAATGACTTATAAAATTGGTGCTTGTCGTTACATAGTCTGGCGCTTGTTATTAATAGGATAGGGCAAGGACTGGTTGGCTCAGTAGCCGGATAATCTGACTGTGTGGGATATCATGTCATCGTCCCGGCAGCCTGGTCTCATAGGGAACAGTACTGTGAAGTTGCATTGAGTGCATGCTGTCACAAGTTAGTATTTCCAGATTGCCAACGTTTCTATTGGTGGAAGGTCTTGCTGAGCTTTGCATGACCTTGTCTTTGCATGAATTGACTGCAAGAATTAATTTTTTTTAATTTTAAATTTCTTGTAAATGTGTTAAATAATTTATTCATTGAACAATTATTTTCTCAGCACTGGGGTGCTGGTTCCAGCCGATTTACCTATATATAAATTTTCGGCGGTGAGTGAGTCAGGATAATGAGGAAGGTGAGCGGTGGTGCAACCGTTCGAGCTGAGGCGAGTAGGTTGGAGCAGTAGATGACTAGCCCGAGGCTCCATCACCCGATTACTGGTGGGTCGGTGTGAGGAGCGAGTATAGAATTCTGGGTTATTATACTCGTATAATTCTTATACATCATATATATATATATATATATATATATATATATATATATATGTTCTGACTACAAATAAAGAGAGACAACAAGAAGGTAATGGGTTGGCAACTTTATATATCAATATAACAAGACCAATGGCTTGGGTATCCCCATACCATAAAAGGAAAAGTTGAGACGAGTGGGGCGATCCACACACCCAGCTTATATTGGTCAACGCAGGACTGCATCATGTGCTGCAGCACAGGCATGCAGCACAGGAGCACACATAATAGACATAACAGGATAACATCAGGCAGTTTAAACAAATAATAAATAATAATATATATATTTTCCGCTGCCTATATTCGTATAACCTTTATACTCCATATATATATATTATATATATAAGCTATATATATATATATATATAAGCTAAAAATACGTGGTGCTAGGAGTGCAATCAAGGCTGGAATGAGCCAAGCGGCACTGAAATGGCAGTCACGGGGCAAAAGAGTGGCCCGGGGTGAATATACAGTGAAGAATAAATAATAAATAAATAATAAATAATTAATTAAAGAAGAGAAGGGGGAAACTCCGCCTCCTTTATATATATATAATAAATTATATTCTACATATATATATATATATATATATATATATATATATATATATATATATATATAGGGAGTATATATATATATGGAGTAACCTTTATACTCCATATATATATATATATGTAGATGTAGAATATAATTTATTATATATATATATATATATGGACTATAAAGCTGTATATATTTGCTTCATTGTTCCAAGGGTCGATTTCATTTTCTCTCTAAATGAGGTGTAAGGTGCGGGTGTGTGGGCTGGGAGGTTAGCATTTGAGTGTGGCCTTGTGTGCCACAGGGTAAGTAAGGTACAGCCCCGACTCGTGTGTAATGACCCTGTATCGTTGCTTGCTGTAAGGGTTGTTGATGGAGGGATTGGGGCACTGGTGTACCTCACAATCCAGGGCATGTGGCACATAGGGGGCTGGAGGAACATCAGTATAAAGGGCGCATTCCTTACACGCGTTATGCGGTATGCGAATGCGACAAAAAATCAAAACACCTTGAAACCTATGAGCTACATTCCTTACACGCGGTATTCGAATGCGAATGCGTTTTTCCGATCGGTCCATGTAGCGATCGATGCGGTATGCGTCAAGCTGGGTGCGAATAGAAACCTGAGTCTGATGTGTCCATTAGTTTAACACCAGGAGAGGCGACTGAGCATTACGGAACGCTCACGCACAAGGCTTCTGAGTGGAAACATATGGTAGTGGTGGTGGTGGGGATTCGGGTTGGTAAAAATGCTACCAGAGCCACAAAAATATGAATACTTATCTATAATTTGGTTATAATAAAGGTAGGAACCCCCATATGACGTACAACAAGTTACATAGATATACATGCAATATTTGGTCATATACAGAGCAGTATGGAGAATAATTGTTTATTTTTATTTTTTAAATATAGCCAGTCGTGTGCCGCATACCGCATAATGCGTGTAAGGAATCATGGCATTCGCATACCGCATAATGCGTGTAAGGAATGCCCGCTTTAGCACATGGCTCCGGCTAGCCAGCCTTCGACAGCAGTACTCAGATAATTGAGGCATACACGTCTAGCTGATGAACCCTCTTTAGCATTACTCAACTAATTAAGACGCAGCTCTGGCTAGCCACCCTTCGACAGCAGTACTCAGCTAATTGAGGCATACACGTCTAGCTGATGAACCCTCTTTAGCATTACTCAACTAATTAAGACACAGATCGAGCTTGGCAGCCTTCAATAGCAGTACTCAGCTAATTAAAGCATATATGCCCAGCTGATCAACCTTCACCAGCATTACTCAAATAATTAAAACAGCTCTGGCTAGCCAGCTTTCGACAGCAGTACTCAGCTAATTGAGGCATACACGTCCAGCTAATGAACCCTCCATAGCATTATTCGACTAATTAAAACAGCTTAGCTAGCCAGTGTTTAGCTGCAGTATTCAGGTAATTAAAACATCAACGTCCAGCTGGCCAACCTTCACCAGCATTACTCAGCTAAGTAAAACACAGCTCCAACTGTCCAACCCTCCACAGCAGTAATCAGCTAATTAGGACATACACGTCCAGCTGACCAACTTTCACCAGCATTACTCAGCTAATTAAAAGATCCATGTCCAGCTTGCCAACCTTTACCAGCATTACTCAGCTAATTAAAACACAGCTCCAACTGGTCAACCCTCCACAGCAGTACTCAGCTAATTAGGACATACATGTCCAGCTGACCAACTTTCACCAGCATTACTCAGCTAATTAAAAGATCCATGTCCAGCTTACCAACCTTTACCAGCATTACTCAGCTAATTAAAACACAGCTCCAACTGGTCAACCCTCCACAACAGTACTCATCTAATTAGGACATACAAGTCCAGCTGACCAACCTTCACTAGCATTACTCAGCTAATTAAAATATCCATGTCCAGCTTGCCAACCTTCACCAGCATTACTCAGCTAATTAAGACATACACGTCCAGCTGACCAACCTTCACTAGCATTACTCAGTTAATTAAAAGATCCATTTCCAGCCTACCAACCGTCACCAGCATTACTCAACAAGTTAAAACAGATCCAGCTGGGTAGCCTTCAATAGCATTACTCAGCTAATTAAAATATACATGTCTAGCTGGTCAACCCTCCACAATTAAAAACTACATGACTAGCTGCTCAGCCCCCCGCAGCATTACTCAACTAATTGAGACCTACACATCCAGCTAGCCAGCCTTCAGGAGCATTACACCTCTAATTAAAACATTCACGTCTCGCTGATCAACCCTCCGCGGCATTACTAAACTAATTAAACTACACACAGCTCTGGGCAGCCAAGCCAACCTTCAGTAGTCATAGTCAGCTAATTAAGACAGGCACCTCTAGCTGATCAACCCTCCGCAGCATTACTCAACTAATTGGTCTCCTTCATGAGAAATAGGCGCCATAGCTACTCAGCCACCTGGTCCGGTCAGTGTGTGGGCCAGAGGGTGTGTGTGTGTGTGTGTAAGAGAGTGTGTGTGAGTGTGTGTGTGAGTGTGTGTGTGCTGATGGATGGGCGTCACCAGCGTCAGATGGAGTAGGAGAGGAGATGGTGGGGGAGGGCGGGGGGGTGAGTAAGTTCTCGCCACAAGCATTGGCTGCCAGAGGATCCATCAGGACAGGATCCAAGAGGCTGCAGGAGTGAGATGAGGAGACACAGCTACCCGAGGAGCATGTGCAGTGACATTAAATGGACGCCCACGGAGTGTGCTATAACGGCGCATTAACTCGCACTAATTGAGGGCCTGCGGATCTGTCGCCCGCTACCGGAAGTTTATGGCAATATGAGAAAGCAGGCAGTGCTTGCTCTCGGGGGATGCAAGTTATTACTGCCATATTGGCGGTACTGTCTATATGGGTAGGGTATGATCTGTGTTAAAGGTAATGTCAGTTTGGGTAAGATGCATTCTGTGTCACCGGTAATGTCAGTATGGGTAATCTGCATTCAGTGTCACAGGTAATGTCTATATGGGTACGGTATAACCTGTGTTAAAGGTAATGTCAGTATGGGTAAGATGTATTCTGTGTCACAGGTAATGTCTATATGAGTAGGGTATGATCTGTGTTAAAGGTAATGTCAGTATGGGTAAGATGTATTCTGTGTCATAGGAAATGTCTATATAGGTAGGGTATGATCTGTGTAAGATGCATTCTGTGTCACAGGTAATGTCAGTATGGGTAAGATGCATTCTGTGTCACAGGTAATGTCTATATGGGTATCGTATGATCTGTGTTAAAGGTAATGTCAGTATGGGTAAGATGCATTCTGTGTCACAGGTAATGTCTATATGTAGGATCAGTCTGTGTCACAGGTAATGTCAGTATGGGTAAGATGCATTCTGTGTCACAGGTAATGTCTATATGGGTATCATATGATCTGTGTTAAAGGTAATGTCAGTATGGGTAAGATGTATTCTGTGTCACAGGTAATGTCTATATGGGTAGGGTATGATCTGTGTTAAAGGTAATGTCAGTATGGGTAAGATGTATTCTGTGTCGCAGGTAATGTCAATATGGGTAGGGTATGACATGTGTTAAAGGTAATGTCAGTATGGGTAAGATGCATTCTGTGTCGCAGGTAATGTCAATATGGGTAAGATGCATTCTGTGTCACAGGTAATGTCAATATGGGTAGGGTATGACATGTGTTAAAGGTAATGTCAGTATGGGTAAGATGTATTGTGTGTCATAGGAAATGTCTATATAGGTAGGGTATGATCTATGTTAAAGGTAATGTCAGTATGGGTAAGATGTATTCTGTGTCACAGGTAATGTCTATATGGGTAGGGTATGATCTGTGTTAAAGGTAATGTCAGTATGGGTAAGATGCATTGTGTGTCATAGGAAATGTCTATATAGGTAGGGTATGATCTGTGTAAGATGCATTCTGTGTCACAGGTAATGTCTATATGGTTAGGGCATGATCTGTGTTGAATGTAATGTCAGTATGGGTAAGATGCATTCTGTGTCACAGGTAATGTCACTATGGGTAAGATGCATTCTGTGTCACAGGTAATGTCTATATGGGTATCGTATGATCTGTGTTAAAGGTAATGTCAGTATGGGTAAGATGCATTCTGTGTCACAGGTAATGTCAGTATGGGTAAGATGTGGTCTGCGTGACAGGTAATGTCTATATTGGTGCTGTATGATCTGTGTTAAAGGTAATGTCACTATGGGTAAGCTGCATTCTGTGTCACAGGTAACATCTATATGGTTAGGGTATGATCTGTGTTAAAGGTAATATCAGTATGGGTAAGCTGCATTCTGTGTCACAGGTAATATCAATATGGGTAGGGTAGAAATGTGACTGCCATGTCAGTGGTAATGTCAATATGGATAGGGTACAATGTGCCCCCCCCCCCCCCCATGTTGTTGGTAATGTCAATGTGATGAGGGTACATCCAGCGTCGTAGGTTATGTCAATATCAGTCTACATATTGCTATGAATGCTTCACACTTACCCCGAGGCTGGGCAGTAACTCAACGCACTCTATGGTGTGTATCTCACGGGGAGTTGGTGTGAGTGTGTGTGAAGTAGAGGGAGGAATAGGGAGGGAGAGAGAGGGAGGAATAGGGCGGGAGAGAGTGGGAAGGAGAGGGAGGAATAGTGAGGGAGAGAGGGGGAAGGAAAGGGAGGGAGGGGGAGAGGGAGGAATATGGAGGAAGAGAGGGGGGAGGAATAGGGAGGGGGAAGGAGAGGGAGGAATAGGGAGGGAGAGAGGGGGAAGGAGAGGGAGGAATAGGGAGGGAAAGAGGGGGGAGGAATAGGGAGGGAGAGAGGGGGAAGGAGAGGGAGGAATAGGGCGGGAGAGAGGGGGAAGGAGAGGGACACACAGGTTGGTTGGTTGTTAGAATTTTACATCCTGGATGGGCGTCACCAGCGTCAGATGGAGTAGGAGAGGAGATGTTGGGGGGGGGGGGGGGTGAGTAAGTTCTCACCACAAACATTGGCTGCCAGAGGATCCATCAGGACAGGATCCAAGAGGCTGCAGGAGTGAGATGAGGAGACACAGCTACCCGAGGAGCATGCGCAGTGACATTAAATGGACGGTATTGCAGGTATAGCAATACCTCATGGAGTTTGATGCCCCTGCTCTGCAGAGTTGTAAACCACTGCCTTGTGGTACAGGTTCTTGACAGAACCGAAGGCTAAGGGAGCAACCGCTAAAGAGAAAACCATGTCACTGTGGCAGCATTAAGGGCGGTTGATGTATGAAACTCCCAACATCTCCCGACCAGCCACTGCAGGGACAAATAGTTTTGCGCCTGTATTGACATGTTCTTGCCGGTGTGAAACCTCGATTTGCTCCCCGAGAGAGTGCCGCTGGTAACTTGCAAAAGCCAGCAGCACTTCAACACTTTTGCAGACAGCTTTCATGAAAAGTACAACCGCATGAGCAGCAGTCAAGTAATGAAAGCAGTCTTTGTCGCATCGCGACCGACAGCATGATGATGATGATGATGACATCCTGGCAACATCTAAGGTAATATCAGGACGGGCACCGACTTGTGACAGTGCACACTCATGGCGCCTTTATAGTGCTGCCCCACTAGGAGATCAGGCCGCTGGCACCATGACTTGATATCCCACTCAGTCACATTATCCTGACACTGAGCCAACCAGTCCTTGCCCTATCTAATATTGCCGAGTGTCTGGCTAGGAAACAACAAGTATCAATTTTTGAGTCATTGGTTTGACTCGACCGGGAACCAAACTCCCGACCTTCCGCATGCGAGGCTCACGCTCTACGGATTCGACCACCGTGCCCGGCTACGCCCAACTTGAGATTCGTCTGTTTAGGATACTGTTTGGAATGTGTTCCCTCAGGCTCACCAGCACGGTGACTAATAACATTTAAATATCACTGCGCTTCTCAATTTTTTATTTTTTATTTTGTCTCCAGTATTCTGGATTCCTCCTATACAGTGGAACCGACTGCGGTGGCCGAATTGGTAGAGCGCTGGCCTCTTGATGGGAGATCAGGAATTTGGTTCCTGGTCGAGTCAAACCAATGATTTGTAAAATTGATACTTGTCACTTCCTAGCCTGACGCTTGGCATTAATAGGATAGGGCAAGGACTGGTTAGCTCAGTGTCAGGATAATATGATTGAGTGGGATATTGGGTCATGGTGCCATCACCCCGATTTCCCAGTGGGGCAGCCCTATAAACTCGCCATGAGTGTGCACTGTCACAAATCGGTACCCTTCCTGATATGACCTTAGATGTTGCCAAGACGTGCAACAACCAACCACCCAACCCTCAGGCTCACCGGCACGGTAACCAATAACATTTACATATAACTACTCTTTTCAATTTTAATTTTGTAATGTTTAATGTTCTCTCCATTCCTCCCACATAGTGGTGGCGCCCCCTATGTGCCATTCACATGTCCCTTCCTGGTGCCGCCGTGGGAGTCGGTGTGGGCATGGCTTTGTTGGGAATAGGGCGCCCCCAAGCGGGTGTTGTGTCGTCTATTCAGTGTTGCGTGGGAGGTGGGGGTGGAAGGGTGGGGGGGGGGGCTATTTTGACTAACAAGTATCCCCTTGTGTGCCCCCAAATACAGGTCTAATGTCACGTGATGACGTCCTAAAGGAAACCTGGTGTACATCCTACGTACTAAAATTGAAATACCGAATTAACTCGGACCTATACTGTTTTAGAAGAATTATGTTAGTCTTTTGGGGGTTTTATTTTGTGGGGGGGGGATGTTATTTCTGTTTAAATCTTCTTTATTTTGTTTAATTTTTGTTCTCAGCAGTATCTGAAATGGATTATTTGTAATTTGGATTTTAGCCCGCTTCCACGATCACGTAAGCCTCATTAGACGGGCTCTAATTCTGATTGGTTCTAATTAAGCCCTGTCGTGTAGCCACCTGGCGGAGTGAGCAGGTTGACGCGCTTAGGCTAATGTTAAAGCTGCATAGTTCGATGAAAACATCAAATTTTCAAAACCAAAGCGATTATCTAGATTTTACTCTAGATATCTAACTTAGATACTGGTGCACTTATTAATCATTTGTCGTCACATAGAAGGGAATACTGAGGCAATTCAATATAATTAGAACCTGGGCTACTTAAATAATACCCCGGGGTATAGACCTATTTCAATGTTTACAAACATTGTGTATGCATGCGCAGCTCGGCTGCAGAACGAAGGCACACTGCCACGGAGTTTGCCGCTATGCGCAGTGCAAAATGTCAGTTTTAGTCAAAATTAATAGAAATCCAGAGGCCTAACCGTATAAATTTAATATAATCTTTTTGGTAAACACGTTTTCTATATGGGTTCCAAGCGGGTTGTGCCTAGGTCGTGTAGTTTTAGAGATATTAATTTCTTTCTGTAAGAATATTGCTCACGGCCATTGACAATGCATTGAGTTTGCCGGTACGCGCAGTGCAAAACGTCAGTTTTAGTCAAAATTAATAGAAATCCAGAACCCTAACCTTATAAATTTAATATAATCTTGTTGTTAAACATGTTTTCTATGTGTATTCCAATCAGTTTGTTTCTAGGTTGTGTGGTTTTAGAAATATTTAACTTTTACTGCATGAAGATTGCTCACGGCCATTGACAATGCATTGCCATTGACTGATTGAGTTTGCCATACGCGCAGTGCAAAACATCAGTTTTATTCAAAATTAATAGAAATCCAGAACCCTAACCATATCAATTTAATATAATATTTTTGGTAAACATGTTTTCTATGTGTATTCCAATCAGTTTGTTTCTAGGTTGTGTGGTTTTAGAGATATTTAACTTTTACTGCATGAAGATTGCTCACGGCCATTGACAATGCATTGAGTTTGCCGATATGCGTGGTGCAACACGTCGATTTTATTCAAAATTAATAGAAATACAGAACCCTAACCATATAACTTTAATATAATCTCTTTTTTGAATGTGTTTTCTATATGTAATCCAATCGGTCTGTGGCTAGGTGGTGTGGTTTTAGAGATATTACACCTTTTCTCTATGAATATTGCTATAGCCATTGAGTTTGCAGTGTGACCGGATGTTGTCCTGCAGCCAAGCAATGCGCGCACTGACCTAAATACATGTGCTGACGTCATATGAAATTGGTCAATAAACTGGGCTAGCCCAGAATATACCCGGGGTATAAAACAGGCTAGCCCACTTTAACCCCGCGTATAGTCTGGGCTGGGGGTATCTTCTGGCCTGTTACACCAGGCATGTCAAAACACCATCTTAATTTGTTTCAATGATTTTCATTTTGATCTTTTCATTGCACTATGCAGCGTTAACATTATCAGAGAATCAAAGAAACTTTACAGGAAGTCAGAGATGCCCTTTGTCAAATGTCAATTTCATTCCTGAATTTGGAAGCCCTATGTCTTTTAGCCAACATTTTCAATATTCTGTGTTCGAAAAACAAACAAAAACATACAACAAAATTACCGTTTTCATCCATTTTGATCCTAACATTTACGAAGTATATTTATCTGTTATACATTTTTTTCCTTTTAAATTAAATTTCAAAGGTATGTGGGAATTTACGCCCATGGGTGCGGGTGGTGGTGGTGGTGGTGGTGGTGGCGGCGGTGCTGTTTGCACCGGGATTATCTGGACACAAAAAGTGGTCCAGGCTCTGCCTCTAAGGCCTTCCTCCTACTTAATATTCATGAGGTCAGGCTCTGGTACTGACCCGTGTATGCACCCCGGGGTCAGGGTCAAGGTCAATGTTAGAGGTTTGTCTTGCTTGAGTTACTTAGTGGCAAATGTGGAAAGGGCTGAGGTTGGGGATGAGTGTGTGTGTATACGTGTGTATCTATAGATGTGTGTTTGTGCGTGTGTGTGGAAGGGGTATGCACAGTAGTTGGTTGGCTGTTGGAGTTTTACATCCTGGCAACATCTAAGGTCATATCAGGATGGGTACCGACTTGTGACGGTGCACACTCCTGGTGACTTTATAGTGCTGCCCCTCTGGGAAATCAGGCCACTAGCACCATGACCCGATATCCCACTCAGTCATATTATCCTGACACTTAGCTAACTAGTCCTTGTCCTATCCTATTAATGCCGAGCGCCACGCTAGGAAGTGACAAGTATCAATTTTATAAGAATTTTTTTTACTCGTCTGGGAACCGGACTCCCAACCTTCCGCACACGAGGCCTGTGCTCTACCGAGTAGGCCACTGCGAGCGATGGGCACCCACAGTAAGCAAAGTTGCTGCTGTGTTTAATGCGCTTAGTCAGAGTAGAAGTTATAGGATCCATTAATGGAGAAAGATAATTTTCAGTAATGGAGGGAAGCTTTCTTGTGTTGGTTTCTGTACGCTGTTGTTTTCTGTTCTCTCTACTCTGTTCTTTGTTCTCTGTACTCTGTACGCTGTTCTATATTCTCTGTACTCTGTTCTAAGTTATCTGTACACTGTACTTTGTTCTCTGTACTCTGTACGCTGTGCTGTGTACTCTGTACTCTGTTCTAAGTTATCTGTACACTGGACTTTGTTCTCTGTACTCTGTACACTGTTTTATGTACTATGTTCTCTGTACTCTGTACACTGTACTCTGTACACTGTACTCTGTTCTCTGTACTCTGTTCTCTGTACTATGTTCTTTGTTCTCTGTACTCTGTTCTATGTAATCTGTTCTATGTGCTCTGTCATTGTACTCTGTTCTATGTACTCTGTACTCTGTACTCTGTTCTCTGTACTCACTTATCTGTACTGTGTTCTATGTCCTCTGTTCTTACTTATCTGTACTCTGTTCTCTGTACTATGTGCTTTTTCTCTGTACTCTGTTCTCTGTACTCTGTTCTCTGTACACCCTCATCTGTGTTCATAATTTGATGCGGTTGTGAAGAGCTACAATGGCTTCTTCCCTTGTCCTCCTGCTCGAAGCTTGGTAAACCCAATCTATCCAACTAAAAAATATATATCCTGACATGTGAGGTACAGGGAAAAGGGTGTTTTATTTATTTATATTGAAGTAACAATAGACAGGATGGCCGAATTATTTAACCGTTTCGGTAGGTCCTGGGATTCGAACCATGGTGGAGTCAAACCAAAGACTTACAAATTCATAATTGTCGCTTCCTAGCTAGGCACTTGGCATTATTAGAATAGGAAAAGAAGCAGTGGAATGAGGAAGACCAATCATCCGCGATTGAAAGTTCCCCTGCTTTTTCTACTAATATACCAACAACAACAACAACAACAACAAATGTCTTGGGGAGGATAAAAATGGGAAGTATTGCACCTAGAGCAGGATTCAAACCCACATTTCTTGTAATTCCGTGGCTAGCGTGCTAGCCAATAAACTACCTACGCTCCCTGATGCTTGTTGTTTGTTTGTTGTTTTACGTCCTAGCAACATCTAAGGTCATATCCGGACGGGTACCGAGTTGTGACAGTACACACTCATGGCAGTTTTATAGTGCTGCCCCACTGGGAAATCAGGCCGTGAGCACCATGACCCAATATCCCACTCAGTCACATTATCCTGACACCGAGCTAACCAGGCCTTGCCCTATCCTAATAATGCCGAGCACCAGGCTAGGAAGCGACAAGTATAAATCTTTATGTCATTGGTTTGACTCGTCCGGGAACCGAACTCGCGAACTCCCGATCTTCCGCACACGCGGCCTGTGCTCTACCGATTCGGCCACCGCATGCGGAAGATCACCTTAACCACACCGACATGTCTTTGTGGCTCCTTCCCCGAGAGGTCTGTGCAGACTATTGAAGTGATAACTGATATAAAGTCTCAATATTCATGTAGATTGAGATGTTTATTAGCTAAAGATATATAATCATAATAAAAAGTCTATGAAGCAATGTATTTAGTCTGTCATCTAGAACAGGCAATTAAGATATTAAGACAATTTTATTCACAATTTCCATACACAATACACAAGCATAAATTAACCTGTTGACAATAATAGAAATTGTAGAAACGGGTATGACAATATTGCTACGTAAATTAAATTAATATTTGTCAAAGGAGATTTTATTTTCATTGTTAAGACAAAGGTAATGAACTTTCAGTTGATCAAGCTGTCCAATAAATGACCAGTTACAAAAATATGGCTGACTTTATTTAAGGATTCTGAAGTAAGGATAGTAAGATATAATTGTTAATATTCATGTAAACCGTTAGATATATATTACTATCTTGATTGATTGATTGATTGATTGATTGATTGATTGATTGATTGCTGATAGCTTGGCGTCGTGTCAGAAGCAAGGGCCATATTCACGGCAGTTATTATTACCATCTAAAGATACATTGTAAGACACAAAGGAATTTAAAAAGAAAGGAATTAATATTTTATATGTGTGTATGATCATATTATTATTAGTATATGAATTAGCTGTAATGGTGTTTAGTTTTAAGTCAGAAATAGGTCAATATATTTCAGTTGCTCATGTCACCTTATGTTAGGCCAAGAACATTTGGTAGTGTAGTAGTGTGCACTGATCTCTCAGGCAAGTAACCACATAGACAGGTAGGCATGGGTTGTGTGGTGATATCAGGGAGCCTAGGTGGTGTAATGGTTAGCACACTGGCCCGGAATGTAAAGAGATGTGGGTTCGAGTCCCACTCTAGGCGCAATATTCCCCATTTTCATCACCCCCACGACACTGGTGCCGTGACTAGGATTCTATACAAGCTACGCGCTGTATGGTTGTTGAACCTACCCTGTGTATGTATGTGTTAGTGCATTGCATGTATGTATGTAATTGTAAGCATTAAAAGACTTACAATTCCAGGGGGACGAGTGTAGTAGTGTGCACTGATCTCTCAGGCAAGTAACCACATAGACAGGTAGGCGTGGGTAGTGTGGTGATATCAGGGAGCCTAGGTGGTGTAATGGTTAGCACACTGGCCCGGAATGCAAAGAGATATGGGTTCGAGTCCCGCTCAAGGTGCAATACTTTTTCATCACCCCCACGACAGTAGTAAAATAAAAACACCAAATGAGAGTCAGAATGACCAATGAAATGTGTCTTGGGGATGATTTGTTCCAATAAGCAAACCACTTACCCCAAAATTAATTATTTCTGAAGTAGATATTCTACTTTTGAGACCAGACGAGATGGCCGAATGAGTTAGAGTGTCCGTCTCCCGTGTTGGTAGGTCATGAGGTCGTGGGTTCGAACCCTGGTCGAGTCAAACCAATGACTTAAAAATTGATACTTGTCGCTTCCTAGCCTGGCGTTCGGCATTATTAGGATATGGCAAGGATTGGTTGGCTCTGTGTCAGGATAATGTGACTGAGTGGGATATCAGGTCATGGTACTGGCGGCCTGGTCTTCCAGTGGGGCAGCACTATAAAGTTGCCATGACTGCACACTGTCACAAGTCAGTGCCCATCCTGATGTGACCTTAGATGTTGCTAGGACGTAAAACAACAACAAACAAACAAACATCTACTTTTGATCCTATCCGTATCTCCAGTTTGACATCATGTTGACTAATTTGCTCGTGCTTTTGTTTTGACAGGTGAGGTTGCATGTGTCCGCTAGAGTGCGCCAGTCGCAGGGGGAATAGTGGAATAGAACAAGTAAAAAAAGCACACATTGGTAAGTGGGTTAAACCAGTGTCCCTTGGTGCAGAGATTCCAACATTGTCTGACCAAAAATCGGAACATTTTAACATTTTATTAGGAAAATAAGTTTTTGTGCGGAAACTCGCAGCACGACAATCGGACATACCATATTCTCGCGGGTTAACACCCTGGGCGTTTAAATTGGCAAATCAGTGAAATGAGGGGTGCGTGCTTACCCACACATGGGCGTTTACGGAATATTGGCCAAGTGGGGGGTGGGCATTAACCCACACATGGGCGTTAACCCTCGAGAATACGGTATATCATGAGATAGTATAATCATACAATATATAATATGTATATATAATTATATTATATTTTTGTATTCAAGTCCCACCATGTATCACACGATGTGTCGATCTTTCATTTTCTAGGCTCTGCTTGCCACCTTGAGCTGCTGATGTCCTTAAGCTGCTGCAAGTAGCTTATTTTGCCTTTGAGAGTGAAAATCTCTGAGAATGAAAATTGGGAGATTTTCATATGGAATCTTAACATCGGAAGAGCGTAAACTGAACCCTGATTTAGTGCGACTCCATTGTTTTCGCAATGACATTATATGGCCCCCAACGATCACGTTATAACGTGATTTGACTGTACTTGTAGGCATTAATAGACGGTGGGCCTCAGCCTTTTGCTTTGACCTACTTATGCTCTGCCCATCCACTCAAGCTGCATATGAGCCTGTCTCAAAAGGTGATAACTCTTTTGTTTTGTATCCATTATAACGATTGACACAAAACAGCACAGAAACGGTTACACTGAAAACACAAGGACATTTGCTTCAAATCAATATGTATTCTATTGGGATTATGAAAACCCATGTAAAAAACAAATCAGTTTATCCTGAGCAAATACATAAGCAGATGGTATGTTGATCGTTATAATGGACAAAGTTTTGTCCCATATTGCGTAGCATATGTGTATGCGTATGCAAATGGGGGACATGTGGCGTAGTTCATTTTCTGACACTTGGTGGCGCGTCGGTAGTAGTGGGCCTACACGGCCATTGACAATGTTTTGAGTTTGTCGGTACGCGCAGTGCAAAACCTTTATTTTATTCAAAATTAATAGAAATGCAGAATGCTAACCTTATGAATTTAATATAATCTATTCGTTGAATATGTTTTCTATATGTGTACCAAGCAGTTTGTCTCTAGGTGGTGGGGTTTTATAGATATTTCACTTCTTCTGTATGAGTATAATCCAAGATTGCTCACGGCCATTGACAATGCATTGACTTGACCAGTACGCACAGTGCAAAACGTCTATTTTATTCAAAATTAATAGAAATACAGAACCCTAACCTTATAGATTTAATATAATCTGTTTGTTGAATATATTTTCTATATGAGTTCCAAACGTTTTGTATCTAAGTGGTGTATTTTTAGAGATATTTCACTTTTTCTATATGAAGATTGCTCACGGCCCTTGACAATGCATTGACTTGACCGGTACGCACAGTGCAAAACGTCTATTTTATTCAAAATTAAAAGAAATACAGAACCCTAACCTTATAAATTTAATATAATCTGTTTGTTGAATATATTTTCTATATGAGTTCCAAATGGTTTGTATCTAAGTGGTGTATTTTTAGAGATATCTCACTTGTTCTCTATGAAGATTGCTCACGCCCATTGAGTTTGCAGTTTGACAGTGTGCGGTTTAGGCCCATTAGTTCAGTGGCGACGCAAACGGCAGGAATTTGAACTAAAAAGTCGGCGGTCCCCCATTCATGTCTTTCGATTGTAGTACAGAGCGAATGGCTGAGCAGTGTTCGCTGTGTTGCTGAGTGGAAGCCGCCCCTTGCTCTATCTGATCAGTCATTTATACCCTGACATGCAGGATGTATTATTTACACACTTTGTGGCGCTGGTGTATGTGTGCAGTTTTCCTCTCATTTGATATTTCTTCTTGGTTTGGGTTGGTTTTTGGGAGTTTTAGGTCCTAGCGATATTTAAAGTCCATATCAAGACAGGTATTGATTTGTGACAGGGTTCTGGAAATTCTGGAATGCTTTGGAAATTCAAAGTAAGTTTTGTAAGTCTTTAAAAAACTTGAAAATCAAACCTTAATGTTTAATTTTTTTCTAATATGATTTGATTGTCACTCTTGGTTAAAATAATTGCAATGACATATAAACACATTTTTATTTTAAACAAACCATCAACATTCATGAAATATATGTAGATATATGTATCATGTCTTTCAAAATTAATTTACAAAGAGTCGACATATCCGCTAACCCACCACAAAGATCCAACGACCTACAGTCACAATATGATAGGAGGAGTCGCTTTATTATATATATATAATAACTTATATACATAATAAAGGGATTGCGGAGTCACTTTATTATGGGAATCAGAATATTGTCTCTACACGGTACACACCGGACGCGGTCGCCGAATAGGTAGAGTGCAGGGCTCCCGCACAGGAGATCGGGAGTTCGAGTCCCGGTCGAGTCAAATCAATGACTCACAAAATTAATACTTGTCACTTCCTAGCCTCGTGCTCGGCAATAATAGGACAGGGTAAGGACTGGTTAGCTCAGTGTCAGGATAATGTGTCTGATTGGGATATCAGGTCATGGTTTTGGTGGGCTGATTTCCCAGTGGGGCAGCACTATAAAGTCACCATGAGTGCGCACTGTCACAAGTCAGTACCCATCCTGATATGCCTTTGATGTTGCCTGGATGTAAAACTCCAACAACCAACCAACAAACACACCAGTACACCGCACAGCCTGCTATGCGCCTGTGTCTGTGTCCACCCTCCAAGCGGAGACACAGAATGCCTCTGGGTGTCTCAGTTTGCTATTTGCATATTTTGTCAATGAACACCATCCTTCTGAATTAAGAAGACAGAACTGAAAGTTCGTGTGAGATTAAAACCATGATGGATTGGTTGTTGGAGTTTTACGTCTTGGTAACATCTATGGTTATATATTAGGACGTTTAGCGACTTGTGACAGTGCACAGTCATGGCGACTTTATACTTTATAGTGCTGCCCCACTAGGAAACCAGGCCGCCGACACCATGGCCCGATATCCTACTCAGTTACATTATCCTGACAATGAACTAACCGGTCTTGCCCTATCATATTAATGCAAGGCTATGAAGTGACAAGAATCAATTTTTAAGTGATTGGTTTGACTTGACCAGGGATCGAACCCGTGGGTTCGAATCCCACGATCTACCAAAACGGGAGACGGACGCTCAATTCATTCCCATAGATTCGAACCCTGGTCGAGTCAAACCAATCACTTAGAAATTGATATTTGTCACTTCCTAGCTAGCCGCTCAGCATTATTAGGATAGGGCAAGGACTGGTTGGTTCAGTGTGACTGAGTGGGATATCGGGTCATGGTGCCAGCGGCCCGATTTCCCAGTGGGGCAGCACTATAAAGTCGCCATGAGTGCGTACTGTAACAAAGTCGGTACCCCTTCTGATATGACCTTAGATGTTGCCAGGATGTAAAGCTCCAAACAACCAACCAACCAGAAAAAAAAGTTCTTTATGGGATTAACCCCGCCAGAGAATTGCTGGCAATTTTAATGGATGTCACATTTCCGCGTCTCTTGTGACAGGGACAAATAACTTGTATTCTGATATGTTGGTGGCTCGTTGTTTCTGATACTGCTTGTCAAACCCTGAAGGATGTTTCCATGGGAAAAAATGGACTGCTTTTTGTTTGTAGCCCGTGTCTCCGTTGACAAGTCACGTGAACACCTCCCTTCCACCCCCATTTCCGGTGTGTTGTGTTGGTGACGTGTGAAGGTGCCAGTGAGTGCATGGTGTGTATGACGTCATGTCAGTGTGTGTATTGTGTGTGTGATGGATATGACACTGCACGACCTTCACAGCGCTAGTGGAGTCGTGGGCAGTGTGGTGGTACTGCAAGTGGAACTATGCACCTGGTACAGTGGTAGTGTGTTGGGTTTGGGTTATTGGATGAATCCTGACTTCCACTTCCCCACTCCCCCCTCCCCCTCCTCCCCGTCATCCTCTCCTCCCCTTCTCCCTCCTCCCCCATCCTCCTCTCCTCCCCCTCCACTCCCTCCACTCCCCCCACCCCCCATTGCGATTCCCTGACAATGCTAAAGTTTACGAGAGACTTTCTGTGTTTTCGTTGGGATGGGGATGGTTGGTTGGTTGTTGGAGTTTTACATCCTGGCAACATCTAAGGTCATATCAGGATGGGTACCGACTTCTGACAGTTTGCACTAATGTATTAAAATGTGTCAAAATATTGCGATATCGGGTCAAAGGCCCCCAGACGAACAGACATGAAACGGACATGAACGGATAGCCAACCGATGAAACAAACTCAAACCGGACAAGAACCGTAGACGTCAATCCAGCGGCATCTGTTCCAAGTTTTGTGCATGTTCAAAACTTGTAACAGAACGGGCCGGATATCAACGGATATGCAACGGACACAAAACCGGACTTTGCCGGATATCAACTGACTTTGTTCAGTTTCTTTGTGTTTCCTCAATCCGGTGTGGTGTGACAAGGGCTTAAGGGAGGAGGCTTGGTCTGGGTAGGTGCACGGAATGACATGCTGGAAATAAGTGCCGCCTGGCTGGGTGTACACGCCTCCGTGCACCTTTCTAATCACCGGACATGGTGGCCTAATCTCTAGAGCGCAGACTTCCCAATGCGGAAGGTCGGGCGTTTGCTTCCCGGTCGAGTCAAATCAATGACTTATAAAATTGATTCTTGTCTCTACCTAGCCTGGCGCTCGTTATTTAATAGGATGGGACAAGGACTGGTTTGCACAGTGTCAGGATAATGAAATATATTAAATAAATATAGCGTAAGCTCAAAACTATCGGATTTGGTAACTTTAAAGAAAGCAAAGACTTTCCAGTATATACAGTCCAGCTGCGTTTGTCCAGTCAGCTGCGTATTCGTGTCTATTATCTAATAGTTAATGGCTACACACTGTAGGTGGCGATGTTGTTGGGTGTGATGACAAAACTAGTGGTCCACAACTGGTTCATCAAAGGCTGTGGTATGTGCTGTCCGGTCTGTGGGATAGTGCATATATAAGACCTTTTGCTGCTTATCAGAAAGAGTAGCCTATGTGGCGGCAGTGGGTTTCCTCCAAAGAAATATGTCAGAATGACCATATGTTTGACGTCCAATAGCCGATGATAAAAATCAATGTGCTCTAGAGGCGGCGTTAAATAAAACAAACTTTTTTTTGTGACGACAAGGGTGGAGGGGTCAATTCTGGGACATAAATGAATCATGGTGGCTGTAATCAAAAGGTTATGATGACTGGTGTATGGATCTGGTTTGCACTTTAAAATACTGCTACAAAACCATTTAGGGGGTGCTGTGGGGGTGGGGTGGGTGTGGGGGTGTGGAAGGGTTGATCGCACTGCTTTCATTATATTAAAGCTGTTTAAATCCAGACGGGATGGCCGAATGAGTTAGAGCGTCCGCCTCCCATGTTGGTAGATCGTGGGTTTGAAACCTCGTCGAGTCAACCCAATGACTTAAAAATTTATACTTATCGCTTCGTAGCCAGGCACTCGGCATTATTACAATATGGCAAGGAGCAGTGAATTGAAGAAGACCAATTGTACCAAGCGATTTGTTTCTAGGTGGTGTGGTTTTAGAGATATTTCACTTTTTCTGCATGAAGATTGCTCACGACCATTGACAATGCCTTGAGTTTGGCGGTACGTGCAGTGCAAAACATTATTCAAAATTAATAGAAATCCAGAACCCTAACCATATCAATTTAATATAATCGTGTTGGTAAACATGTTTTCTATATGTGTACCAAGCGATTTGTTTCTAGGTGGTTTGGTTTTTAGAGATATTTCACTTTTTCTGTGTGAAGATTGCTCACGACCATTGACAATGCGCAGATGATGCCGTTAGATGTTGACGCATGCGCAGAAGCGATGTTGAGAACTGCAACTGCTTGAGAACTGAAACCGCGACACCGGATGATGAAAGATGGTGGATAGGAGCAGATGTGGGTGTGTGGGTGGTTGGGGGTGTGGGTGTGGGGTGTTGGGGTGGAAGTTTCTTTATCTGCTGCCAATCCATTGAATGGTCCCTAAATATGGATTATAAGGTCTATAACTTTTAATAATGCCCTTTGATTTAGGCACAGGTACAAATTGGATCAGTCTATTTAGGGGAGCGACAATATTAAAGGAATAAGGATGATGTTTAAAAAAAAAAGAAAAAAAAGAAGAAAAAAAAGTTGTCATTACTAACTATTTGAGCTCAGCTATAATTATAGGTCTCTGTGTATTATTACCGTAAACGTATTTATGGTTTAAGACATGTCTTTTCATAGTTTCTCTAATAGCCATCCGCACCTTTAAAAGAAAGAATGTCTGGGTGTTTTTAAACATGCTTTTAAAAATGTGTCTTTGTAAGTTGCACCAGGCGTGGTGGCCGAATCAGTAGAGCGCGAGCCTTGCATATGGGAGATCTGGAGTTCAGTTCCCGGTCGAGTCAAACCAATAACTTATAAAAATTGATTCTTGTCATTTCTTAGCCAGCCACTTGGCATTATTAGGATAAGGCAAGGACTGGTTGGCTCAGTGTCAGGATAATGTGACTGAATGGGATATCAGGTCATGGTGCTGGCGGCCTGATTTCCCAGTGGGGCATCACTATAAAGTAGCTATGGCTGTGCACTGACACAAGTCAATACCCATCCTGATGTGATCTTAGATGTTGCTGGGATGTTAAACTCCAACAACCAACCAATGAACCTAATAATAATTCACCATCCAGTTAGATGTCCGTTATAATTAAACATGGCTTCCAAATGGATGTCTTCTCACCAACTTCCTCATGTGGCTTCCAAATGGACATCTGTATGTTACTCCTCACATGGATGACATTTCATATAGCTCAAGAAGTGGCTTCTGAATGTGGCTTTTGAATGTATGCCTTTTCACCTACCTCCTAATGTGGCTTCCAAACAGATGTTCTGTTTGCGTACTTCTACTTCTAAAGGGGCTGTCATATTATGACGCATCGTGCCGACGTATGTGATTTTTGGCCACTTCGTCATTATGCGGGGTCGGCAAAGTTTTGTGCATGCACAAAACTTTTGACGTAAGACAATGTTCAACAATGTGTCGATTTTATGTCAGTAGTATGTTATGTATATATTAGGCATACATCGATGTATGTTAGATGTACGTTAGACAAACCTTGTTCACTACGTTGCTCTACGTTGACCTACGTTAAAGGCAGTGGGAACGTACAGTCCGCGGACTGACAATGTATGGATAACGTACGTCTAGCGTTTCTCCAGTGTGTCTCGAGGTATGTAATGTATGAGGTGTAGTTCTGGCGATCGTATAACATATATAACTTTCACCGGCATTCTGTTAATGTACCGTGAGCGCAATTCTAGCGTTTTTCGCCTGGAAGCATGTTAGCCATACGTTGGCCATACTCTATGTATACGGTATGTATACGTCCAACTTTGCCCCCCGCGCTGAAAAGTTTGACGCTTCTCGACGTAAAAAAGTGATTTTACGCATTGGCTGCGTGCTTGCGAGATCCGTCGTAATGTGGAAGGGCCTTAATATGGTCTCTGAATGCATGTGCCCGTCGTATGGCTTCCTTATAAATACAGACAGAATGTCTTCTATGTGCATAGTGGTGCAGTTCTTTGACAGTGAATACTTGCTGATTCTACACATGGACCTGCCAACAGATGTTGCCAACAGACACTGCCCCCATATGCTACCCACAGATGCTGCCAATAGACACTGTCAACAGACTCTGCCAACATAATTATGTTGCCAACAGACACTGTCAACAGACTGCCAACATATTTATGGTGCCAACAGATGCTGCCAACATATGTTGCCAACAGACAGACTGTCAACTGACACAACCAACAGATGTTGTCCACAGCCACTGTCAACAGATGCTGCCAACTGATAGTACCAATAGACACTGTCAACAGCCACTGCCAAGAGATGCTGTCAACAGATGCTGGCAACACACTCTGCCCACAGACGCTGTCAACTGACGCTGCCCACCCCGCTGTCCCCAAGTCAGGCGGAGTGTATGCAATCTGTGCAGTAACATCTGACCCAGCGTGTTCTTGATTTCCTTGGTCACACCATCACGCCATTCCAACATGCGCCGCCTTGCGGTGAGTGCATAAGGTCCCCACACTCACCCATAAGTAATGCTCGCCGTACATTGACAATTGCTAAGTGGGTTGAACTGTTATCGCCATAAGAGTTTGGCAACTCAGTCCTATATTATAGGCTGTATTGTTGGGCTGCGCTGTTGAGTAAATATTTGGTCAGATCAGCATTACAATAAAAAAAATATGCGGATAAAGCCTAACACTAGTAACAGGATTCTACCTAGGATTACGCAAAGAAAGGTATTCCAACATGTAACTTGGACTACCGTTTTAGAAATATTGTTACTAGGTACTGGCATCGCCCTGTAAACGTCCAGGAATGGTGCTTTTTTCATCAATATTCACATGCTTCTAACTATTTCTGTATGGATATGATTTTGATGAAATTACATAACCTAGAACATCAACATATGTTCTATCCGATGTTCTTGTTGGATTAATTATATAGTACGTATATATTTAAGTAAACTCCATTTGTATGATGAGGGTATTTAGTGAATATTCCTTCATTACTGGTGTCAATGAAAACGACTCTGAAAACAGGGTATCTTTAATGGGCTCGCGCTTCCTTGCACTACATCGTAGAAAGGCATGGATGATACCAGAAGAAGCGCAATGACCTCAGCTTTCTAATCATATTAGTTTCCCCTAGGTCAAAAAGGTCAATCAGGTCAATCAGGTCAAATTCTGCAATTTAAATAATTTTCAAAGTTTAAAGCCCATCTACTGAATCAAAAAATATTTTAAACCAAATAAGATTTGATATGGATAGATAGACAATTTGATTCCCTTTTCAATGCTACCAATCTTAGTATAGTGCTAGTTAGTGCAAGGAGCCGCAGACAGAATATTGATGCCAACCTGTTTGGGTCTTTGCTGACCACACTAGTTTCACAATGGTGATACCCGTGTATAAACATGTATATGACATTGATGTCTATTGAGATATATCAGAGAATATATAGTTTAATATTGGGCCAAATTTGGGGAAGATCCGACCATTGCTCTAGCCTCAGTGGATATTTAAAGATTTATTTAAATAAATATTTTTGGTTTCAGATACTTTTAATTTGTATTTGCCATCAAAATGCAGCTTTTGATATTTTTCGCTAAATTATTCTCATACCTAATATGTATTACTTCCATATGCTATGTTTGCAAAATTTGAAGAAGATCCCCCTATTGGATGAGCCACAGTGAGTGTTCAAACCTTGATGAACAAATCTTTATTTTCTTATTTTGTACACTGTTCCTTTGTAAGTGCAATCAAAATGCACTTTTTGTATTTATGGACAGAATATTAATATGCTAATGTGTATTACCTCCAAATGATGTGCACTGTCAATTTATAGGAAGCTTAACCAATTGGTTAAGCTACAATGAACATTTAAAGATTCATTAAATTGATATATTTGGTTTTCTGACAATTTGTGTTTATATGTTCAATCAAAATTCAATATTTTCCATACTTTTGGGTATAATATTGATATCAATAATATCTATTTGTCTCAGTGAATGGTTATTGTAATACTATGCCAAATATGAGGAAGATTCAAAAGATTGTTTTGCTGCAATGAGCTTTCAAAGATTAGAATTTTGAAAAGATTTCACTTACAGATGGTGTTTACATGCAAACAATTACACTTTTTGACATTTAAGGATACAAATATCTTTTGATTCTCTGAATATAGAGCTCTGAAAGAAAATATGGTGTTACACTCTTATGAATAGGTGTTGCTGCAGTTTTCCAAGAAAATATCATGCTTTGAAAATGGCTATTTGGCCAAATCAGAATGATTTTTTTGTTATTAATTGCACTTTTTGACATTGTCTTATTACAAATCTGCTTTATTAATTGATATAGCAATTGACAATTTAAATTCCTTTATATATGTACAATAGAAATTGGTTAGCAGAACACCCCTCACATCCATCCACTTTTTATTATATTTGGTCAAAGTTCCACCTTTAATTAAAAATTAATACATTTTTATATATTTAATCTGAACAAATTATTATCTCCCAACTGTTTTTGGATTTGGGTTTCTAATTTCACAGGAAGGAATAAAAATATTAGATCATAGGCAACGTACCCACCCTACCCTACCACAACTATCACATTTCGCTGGAACGAAAACGAAAACACAATAGTATCCATAAAGATCAAGTATGTAAAAGATTGCTGGACCCGGATGTGCTTCCTTCTCCCTGACCCACGACTATCCGAGGCTAGTACCTCGGGAAAACACCAGTTATCCATCATCTGTACACAGGTAAGATTTGTATAACTATACTATATATATATGTTGTATAAGAATTATGTGAGTATAAAGGCATGGAAGGGATATTCCTTATGTTATGTTATTACCCACTGTTATTAGATGCTGTGTACTACTCTATGGGTGACCCACCCACTGGGACCGGTGGCACCACCACCGGTCCAAACCTTCACAAGGGGGCGTGAATATTGTCACTCGTGCACTGGAATTTATATCAGCCGCGATTCTATGTTATGTATCACTAATGGCCGGTACACACCTACCGTTTGTGCGCGCACACCTCCCGTTTACGATCGAAAACTGCCCGTTTCGCGCACAAAAATCGCTATGTGTGCACCCCCCGCGCACACCTACCGATTGCGATTCGCGACTTCTGAAGGCTAAAACTGCTTGCTTGCGAATACGATTCGCGATTCGAAAAATGAATCGGCCCGTTCTCAGTCGTACGGTCGTCGCGAGTTTTAGTGCGCGAATCGTAAACGGTAGGTGTGTACCGGCCATTAGTCATACATGTATTGGATGCTATGATGCCATCTCTAATTCCTTCACTGGTCACCGTAGCACCACCTGTGAGTGGTAATACTGATTCTCCAGACGCTAAGAGAAATTATGTATGCGATATATAGTATATTATGTGAATATAAACTAAAACTACTTACTGTTCTATGCTATCTCTAACCTACAGTATCCCAAGTATGTATGTGATGTATAATGTATAATACGAATATAAGCTAAACATACTAATATATGTTATCATTCACCTTATATTATCCTACATGTAATTAATATGAACAAAAACCTACTGGATGCAGTAGTGAGTGGAAAAACTGATTCACCACATGCACACCAGTCGCTAAGAGAAATTATATATGTGATATATAATGTATAATGTGAATATAAACTAAAACTACTATTCTATGCTATCTCTCACCTATATAATCCTACATGTAATTAATATAAGCAAAACTACTAATATATGCTCTGCTATCTCTCACCCCTATTTCATGCATCTGATGTACCGCTGTACCTAGTCTAGTTCCATATTCTGACACGGTGGCGCCACGTATGGTGTATATACGGACGTGCTTGTGTGTGGTTGTGTGAGCGTGTGGGCGCGCCGCTTGTCCATGCGCTATAAGAATTTGTGGAGATTTCCCATTGCTGTAACAAGAAGACAACGGCAACCATTATACATGCATTTGCGAGGGATGAGTTGTGTCTGTTTTTATTTTCCCTTGGGTGACATTCTTACCTCCTTCTGCTCCATGCTGTGCCGGGTGGCGCCCCCTGTCGTACTACTCCTCCTCCTGCCGGGCCCTGCCGTACTTCCGGCCCGCCCGCCGGTCACTACCGTCCCGGGGCTCTCACACATCGGGACCGGGCAGGGTCACCGCCACCCGCGTCATCTGACGGCCTGCATGCGAGGAGAGCCGGGGAGGGGGGCACGACGGGCCGGCCATCGTCAACAAGTGGCGCTACTCGCTGTAGTACTAGTACTAGTACTAGTAGTAGAAGTTGTTGTAGTAGCAGTTGTTGTAGTAGCAGCAGTAGTTGCTGTAGTGGTAGTTGTAGTAGTAGTAGTAGTCCGGTGTCTATTGAATTCACGTTATTGGAGAAGACGGTGCCACCACGTTGGGATGGGGTAAGGATGGTGTCACTAGGTTTTAGTGTATGGTGGGGAGGATGCTGTCGTGATGTTTGGATGGGGCTGTAGGGATGGTGTTGGTACTAGGTTGATGTGGGGTGCTAAGGATGGTGTTACTAGGTTGGTGTGGGATTGTGAGGATGGTGTCGCTAGGGTTGGGAGGATGCTGTTTGGATGGGGCTGTGGGGGGGGGGGGGTGTTGGTACTAGGTTGGTGTGGGGTGGTGAGGTTGGTGTTACTAGGTTGGTGTGGGGTGGTGTGGATGATGTCGCTAGGTTGCTGTGGTACAGTGAGGATGGTTTGGCTAAAGTTGGTGAGGATGGTGTTGCTAGGTTGTTGTGGATTTTGTTTCTAGGCTGGTGGGGATGGTGCTGCTGGTTACCAACGTGGGATGGGAGGGTGAGGATGGTGACACCACCAGTTGGTGTGGGGGCGGGGTGGGGGAGGCGGTGGTGAGGATGATGTTTCTTGTGTCAGACAGGCGGGAATGGGGCAAGGCTGCTTGCTGTCACCAGTATGCGCCTGTGCCTGTTGTACTCCTCCTCCTTCTCCCCCTCCTCCTCTTCCTCCTCCTCTGCAGCCTGGCTGGCACGTAGACAGGTGGTGTGCTCCGTTGTTTATGGTGATGTGCTCACGACGCGACACTGAGTGGGCGGGCTACCACGGACCGCGTGGGAGGAAGGGCCGAGGCCGGGGCGAGGACAGGGCGAGGCCAGGGCGTGGTGAGTGGAGCGTGGCCGGGCCGTGGCCATGTGGTGAGCGGAGCGTGGCCAGTGAGCAGCTCGGAGCGGCTGGTTGCGTGGGCCGTGTGTGCTGCGGTGCCGGTGTGCTGTATGTACGGGGTAAGCAAAGGGCGGCCGTGAACCAGCGGCAGGAGGAGGGCGGCGAGCGGCGAGCAGCTCGGGGCGGTAGGCGCCACGACACTGAGCTGCTCCTTGTGGAGGCGGCCGTGACCCCCGGGGTTTGTGGGGCGGGTGGGCGGGCTGTGCGCGTGTAACTGTAAGGGCGAGGGGTAGCATGGCTTGTGGGTTGGAGCGCCCGTCTCCCATATGTGGTGTTCTCTGTGGTGGAGTGGTTAGAGTGTCTGACTTTTTTTCTAGGTCAAACTCCTAATCTGAAAGTCAGTAGTTTGATTCCCCGTGCCCCCACCTCTGCCAATTTGGATTTCCACCGCTGTGGATAACTTACAGCATCATCAAAGGCCAGTTGCTCTCATACCATGTCTATGTGGTGTGGGAGGTTAAAAATCCCTTGGGTCAGTAAAAGTGTAGGCCCGGGCTTTCTATCGACAAACTGTCTAATGGTGAAAACAAATACTGTCATGGGGCGTGATGAAAATGGGCACTATTGCGCATTCTGGGCCAGTGTGTTAACCATTACACCACCTAGACTCCCTGATATCACCAGGCTACCAACGCCCACCTGTATATGTGGCTACTTGCCTGAGAGGGCATTGCAGACTACTACAATACTTAAATTCTTAAAAAAAATTAAGTTCAATGAATTTTGTTTTGTAATGGGGAGGGCGATAAAGGAGGAAGAAAGCACATCTCACATGGTTTGCTCATCCGAGCCGAACTACAAGGTTGAACGCCAAAGTAGGCATATACATTTTGCGTCACTTCTCTTGCCTGGCGATCAACAGGTCTGAGTGGGTTGCTTGTTCACTGTCCTGGTGGCATTGGTAGCTAAGCTGGGCAGCACTATAAAGCTGCAATCTATGTGTGTTGATTTAAGTTGGTATTCGTCTTAATATCATCTGAGATGTGTCATCACAATGTAAAATGCTAATTATTCACTCTTCCCACCCACCCTTTCCTTCCTTCCTTCCTTCCTTCCTTCCTTCCTTCCTTCCTTCCTTCCTTCCTTCCTTCCTTCCTTCCTTCCTCCCTCCGTTCCTCTTCCAATACTCACTCATCTATCGTTCATTCACCCACTCAATCACTCGCTCCCTCACCTACTCGCTCGCTCACTTCACTCACTCTCTCACCCACCCGCTCGCCCGCTCACTCAGTCCGGGATGAAAGATCTGCACGATTTCGCGGATTTCCGGGATTTTTCCTGTAGCTGCGCTCGTCCTGATATGACCTTAGATGTTGCCAGGATGTAAAATTCCAACAACCAACCAACCAATACGTTGTTTGACGCTGCAGCACCATCAGCGTATACTAATATGTGGTGCAAACGTCGCAGCACGAGCAGCGTATACTACTAATGGCTTCAAACGCTGCAGCAGCGTCAGCGTATACTAATAATACATGCTTCAAATGGTGCAGAACTATCAGCGTATACTACTAATACATGCTTCTAATGCCGCAGCACTATCAGTGTATACGGATATGTGGTGCAAACATCGCAGCACTAGCAGCGTATACTACTAATACATGCTTCAAACGGCGCAGCACTATCAGCGTATACCAATATGTATGAAACCCGGCTTCCGGGAATTTTCAGCGATTCCCTGACAATGCTAAGCCTATGGGCCACTTTTTTTCCCGGAGACGATTTTCATCACTGCTCAATCAACCCCTCACTTTCTCACCCACTCAAGCACTCATTCACTCACTCATTCACTTACTCATTCTCATTCACTCACTCATTCACTTACTCATTCACTCACCCATTCAATCACTCATGCATTCACTCATTCATTCTCTAATTCACCCACTCATTCACTCACTCATTCGCTCTTTCACTTATTCATTCAATCATTCACTCACTCATTCACTCAATCATTTATTCACTCATTCATTCACTCATTCAATCACACATTCAATCACTCTTTCGCTCACTCATTCACTCACGCATTCAATCACTCATTCACTCGCTCATTCATTCACTCACTCATTCACCCACCCACTCATTCACTCACTCATTCGCTCACTCATTCACTCACTCATTCACTCACTCATTCACTCACCCATTCACTCACTCACTCATTCACTCATTTACCCACTCAATCCCTCACTCATTCACTCACTCATTCACTCACTCACTCATGTAAACTATGTATAATAGAGACCTGTAGAGGGGGTGTGGGAGGGGAGAGAGATACAGAAAGAGGGAGGGAGAGACAGAGAGGGAGATGGAGGGAGAGAGAGACAGAGAGAGAGACACAGTGATAAATTACGTCATCATGGCGACAACCTGCGGCAGGTTATTTACAGGTTCGACGAACATTGCTGTTCAGATAAAGATAAAGAAAATGGCGGTCCATTTTCGCAGAAAGCACCACTTTTAGTTCTGCAGCAGAAGACATTGCAGCTGTTGTGTTTGGAAGGCGTCCTGCTCTGACCTGTGCCACAGCCTGTTGCCGCCATTTGGACTTCCCTGGAATGTGTGTGTGTCGTTAAGCAGACAACCTGTCACCTGCCTGCCCCGGCACGTGGTGTGGCACGTGACCGGTGGCACGTGACCGGTGGATTGATTATGTGTCCTTATTTTGCCATCCGCTAGGTGTCACCTTCCGTGCGCCTTTTTAATCACACTTACCGGGCGCGGTGGCCGAATCGGTAGAGCGCCGACCTCGCGTGCGGAGATCAGGAGTTCATTTTGCCGTTCGAGTCAAACCAATGACTTATAAAATTGATGCATGTCGTTTCCTAGCCTGGTGCTAATGGGATAGGGCAAGGACTGTTTATCTCAGCATCGGGATAATGTGACTGAGTGGGATATCAGATCATGGTGCTGATGGCCTGATTTCCCAGTGAGGCAGCACTATAAAGTTGCCATGAGTGTGCACTGTCACAAGTCGGTACACATCCTGATATGACCCTAGATGTTGCCAGGACATAAAACTCCAACAACCACCTAACCAACCTTCCCTGCACCTTTTTAAGCGAGTGTAGGATCACTGCAATAAAACCCCCAACCCTCCAACCCCCGCTTGTGTGAAATGTACACGACCGCTGCCCTTCTGCACCATGCCCATTGTCACGCCGTGGGGGTGTGCGGGTGAGGGTAGTTTATCCCGTCAGACGACTATTATCTGAACACCAACATCGTTTCACGCGTGCAAAGAATGCTTCAGATCGATTTCCCGCCGCTGAGGAATGAGAGACAGCGCGCCCCCTAGCGTTGTTACCCAAACCCTAGCGGTAGGGTCTGAAACTAAAAACGGAAATAATCAGGTTGGTTGGTGGAGTTTTACGTCCTGGCAACATCTAAGGTCATATCAGCGACTTTATAGTGTTGCCCCAATGAGAGACCAGGCCACCAGCACCATGACCTGATATCCCACTCAGTCACATTATCCTGACACTGAGCCAACCAGTCCTTGCTCTATCCTATATATTTAATGCCGAGCGCCAGGCTAGGAAGCGACAAGTATCAATTTTATATGTCATTGGCTTGACTCGACCGGGAACCCCCGATCTCCAGCACGTGAGGCCTGTGCTCTACCGATTCGGCCACCGCGCCTGGTAAAAGAATCAGGAGTGGGGGAGAGAATACCCCCTCCCTCCCCCCCCCCCCCATAAAGAAACACCCAAAAAACAACGACAACAACAACAACCAAAACCAGCATCTACTCTTGGAGGCAACCATCCCTGCAAATGCTGGGCGGGCGGGTTCTGTCTCCATGGTAACGGTAGTTGTTGTTAGCGACAGCCAGGACAGCGGGCAGGTGGGTGGGTGGTGTATTTGGCCGTTGGCGATAAGGAGTGAAGAAACCTACATCGGTTTCAACAAGTCGGTAGACAGGCAACACCAGAGGGCAGCACTGCAGCGAATAGACTCAAAATGACGTTATTTTTTTTCTCTTTTCTTTTTTGGCAACAATATTTTTCTGTTGCTTTCTCCGAAAATGATAGAAACTCAAAACCATCAGACTATGCAACCAACTTGGGATAGATTGATCCTTCAAAATTGTGTCTGATATTAATAGACTACATCGCCATTCCAGCGGAGCAGTGCATTGTGGGATGCGTGGAAGAAAAACGAACCCCCGCGAAGCACATGGCTAATGCTAAGACACTGGGTGCAGCTATGAAATGTGCTAGTTTCACCTCATCTCAGCTCTTGTTTGAAACATAGAATACCAACTAAAAGAATATATATAATAAATTAAGATGTTAATCTTTTATCTAGCATTGCATTTAGATCAATCTAATCAGCACATCTTATACCATCTGCATTTAGATTGAGAACAATCTGGGCACTCAGACTAGTGCTAGAGCCATAGCCAGTCAGTTTTACTCATTTTTTTTCATGTTTTTATTTATATCCTATGGTTAATTACCAGGATGTAAAACCCCAACAGCCATACCGACTCACTCACTCACTCACTCACTCACTCACTCACTCACTCACTCACTCACTCACTCACTCACTCACTCACTCACTCACTCAGTCAGTCAGTCGCCCCCTCACTCGCCCCCCCCCCTCCCCCACTCCCTGGCGTTTGAAATGCAAGGCTGGAGAGCACACATCTGAATATGACCACGTCGGTTCCTTGCTCATTGCCTGATGAGAATCTATTATGCAGACACACCATCTGCAGATCTGGAATTGTGACCAGACGGGATGGCCGAATGAGTTATGGTGTCCGTCTCCCGTGTTCGTACACCATGGCATCGTGGGTTCGAACCCTGGTCAATGACTTAATAATTGATACTTGTTGCTTCCTAGCCTGGCGCTCGGCATTATTAGGATAGGGCAAGGACTGGTTGGCTCAGTGTCAAGATAATGTGACTGAGTGGGATATCAGGCCATGGTGCTGGTGGCCTGGTATCTCAGTGGGGCAGCAGTATAAATTCGCCATGAGTGCGCACTGTCACAAGTCGGTACCCGTCCTGATATGACCTTAGATGTTGTTAGGATGTAAAACAACAACAAATAAACAAACTATGGAATTGTCACGCTCATGAATAATAGTAGGCGTGTCATTTACACCAAGAACCAGCGTGCAGCTGCTTACGTAACCCATCAGTGTGGGTGATGTCTCCTTAAAGTTGCATAGCCCCATGGTTTTTATTTGCTGCCACATTTCAAAATATTTTTTTAAAGTTTGTTTTATTTAACGACACGTCTAGAGCACATTGATTTTTACCATCGGTTATTGGATGTCAAACATATGGTAATTTTGTTCTTGACGATTTATACTGCCTATTATGGATAAGTCTGAATAGACTTGTTTTCACCATTAAGCTGCGTTTACACGGCCAAAAGTAAAACGATTCAAGACAAAGCGTTCTACCTGAAACGTTCTCGTGGCGCGTTTACACGGTATCGTATTTTCAGAAGTGTCGTGGCTTCTGCGCATGCGCGGATTTTCCACCTGTTGCCGGCGAGCACTGCTATTTGTTTTGTTTACACTCGGCGATTCGACGCCGATGTAGCTGCTACGTTAATATCGCTTGGAATTTAAGGTTAATTTAATTAAATTTCATTATTTGAGTCTGTAATTCTGTTAAATATGATCGCATTCACTAGATTTCGGCGTAATCGGGCCCTAACACTGCCGGGCACCAGCGATTAGCTACTGCTCCCCTGTTGCCGGCGAGCACTGCTATTTGTTTTGTTTACACTCGGCGATTCGACGCCGATGTAGCTGCTACGTTAATATCGCTTGGAATTTAAGGTTAATTTAATTAAATTTCATTATTTGAGTCTGTAATTCTGTTAAATATGATCGCATTCAATAGATTTCGGCGTAATCGGGCCCTAACACTGCCGGGCACCAGCGATTAGCTACTGCTCCCCCTGTTGCCGGCGAGCACTGCTATTGTACACAATCGCCGCCTGGGAACCAGCTGAAACGTTTCCTGTAGACCACCTCCAGAGGTGGTATTCGCGGAACGTTCCAGCTGAAACGTTTCAGCCCTAAAACGGCGCAGTGGCGCGTTTACACGGACACATTTAAAACGTTCTAGGCAACTGGTTCCAGCTGGGGCGTTTTAACTCGCCCGTGTAAACGCAGCTATAGACAGTTTGTTGATAGAAAGCCCGAGCCTACACTTTCACCGACCCAAGGGATTTTTAACCTCCCACACCACATAGACATGGTATGAGAGCAACCAGCCTTTGATGACGCTGTAAGTTATACACAGTGGTGGAAATCCAAATTGGCAAAATTTGGGGCATGGGGAATCGAACCACTGACCTTCAGATTAGGAGTCCGACCTCTAAAAAAAGTCAGAGACTCTAACCACTCTGCCACAGAGAACACCACGTTCTGATATATTTCTTTGGAGGAGACCACTGCACTTAATGAACCAGTTGTGGCCCACTGGTTAGAACGGAAAATAGCTCAAGCTGCAAATGTGTCCTGAGCAGGATCGGATGATCCAAACCTTCACAGGTGGACACTCTACTGCCTGAGCTACGTCGCGCTCCCTCCATTTAAAAATAATAAAATTGTTTTCGCCCCTCTCGCATTCAATGATTAAGCAGGGGAAATTTCAAGCACTGACAATTGTTCTTCCCCAGTCCACTGCTCCTTGCCCTATCCTAGTAATGCAGAACGCCAGGGAAGGTAGCGACAAGTATAAATTGTTATGTCATTGGTATGACTCGACCAGGGTTCACGACCTACTACATAGGAAGCGGGCGACAAGTTGGTACCGGGCATGGTGGCCTAATTGGTAGAATGGTAGACCGCGGGGCTCACGTGCAGAAGGTCGGGAGTTCAGTTCCCTGTCGAGTCAAACCAATGACTTTAAAATTCATACTTTGCGCTTCCTAGCCTGGCACTCAGCATTAATAGGATAGAACAAGGATTGGTTAGCTCAGTGTCAGGATAATGTGACTGAGTGGGATATCGGGTCATGGTACTGCCGACCTGATTCCCCACTGTGGCAGCATTATAAAGTCGCCATGTGTGCGTACTGTCACAAGGCGGTTCCCATCCTGATATGACCTTACATGTTTCCAGGATGTAAAACTCCATCAACCGACAACCAATGGTACCTGGGCTGATATGACCTGATATGTCCTGATATGCTAGATGTTGTAAGAACCTAAAGCTTCAAACCTGATATATTTATCTAATAAATTTAAGAAATGGTAGGAAAGCGTCAGACTATGCAACTTTAAGCCACACTGTGTACAGAGCCACTTCGTACACATAATCTCAAGACATTCGGGAATTTCTCCATGAGAACAAAAGTAAAGCGTTAATGTGTCAATTAATCCACTCAAATTAAATTGGCACTTTTTACTCGGGCCACAAATTGTAACCGTGGCACGGGAAGGGAACATTAGTAGGAGTACACACTCTCAACTATTCAGACAGATTGGTGTGTTGGTTGTTGGAGTTTTACGTCCTGGCAACATCTAAGGTCATCAGGATGGGTACCGACTTGTGACAGTGCACACTTATGGCAATTTTATAGTGTTGCCCCACTGGGAAATCAGGCTACCTGCACCATGACCCAATATCCCACTCAGCCACATTATCCTGACACTGAGCTAACTAGTCCTTGCCCTATTCTATTAATGCAGAGCGCCAGGCTAGGTAGCAACAAATATTAATTTGATAAGTCATTGGGTTGACTCCACCAGGAACCGAACTCCCAAACTTCCAGAAGCGAACTACCGATTAGGCCACCACGCCCACCAGACAGAAGGTGGCGGTAGATGCCAACAACCACAAATTGTGTCTTGCTCCAATTTCTGTGTCGTATTCTTGCTGCTGGTTTGGCGCCAGTCTAGTATTACACAGGCAGTCATCTAGCAAAGTGCATCCCTTCACTTCTTTCCATATAAAGTAAAAACCTCTCTAAATCGATTGACCATGGGGCCGACTTTAAATGGTCCATTTAGGGAGGTGGCCGGTGGTGATTTTTGTTCTTTTGGGAAGTAGTTTCTTTCTTTAGTAGTTTTTTGTAGTGCTCAAGGTTGCGGATTGCCCGTTGTTTTGTGTTTTGCTTATTCCAGGCATGTGCTGCCATGGCGAGTACACTCCTCTCATAGATTTTGGTGTTACTCATTTCTGTCAGTAGTATCGGGGCCGCCATATGTCTGGTGTCCCTGCAGGGGGTTACTGTGTAGCCTGGTTTTGTGGTGTAGTGGTGTGCTAGTATTTTAAGGTGTGTTTCCCTTCTATTTATCAATGGTGTTTCGTTGCATTTTTTTGTGTAGTTCCATCGTAGGGTATCTTTTGTGTACCTGGAGACATATTTTGAGGGCTTTGTTTTGTAGCACCTGCAGTTTGTTTAGAAGTTTGGTATTTCCTCCCATGTAGACTACATCACTGTAGTCGAAGTAGGGGAGGATCATACCCTTGTATATTTTAATTGCCATGTTTTCAGTCATGTAGGGTCTTACTTTTACAGGATCCATATTTTGTGGTTTGCTTTTTGTTTCATAGTGTTTGTTATGCAGCGGTCAAAACTTAGGTGTCTGTCTAGGTCCACTCCCAGGTATTTGCAGATGTCTATCTGCTCTAGCTCGCTGTTTCCCAGGAGACACTCTATAATATTATTACTGGTTAGTTTTGTACCAAATAGTACTGTTTTTGATTTACTGCTATTTATAGTTATTTTGTTTAGGTTGCACCACTCAGTCAGTTTTTGAGTGTTTGGTTCAGTTTTGTTTCTATTTCTTCAGTTGATTATCATCTGCATATAACTGGATGTTATCAATGTCCAGCCAGTTGTTTAGATCATTTATGTGTATAAGGAAAAGAAGTGGACCGAGGACTGACCCCTGAGGTACCCCACAGTTTATTTTTTCCTTGTTTGATATGGCACCATTTACTGTAGTGCAGTGTTTCTGATTTTCTAGGTAGCTTATTAGCCATTTCCATGTTACTCCTGTTATTCCCATTTGGCATAGCTTGCTCATTAGGATAGTGTGGTTCACCGTGTCAAAGGCTTTGCTGAATTTGATGAATGCTGCACCCACAAGTTTCTTTTTGTTGATATTGTTACAGATATCGTTTATTAAGTTAGCAATTGTTTTTATTGTCGTGTTTTTTTCTGAATCCACCCTGTTTGCTGTTTAGTACTTTGTGTTCGTTCAGGTGGTCCATAACATGTCTATGCATTACTTTTTCCATTAGTTTAACAGGTAGTGGTAGTATAGAGATCGGTCTATAGTTACTCAGGGTTTGTTTGTCCCCCCCACCCCCTTTGTGGAGTGGGGTTACTTTGGCTATCTTCAAAAGGGACCAATGAGTTAGAGCGTCCATCTCCCATGCTGGTAGATCGTGGGGTCGAACCCTGGTCGAGTCAAACCAATCACTTAAAAATTGATACTTGTCGGTTCCTCGCCAGGCGCTCGGCATTATTAGGACAGGGCAAGGACTGGTGTGCTCAGTGTCAGGATAATGTGACTTGAGTGGGATACCAGATCAGGGTGCCGGTGGGACAGCACTATAAAGTCGCCATGAGTGCACACTGTCACAAGTCGGTACCCGTCCTGATATGACCTTAGATGGTACTAGGACGTACAACAACAACAACAAACAAACAAGCTATCTTCCAGCAGTCTACATATATGCCTTCTCTGAATGACTTATTGAAAAGGTTACATAAGACATCTCGGATGCATCCAAGGGCATCCTTCAGTACTATACTCGATATGTTTTCGATACCTGACGGTTTGTTGTAGTCAATTTTTTTAATGAGATCGTTTATTTCTTCTATTGTGGTTTGGGAGTCCCCAATGTCTATGTTTAGTGTTGGTGCTTTCGTGGCCCACTCACGTTTCGTAGGCTTCAATGCATCGCATGTGCGTTGCATTATGTGGGTATGTCGTGAGGTGGCTTTCCTGCTTGCATTCACCTTCACTTTGTATGCCTAGTGTATTCTATTTTTATGTTTTGTTTATATTTATACTATATTTATATTGTTTTTTATTTTTATATTATTTTGCTATTTTTTATCTCCCTATTAGCCCGGTTATTCACCTTGATCCTTGGCAGTGAGCCTCTTGAGGTCAAGTCATGACCATTGGGGTCAGTCACTACTGAGGGAGCAGTACGTAGCTCAGACAGTAGAGTGTCTACCTGTGAAGATGAGGGTTATCCGATCGATCCTGGTCTGTGGACACATTTGCAGTTTGGGCTATTTTTCGTCTCAACCGGTTGTCCTAGGCGGCAGCAGGTTTACTCCAAAGAAATATGTCAGAATGGCCATTTGTTTGACGTCCAATAGCCGATGATAAAAATCAATGCGCTCTAGAGGAGTCGTTAAATAAAACAAACTTTTTTCCCAAGTCACTGGTTCGAACGAATGACTTAAAAATTGATACTCGTCGCTTCCTAGCCAGACTCTCTGCATTATTAGGCTAGGGCAAGGACTGGTTGGCTCAGTGTTAAGATAATGTGACTGAGTGGGATATCAGGTCATGGTGCCGGAGGCCTGATTTCCCAGTGGGGCAGCACTATAAAGTTGCATTGACTCTGCACTATCACAAGTAGGTACCCATCCTGATATCACCTTAGGTGTTGCCAGGATGTAACACTCCAACTACCAAAATCGATGTAGGTGCATGTGGCACCAATCATGGACTAACAGTATCAGGAAGCAATCCTATCCAATCGAAACACATCATGGAACCTCTTGGCAGAAATTGTCGCGACTCCTCCTTTGAATAATTGTCATCTTGAAGCCTATCAGCCAAGACTCTTATTTTGGGTGACCAATTTGGTTTTCATTATTTACGGTTCGAAGGAACCTTTAACGCAATCAATGGATCGATTCTGTCCTTCGCTTTGTATTAAATAGTTTTTCGAGGAGCAAACTGTTGTACTGCTGTTCCGCAGGGTTCCTTTAATGAGGCTAGTTCTCAGGCGTCCAACTTGCCACCATAAAGGACTCGCCCACTGAAGCCCACCAGCGGAGGAGAAGCTGTGGCCAATGGCAGGCCAGAAACCCATTCACTGCCACGGTGGTTGGTTGGTTGTTGGAGCTTTTAAGTCCTGGCAAGATCTAAGGTCATATCAGGATTGGAACCGACTTGTGACAGTGCACACTCATGGTGGTTTCATAGTGCTGCCCAACTTGCAAATCAGGCCACCGGCACCATGACCCAATATCCCACTCAGTCACATTATCCTGACAGTGAGCTAACCAGTCCTTATACTATCTTATTAATGCCGAGCGCCAGGCTAGGAAGCGACAAGTATCAATTTTATATGTCATTGGTTTGACTCGACTGGAAACCGAACTCCCGATCTCCCGCACGTGAGGCATGCGCTCTACGGATTCGGCCACTGCTCCTGGTCACTGCAGTTAATAAGCAGCAGTTAATAAAGCTAATTTCCTTGGCAGGCAGTTAATAAAGCTAATTTCCATGGCAGCTGGTAAATAATCAATGCTCGCATTACTGAGGTATTCCCTCATTTCACTCTAAGATCTACTTTTATTTAATTGGAACCCTGCTCGAGTCAAACCAATGTCTTAAAGATTGATAGTTGTCACTTCCTAGCCTGGCGCTCATTATTAGGATAGGGCAAGGACTGGTTCGCGCAGTGTCAGCATAATGTGACTGAGTGAGACGTCAACTTACACAAAGAATATGCTTTTCGCTATATAAGTTATTACTCGGTGCTTGGCATTTATAAGACAAAGACAAATACTGGCTTATTCAGTATTAGGATAAGGTAGGTCATGTTCTGATGGCACTTTGGTTGTTACTAGGATGTAAAGCACCCAACAAACAAACAAAAAAAAGATTCATAATAATCTTATGGTTGCTTAAGTCCAATGAAACCATAAACTTGTCAAAACCAAGACATTTACCTCGATTTGATTCTACTTCTCCAGCTGACTTACTGCTGTAGTTATTTAGAATTCCTTGCTAATTATGCTATGTTACTGCTGAAGCGAAGCCTATTGTATTCGAAAATGTACATACTTACCCAAGTAAGGTGACCAGACGGGATGGCCGAATGAGTTAGAGCGTCCGTCTCCCGTGCTGGTAGATCGTGGGGTCGTGGGTTCGAGTCCCGGTCGAGTCAAACCAATGACTTTAAAATTGATACTTGTCGCTTCCTAGCCAGGCGCTCGGCATTATTAGGATAGGGCAAGGACTGGTGTGCTCAGTGTCAGGATAATGTGACTGAGTGGGATACCAGGTCATGGTGCCGGCGGCCTGGTTTCCCAGTGGGACAGCACTATAAAGTCGCCATGAGTGCGCACTGTCACAAGTCGGTACCCGTCCTGATATGACCTTAGATGTTGCTAGGACGTAAAACAACAACAAACAAACAACAAACTGTCACTCAGTGGATCGAAGTAGGACTATAGCTAATAAGCTCATTAGACACCAGGCGCAGTGGCCAAATCAGTAGAGCACAAGCCTTGCATGTGGGTGATCGGGAGTTTGGTTCCTGAGCGAGTCAAATCAATGCCTTATCAAATTGATACTTGTCCCTTCCTAGCCTGGCGCTCAGCTTTGATAAGATCAAACAAGGATCGGTTACCTCAGTGTCAGGATAATGTGACTGAGTGGGATATCAGGTCATGGTGCCAGTGGCCTGATTTCCCAGAAGAGCAGCACTATAAAGTTGCCATGAGTGCACACTGTCGCAAGTCGGTACCCATCCTGATATGACCTTAGATGTTGCCAGGACCTAAAACTCCAATAACAAACAGACCAAACTCATTAGACATTCTTTATGGCGCTACCTCCAATCGCGCTAAGTTAGCCTAATTACCAGTTTAGTGTGGCCGTGAGAGTCTTTCCTTCGTTAGCCGGTGCCTGTCTATGTTAAGGGGCTGTCACATTACGAGGTATCGCGCCAACGTATGCCGACGTATGTGATTTTTGCCAGCTACATTGGGATATGTCGTTATGCGTTACGCATGCGTTAGGCGCTCGTTGGTATACATCAATATATGTTGATGTACGTCGACATTCATCGAGATCCGGCGCCGCATGTCAGGGGGTCGGGAAAGTTTTGTGCATGCACAAAACTTTCTACGTACAACATTTGACAATGTGTGGATTTTGCATACACCGTATTTTATGTATACGTTAGGCATATGTCAATGTATGTTCGACAAATGTTGTTCACTACGTTGCACTACGTTGACCTACATTAAAGGCAGTGGGAATGTACAGTCCGCGTACTGACAACGTATGGATGACGTACGTCTAACATATGTCTAACATACGTTTAGAATTTCTCCAGCGTGTCTTGACGTATGTAAAGTATGAGGCATAGTTTGGGCGATTGAATAACATATATAATGTTCACCAGCATTCTGTGAACGTACCGTGAGTGTAATTCGAGCGTTTTTCGCCTGGTAGCACGTTAGCCATACTTTGGTCATACGTTGGTCATACATGGGCCATTCGCTATGTATACGGTATGCAAACGTCCAACTTTGCCCTCTGCACTGAAAAGTTTGACACTTCTCGATGTAAAAACGTGATTTTACGCGTTGGCTGCATGCTCGTGACAGGGCCTTTACATATAGATCCATTCTAGTGATTTATTGACCCCTGGTGTTGTGCAGTAGGTGGCGCCACCGATGAGCGGATGGGCACTGGTGCACGCTGGGAATACTAATTGAACAGTGACACTGAGCAAGAAGCACCCTGTGCCACTGGGCAGTGCTCATTTATAATGGTGCTGGATGAACTGTGGGAGTTAACCAATAAACCCCGCCAGTTAAGCTGTAAACTACCCGAATAGAGTGATTCCAGATTCTGCCAACAGATGTCACTAGCTTAATGGGAGGGGTGTAATACATGAAGAGAGCAGCGGTGAAATTCCCGAAGAAAAATAGAACATAGTAGTCTCTTTTTTTGGTTATAGATATATTACAAGGAATAGAGCTTGAATCATGTTGTGATATAAATATCTGAATATAATCAGACATTTTATTATTTTTCCATTCATACAGAGATATAGCATTTGAAGTCAGAGGCAGTCGGGGAATGTACCCGACTAGAGTGGTTCCAGATTCTACCGACAGATGTCGCTAGCTTAACTGGTGGGGTCTATTGCTGTATTATCGTGGAGTGTAAGGTATTATATGAATATTGTTTACGATGAAGTTATCTTGTTTATTGCCATTCTGCATCTTGCTGTTAATTAACACTGTAAACAGGGTATATGAAAGATTCACCCCTATACAGACTAGGGGTGAATGTCAACGTAGTATAAATACAGGCGAAAATAGCTTTAGTATGGAACAGGAAGTGGAATTCCTGTTCCCAGTATCTCATGGCTACAGTTTTCAGCACAAAGTTGGTGAAATGTGAGAGAATGCAAAAAGACCAAATGGCGACCACAGTATACTGTCAATTTCACTTTTTAAAGTCCATTAAAGTTGCATAGTCCGATGGTTTTGAGTTTCTCTCATTTTCTGAGATAAACGTATTAGGTGGTTCATTATAATCTACCTTACTTTAGTTTGAAGTAAGTTTTGTTTTAAATCGCTAACTTTTGAGATATTTGAAATGGAAACTTGCTAAATTAACTTTGGCAAGCTTGCCTAAACTCTATCACCATAGGCTTCTGCAGTAACAGGTTCTATTGATTGACTCAGTATCCCCTTATATGTGACGACAAATGTTTAATAAGTGCACCAACATCTAAGTTAGATATGTAGAATCAAATCTAGATAATTGTTTTGGTTTTGAAAATGTTATGTTTTCATCGGACTATGCAGCTTTAAACCCACATGTTTTATTATATTTAGAGCGCAGTCCTCCTGTGCGGAAGGTCATGAGTTCAATTCCTGGTCGAGTCAATCCAATGACTTAGAAAATTGATACTTGTCGCTTCCTAGCCAGGCGCTTAGCGTCATTAGGAAAGAGCAAGGACTGGTTGGCTTGGTGTCAGGATAATGTGACTGAGTGGGATATCAGGTGATGGTACTGGCAGCTTGGTCTCCCAGTGGAGCAGCACTATAAAGTCACCATGAGTGCGCACTGTCACAAGTTGGTACCCATCCTGATATGACCTTAGATGTTGCCAGGATGTAAAACTCTAACAACCAAGCAACAATCATCATCATCCCTCTGTAACTCTAAAAGATCATCGTCATCATCATCGCCATTGTGTATGTGCATGCACCTGGTGGTAACACTAACAGATAAACACTACTACAACAGTATATAGATCACTGTTCACTTTTCAATGGCCGACTCCTCACACCGACCTGCTTGTGAAAGCGCCACCTGCTGGCTGAACAGAAGGAGCACGCCCTCAAAGGCACGTGCAGCTTAGGCGCTTACTTCTCTCAGAGGCCACTGGGTGGTGCCAGTTAGGATTTTGTTGTGAATGCCAAATGGGAATCTGGGAGCCACTGGTGCGAGCAGAGAAGCTTTTGGTCTGAGCAGCAATCCGGTGATGGTGCGAGCAGCCAGCCAAGCTTATGGATTTACTTTTGAGTTTACGCTTGCTTGCTTGCTTCATTTCTTCATTGCTTGTTTGATTCCTTCCTTCCCCCCTCCTCTCTTTCTTCCTCCCTTCCTCCCTCTCTTTCTTCCTTCCTTCCTTCCTTCCTTCCTTCCTTCCTTCCTTCCTCCTTTCCTCCCCCTCTCCTTCCGTCCCCCTATCCCTACCTCTCTCTCCTTCAATCCCTCCCTCCCTTCTCTTTCCATCCCTCTCCTTCCTTCTTCTCCATCCCTCTCCTTCCTTCTTCTCCATCCCTCTCATTCCCTCCCTCATTCCTTCCCTCCTTCCTTCCCTCCTTCCTCCCCTCCTCCCTCCCTCCTCTCTCCCTATTTCCTCCCTCCTTCCTTCCTTCCTTCCTTCCTTCCTTCCCCCCTTCCTTCTTTCTCCCCTCTTTCCTTCCTCCTCCTTCCTTCCCCCTTCCTTTCTTCCCTCCTTCCTTCCCCCTTTCTTCCCTCCTCCCTTTCTTCCCTCCTTTCTTCCCACCTTCCTTCCCCCCTCCTTCCCTCCTTCCTTCCTTCCTTCCTTCCTTCCCTCCTTCATTCCTACTCTCCTTCCTTCCTTCCTTCCTTCCTTCCTTCCTTCCATCATTCCATTATTCGTGCATAAGCTATGTAATGCTGTGGTGTTAACCACTATTTACATGGATGAAAGAACTCCACGATTCCATGGATTTCCATGGATTTCCATGAATTTCCATAAAAAAATCATCCCGCCAGGGATATAGGCTAGCACTGCCAGTGACTCTTGGGAAATTTACCAGAAGTAAGATTTCTGCCTTTTGTTTTTGTTTTTGTTTTTGTTTTCGTGAGAGGTCGGGAGCTTTCATTTCATCCCTGTAATTTATATACTAATGATTATAATCCATGTCCTCAATTCTCCTCCCCACGAACTGTTACATGCGTACACAATAAAATCTCTCTAAATCTACCGACCATTAGACCGACTTTAAATGGTCCGTTTAGGGAGGTGGCCAGTTTAGGGAGTTTTTTTCATCATTACAATGGGCGGTCATTTAGGACCCAAATAAAGGGATCAATGCAGGGGAGTGAATTAATAGAACCTGTTACTGCAGAAGCCTATGGTGATAGAGTTTAGGCAAGCTTGCCAAAGTTAATTTAGCAAGTTTCCATTTCAAATATCTCAAAAGTTAGCGATTTAAAATAAAAGTTACTTCAAACTAAAGTAAGGTAGATTATAATGAACCACCTAATACGTTTATCTCAGAAAATGAGAGAAACTCAAAACCATCGGACTATGCAACTTTAATGGACTTTAAAAAGTGAAATTGACAGTGGTCGATCTGTTGAGGTGGTCGGTTAGAGAGGTTATATTAGTTTTAAAAAATTACCAAGTTTCGAATAATTTATTTTGGATTGAATATTTCCTACTTCCTTCTCCATTTCTGTTATTGTTTTTTGTCCCAACTGGCCTAAGTTGAAAGTAATACCAGTCAACCGATACGTGTACCATTCGGAGAGAATGGTTGACCACCTCATCTGGCACTGCAAATGGCCCCCTTCAGCATTCTTGGTGGTGGCCTAATCGGTAGAGCGCACGCTTTGCGTGCGGAAGGTGGGGAGTTTGGTTCCCGCTCGAGTCAAACCAATGACTTTAAAATCGATACTTGTTGCTTCCTAGTCAAGCGCTCGGCATTATTAGGATAGGGCAAAGACTGGTTGGCTCAGATTCAGGATAATGTGACTGAGTGGGATATCAGGTCCTGGTCCTGGCAGCCTGATCTCTCAGTGGGGCAGCACTATAAATATGCCATGTGTGCGCACTGTCACAAGTCGGTAGCCATCCTGATATGACCTTAGATGTTGCCAGGAAGTAAAACTCCAACAACCAACCAACTGATACGCGCACCATTCGGAGAGAACATTTGAACACCTCATAGTCATACGGAACCGCTAACAGGCCCTTTCAGCGTTCGATTGTTTGTTGTTTTACATCCTAGCAACATCTAAGGTCATATCAGGACGGCCCGTTGAGCGTTGGTGGTGGTGTAATAGCGGACTGTACAGAAGATGTGTCTTAGTGGGAGCGGGGACTTCATGAATTATGGACGGTGTGTTGTGGTTTTTAACTAGTCCGCCAGGGGACGAGATGCTGGCTCGGTTTGTCGCTGCTGTCACGTGGTCCTCTCCTCAGCAGCCTTACATGGCGGACCACTGGGTGCTGCCTCCACCCAGCTTATTAAAGCTGCATAGTCCGCTAAAAGCATCACATTTTCAAAATCAAAGCGCTTATCTAGCGCTTATTTAATTTGTGGTAACTTTGATTTTACGTGGCTAACTTAGGATATATTTGAAGCCCAAACATGCCAAGTTAATTTTGCCAAGCACACCAAAACTCACAGCATAGGTGTATGCAGTAAGATGTTATATTAAATTGACTCAGTATTCCAACAAATGCTTAATAAGTGTATCAGTATCTAAGTTAAATATGTAGAATCAAATGTAGGTGAGTGGTTTGGTTTGAACAAATTGATGCTTAAAGCTGCATAGTCCGATGAAAATATCATATTTTCAGAATCGAAACAATTATCTAAATTTGATTCTACATATCTAACTTAGATACTGGTGCACTTATTAAACAATTGTCACCACACAGAAGGGAATACTGAGGCAATTGAATAGAACCTGTTACTGCAGAAGCCTATGGGGTCAGAGTTTTGACAAGCTTGCTAAAATTAATTTTGCATGGTTCCACTTCAAATATCTCAAAAGTTAGCCACTTAAAATAAAAGTTACTTCAAGCTAATGTAAGGTACATAATAACGATCAACCTAATGTATTTATCTCAGAAAATTTCAGAAACTCAAAACCATCGGACTATGCAACTTTAATCGGACTATGCAACTTTAAGCCCTCAGTAAGATCGCTTTAATGGTTTTAGGTTTCACAACTTATGAGGGTCGTCCAAAGTTTTTAATATTTTCAGGCATAGGCCTACAAATCATACAGTGGACGGGAGCGGGGTTTTAGTTGCGTCTAATTTTTTTGGTTTAATAAAATGCTTGATATAACCTGAACCATTTCTCGTGTTCTGTGATACCGAGTGCGGTGGCCAAATCGGTAGAGCACGGGCCTCGTCTGTGGGAAAGTGCATATAAAAGACCCCTTGCTGCTTATCGGAAAGAGTAGCCTATGTGGGGACAGTGGGTTTCTTCCAAAGAAATATGTCAGAATGACCATATGTTTGACATCCAATAGCCGATGATGAAAATCAATGTGCTCTAGAGGCGTCGTTAAATAAAACAAACTTTCTTTTCTTTCACTTGCATTTGTACATTTTGGCTAATTATTCAATCAGTTTCAACGACACATTCTATCCACAACCAAATCCACGATGCTATCGAGAGAGAAAATGGAATCGGAATTCTATCAAATAAATATAACAAAATGAAATTGCGTCAATTGTTTGCCTGAAAAGGTCGCCAGTGGAGTCTGACACAATGGAAACCAATATACTGTAAAACCTCTCTAAAACGACCGGCCATGGGACCGGCGTTAAATGGTCCAGTTAGGGTGGTGGTCAGTTTAGGGAGTTTTTTTTTAATCGTTTCAATGGTATGTGTATGGGCGATCGTTTTTTAACTAAATAAAACGATCGATATAGGGGAGTGGTCGATCTGTGGAGGTGGTCGGTTAGCGAGGTTTTACTGTAATTAAGGAAGTTCAATAGTTTTAATTGAGACAACAATTATTTCCGGTCGTAAAGAGGATTAATCCGATTTGAATGAATATTGCATTTCCTCATTCAGAAAATTAATGAAGCTACGATCAGTTAATTAGCGATTAGGCTGTAAAGGGCTGGGTGAGAATGGGGTTAAATTATACCATGGCTTACTGGTCATGTCAACCTGCTTTAATAAATAAAAGGTAGATCTTGGGTTTCGAACCCACAGGTTCAAACCCTTATCGAGTCAAACCAATGACTTAAAAATGTATACTTGTTGCTTCCTAGCCAGGCACTCGACATAACTAGGATTGTTGCTTCGTAGCTAGGTGCTCATCGTTATTGGGATAGGGAAAGGCTCAGTGTCAGGATAATGTGACTGAGTGGGATATCAGGTCATGGTGCTTGTGGCCTGGCCTCCAAGTGGGGCAGCAATATAAAGTCACCATGAGTATGCACTGTCACAAGTCAGTAGCCTTCCTGATATGACCTTAGATGTTGCCAGGACGTAAAACTTCAACAACCAACCAACATAATATATAAAACAAAATAATAATCTCATATTCATATAATAGCTAGGAACAGCTGCAGGAAGTGTCTCGTCCAATTAGTTAGCAATAGTAATTGTCCGATGAGGTTGGCTTCTTTTTATGTTCATAGGGCCCTCCTATTATGGGATGGGCATTGCCTTAGATTAAAATTAAAGCGGTATAATCCAATGAAGACATTCATTTTTTTCTAAGCCTAAATATTTAGCTAAATTTGATCCTGCATATCTATCTAACTTAGAGTATGTTTTCTTAGCTTATAAAAATGTTTTGCTGAACAGCAGGGACTGCGAAGTCAATTTAATAGAACCTATCACTATATTGATGCGCACACAATATTAATTTGGCATGTTTTCACTTAATATATTTCCAAAGCTAACCCGTCAAAATATAACTAACTTCAAACTAGAAAGTAAGGTCAAATATAATAATCAACCTAATACAGTTATCTATTTAAAACAATAATTGTTTAACTTCTGACAGGAACTCAAAAACTCTCAGATTATACAACATTAATATTCTGCTTAAAGTTGCATAGACCGATGGTTTTGGGTGTCTGTTATTTTCTGAGATAAATGTATTAGGTTGATCGTTATAATGTCCCTTACTTTAGTTTGAAGTAACTTTGCTTTAAAATGAGTAAATTAGGAGATATTTCAAGTGTAAACATGTCAAATTAATTTTGGTAAGCATGCCAAAACTCTGACTCTACAGGATTCAGCAGTAACAGGTTCTATTAAAGCTGCATAGTCCGATGAAATATCAAATTTTCAAAACCAAACCAATTATCTAGATTTGATTTGACATATCTAACTTAGATACTGATGCACTTATTAAGCATTTGTTTCTGCGTCGAAGGCAATACTGAGTCAATTTAACAGAACCTGTTACTGCAGAAGTCTATGGTGTCAGGGTTTTGGCAAGCTTGCCAAAACTAATTTTCCATGTTTGCACTCAAAATATCTCAAAAGTTTACCACTTAAAATAAAAGTTACTTTGAGCTAATGTAAAGTAGATACTAGTGATCGATCTAATATATTTATCTCAGAAAAAATACAGAAATTCAAAACCATCGGACTATGCAACTTTAAATCAACATAGTATACCCTTCTATTCTATTACTTAATAAATGCACCGCTATCAAAGTCTGAGTAGGTTTGTTTTTGAAAATTTGATGTTTTTATCAGACGATGCAACTTTAACACTCATAAAACACTACCACAGTCAACTAAGTTCGAACACTCCACTTAAAGCTGCATAATCTGAGGGTTTTGAGTTTCTGCCTTATTATTTAGATGAATATATTAACTTGATGGTTATATTAAATTATTGTTAAGTAGCTTTTTTATTCTTTTTATTTTAAAGGGTTCATTTTGGAGATATTTGAAGTGAAATATGCCAAATTAATTTGGGTGTGCACACTGAAATGCAGGAGATAGACATTGTTTACCCATGTTAAGGTCTATCAGTGTAGAACAGCAGCATCAAACTGCAATACATATGTCGTGGGGGTGATGAAAATGGGAAATATTGCGCTTAGAGTGGGACTCAAACCAACATCTGCAGGTATTGCAATACCTCAGGGAGTTTGACGCCCCTGCCCTGCACAGTTGGAAACCACTGCCTTGTGGTACAGGTTCTTGAGAGAACTGAAGGCTAAGGGAGCAAACCCTAAGCAGAAAACCATGTCACTGTGGCAGCATTAAGGGCGGTTGATGTATGGAACTCCCAACATCTCCCGACCAGCCACTGCAAGGACAAATAGTTTTGCGCCTGTCTGGACATGTTCTTGCTGGTGTGAAACCTCTGTCTGCTCCCCGAGAGAGTGCCGCTGCTAAAGCCAGCAGCACTTCAACACTTTTGCATATCAACACACTACCCACACCGACCTGTCTATGTGGTTACTTGCCTGAGAGGTCAGTGTAGACCACTACACTCGTCCACCTGGAATTGTAAGTATTTTACTGCTTACAATTACATACATACAGGCAATGCACTTACATATACATACACAGGGTAGGTTCAACAACTATACAGCGCATAGGTTGTACAGGATCATGGTCACGCAACCAATGTTGTGGGGGTGATGAAAATGGGAAATATTGCGCCTAGAGTGGGACTCAAACCCACATCTCTTTGTATTCCGGGCCAGTGTGCTAACCATTACACCACCTTGGCTCCCTGATATCAACACACTACCGACACCTACCTGTCTATGTGGTTACTTGCCTGAGAGGTCAGTGCAGACCACTATACGTGTTTAATGAGCGTACCAGTGTCTAAGTTGGATATGTAGGATCAAATCTAGGTAATGCCAGGCACACACCTCCCGTATACGATTCACGCGCTAAAACTGACTGCGCGTCAAAACCCGACCCGTCCCATTTCGCGACTAAAACTGGCCGATTCATTTTTCGAATCTTAGTCTTAAGCACTAAAACTGAGTTTTAAGTCGCGAATCGGAAGCATTAGGTGCATTCGGGGGTCACACACCTAAAGACTGAAACTAACTAAAACTCAAACTTAATCGCGAAACGGGCAGTTTTAGGTTTTATACGGGAGTGTGTGTACCGGGCATAAGTGTTTTGGTTTAGGAAATGCCATGCTTTCATCACATTATGTAGATTCAAGTTGAAAACACTAGCATGTAAGGCGAACTTTTCACGTGGGAGTTTGATGGATCTTGCTTCAATTTATCATGTGTAATGCCCAGTAAGTCATAGATTTGGTTGTTGGAGTTTTACGTCCTGGCAACATCTTAGGTCATATCAGGGCAGGTACCGACTTGTGACCATGCACACTCATGGTGACTTTATAGTACTGACCCACTGGGAGACCGTGCCACTACACCATGACCTGATGTCACACTCAGTCACATTATCCTGACACTGAGCCAACCAATCATTGCCCTATCCGAATAATGCCGAGTGCGTGGCTATGATGCAACAAGTATACATTTTTTAGTCATTGCTTTGACTCGACCAGGTTCGAACCAACCCGTGGGTTCGAAAACCACAATCTACCAAAATCGGAGATGGATGCTCAACTCATTCGGCTATCCCGTCTGGTGTGTTTATTGCGATTTTGATACCCTAGCAACATCTAAGGGTACCGATTTGTGTGCAGTGCGTGCCCATAGTGATTTCATTAGTGCTGCCTCACCGGGACTATGACCTGAACTCCTTATCATGTGTCAGTACGCATTCTGATATCTCAGCATCACCAAGTCCACATGGAAAGTATTACAACGCCTCCTATAAATAATGAAGAATTTAAGGCGCTTTTCATAGGTACTTCTTCTTGGTTGTACATCGGTGGCGATGATGAGAGCAGCTCATCATTTGTTGTGAACTCGTCGATGACAGATGAGTCCAATTTCTGATCAGAATGTGCGGTGGCACATTGGACATGTGTGTAGCTGCAGTTGGAGAGTCTGGTAGGTGAAGGAGACAATCTCTCCTCTGGTGACGCTTTTGCTTAAGTCCCAGTCACACCTACCCGGATCAGAGGCCAGACGAGCCCTGGACCGTCATCCGGGGTGTTCCGTGGCGATCCGGGGTGATCCGTGGCTCGTCCGTGGTTATCCGGCATCATCCGGGGTGATCCGAGGCTGGTCCGGGGTCTGCGACGGATGTTTTAAAATGTTTAAAACATCCGGGGAGGTCCGGGCATCTGGGTTCGATCCGGCATGGTATTAATAGTAGTAGTAGCGAAACTGCCCCGGACAGTCCGGACAGGCCCCGGTTCACCCCCGAACCACCCCCGGATCGCACCGACCGGGTAGGTGTGACTGCGAGGCAAAAAACGATGAAAACAGCCATTTTACCCCGGGCAGTCCGGGACAGTCCGGGGTGGTCTGGGTCAAAATCTGGGGCTCGTCCGGGTAGGTGTAACCGTGCTGCAGAAACAATGGAACCAACATATCATTTCCCATAAGTATTGATGGCAAGAATACAAATATTTGTGTGTCAAGACATTTCCTGTCAACATTCGATTTAATAACTTTTAGCAAATTATATTATGGTATTGAAGATTGTAGAAATACTTAATAGACACACATACACAAATTATTCTATCAAGGCTTGGGTTCCCATCACGGAACCAAAAAGTCTTTCCCGATGGGTTCCCATGAACCCTGAGCACGGAACCCAAAATGTGTTTCTTCCTCCACCTCTTCCTCTCCCTCCTTTCCTCCTCCTCCTCCTCCTCCTCATCATCATCATCATCATCATCATTATCACCCTCATCACCACCATCATCGTTATCATTCATTTCCCCTTCTGTCTCCTCTCCTCGCCCTCTGCCCCCCTCTCTTCCTCCTTCCCTTCCGTTAGCTCTCCCTCACCTTCCTTCTCCCCCATCCTCCTCCTCCTCCTCCTCCTCCTCCTCCTCCTCCTCCTCCTCCTCCATCCTCTCCTCACCTCCTCCTCCTCCTCCATCCCCTCCGCCCCGTCCTCCTCATGCTCCATCTCCTCCCCCTCCATCCCATTCTCCTCCTCTCCGCCCCTCCTCATCCTCCCCCTCCTCCCCCTCCTCCTCTCCGCCCCTCCTCATCCTCCCCCTCCTCCTCTTCGCCCCTCCTCCTCCTGCTCCTCCATCCCCTCCGCTCTGTCCTCCTCATGCTCCATCCCCTCCTCCTCCTCTCCTCCTCCATCCCCTCCTCCTCCTTCTCCTCCTCCTCTTCGCCCCTCCTCCTGCTCCTTCTCCTCCCTCCTCCTTCTCCTCCTCTTCGCCCCTCCTCCTGCTCCTTCTCCTCCCTCCTCCTTCTCCTCCTCTTCGCCCCTCCTCCTGCTCCGCATCTTCCCTCCTCCTCCTCCTCCTCCTCCTCCTCCTCCTCCTCCTCCTCCTCCTCCTACTCCTCCTCCTCCTCCTCCTATTCCATCCCCTCCTTCCCCCCCTGCTCCTCTTCCTCCTGTCCGGCCCCTCTGCTCTTTCTCCTCCTCCACCCTTACTGGTCCATACACATGCGAACTGCCTGTCAGATGCTGAGCGACACACGGGAAATCTGGCAGCGACCTGTGCATTAGGGCGCGTAAATTATTCATCACAGAGAGGGAAGACTTCGGGGGGCATTCTACTAAAGGCACCAATCTAGTAAACAAACTGCTTTAAGACTGCTTATTCATCTTTCTTTGCACACCGTCCAGTCATCTTATGTTTGCACACCACCCAATCATCTTATGTTTGTTTCCACATGGCCCAATCATCTTATGTTTGCGCACCACCTATTCATGTTATGTTTGCACACTGTCCACTGATCTTATGTTTGTTTCCACATGGTCCAGTGATCTTATGTTTGTTTGCACACCGTCCAGTCATCTCATCTTTGTTTGCACAAGGTCCAGTCATCTTATGTTTGTTTGCACACCGTCTAATCACCTTATGTTTGCACACTTTGCAATCAGCTTATGTTTGCACACTTCCCATCAATGCTTTATCTGCAAATTGCTATTTCTCTTATCTCCAATACCCGGTTCCCCATACGAGATCTACCTACCAATGGAGCCAACCAATAGGATTTGCCAATACATTGGCTCATTCTGATAACACAATGCACATTTTCTTTCATGTTTCATAGCCTGCCGGTCTTTTGCAGGGTTGCCAACCCTTACGGTTTTGCCGTAAGATGTACAATATTTTATGTCCCATCATTACCTTACGCCGATCCTCTGGTTTTTCATTTTCCAATGTCGGCCAACCCTGCTATACCATTAATATAGTAATATTATATAAACCTTACAGATTATTTGTTAAAGAAATTTTCTGGGGGAGTACCCCTAGACTCCCCCCTCCCGCCCCCACAATATAACATCCCTTAAGATCTTCCAGTTTTTCATTTATCAATGTTGGCAACCCTGACTTTGGTCCTAAGTGAATCATGAGGTCAAACAACAAACAAGTCCTTCCTGTAAGCGGCCCGTGTGCGCAGGCGCTAGGCCCCACGTGATGCATGAATTCTCCACAGGGGGCGTCCTCCACTGCGCCTGCGCAGTCACCAGTTTTCGTGAGTTGCTTGGGCGGGATAAAATAAAAGTATTTACCCCCAAAATTGAAGTAATTTAATTCCAGCAGGGATTTTCCCCGCGGAGCAGGTGCAGTGACCCACAACATTAGTTATTGCCACTGCCATCATGAGGCGGGATGCTCAGGGGTGCTACCCACAACATTAGTTATTGCCACTGCCAACAGGAGGTGGGACGCAGGCGGATGCTATGCACAACATTAGTTCTTACAACTGCCATCAGGAGGCGAGATGCAGGGGGATGCTACCCACAACATTAGTTATTGCCACTGCCACCAGGAGGCGGGATGCAGGGAGATGCTACGCACATTAGTTCTAACCACTGCCACCAGGAGACGGGATGCTGGGGGGTGCTACCCACAACATTAATTATTGCCACTGCCACCAGGAGGTGGGATGCAGGGGGATGCTACGCACAACATTAGTTCTTACCACTGTCATCAGGAGGCGGGATGTAGGGGGATGCTACGCACAACATTAGTTCTTACCACTGCCACCAGGAGGCGGGATGCAGGGGGATGCTACGCACAACATTAGTTCTTACCACTGTCATCAGGAGGCGGGATGCAGGGGGATGCTACGCACAACATTAGTTCTTACCACTGCCACCAGGAGGCGGGATGCAGGGGGATGCTACACACAACATTAGTTCTTACCACTGTCATCAGGAGGCGGGATGGAGGGGGTGCTACGCACAACATTAGTTATTGCCACTGCCACCAGGAGGCGGGATGTAGTGGGTGCTGCTACCCACACCATTAGTTATTAACTTCTTACCACTGCCATCTGAAGGCGGGATGCAGCGGGTGCTACCCACAACATTAGTTCTTACCACTGCCACCAGGAGGCACGATGCAAGGAGGGGGAGATGTTCTAATAACTATAAGACCTTTTCTCACAAGGCATGCTGTACAGTTAGTTGCTATTCACAACGTTGCTTCATTAGTTCTTTGATTGCGGTCAGAGGGTGGAATGGTGGTGGAAATGGTCTATTTGCAGATGTACCTAGAGCTCTCCGAGGCGCCCCCTATCGGCCCCGCCCCATCCGGCGGAGACACAGTGATAACATCTAATAGCTTGGTCTGGTATTGTCCGATAGAGTGCGGGTTGGGACCGTGTCCATTATGAGTCAACAGACAAAATCTGTTAAAACCTCATATTAAAAATTAAAGAAATATTTTTTTTTTTTTTAAGAACTCTGCAATTTTCTTAGCAGTGTCGACAGAGCAGCATTTCAATAGTTGGCGTGGTTTATTTAATTGTCGTATGGGTGTGGATTGTGAGGGTTTAGGCGGCAGTAAGAATTCAGCTAATAGAGGACCCTGCCAGTTAAGCTGGAAAGTACCTGAATAGAGTGGATCCAGATTCTGCCGATAGATGTTACTAGCTTAACTGGAGGAGGGTCTATTTGTGATGAATGTTGATGAATATTTTAGTTGGGAGGTGGAGGTTGTTTCGAGGGTTCGTAGATAGCGGCTTTTTGAAAACAAGTCATTGCAAGTTGAGGGGGAGGGAGGGGGAGGTTGGGGGCGTGGTGTCATGGTGTCGTGTGAAAGAGGCAGGGAGCAGGGGGCAGTCCATTCTAAGGAATAAAAGCCGTAATGGAGGGGGTGTGGGTGGGGGTGGAAGGCTGTTTTATTTAATGACGCCTCTAGAACGCATTGATTTTTATCATCGGCTATTGGACGTCAAACATATGGTCATTCTGACATATTTCTTTGGAGGAAACCCACTGCTACCACATAGGCTACTCTTTCTGATAAGCAGCAAGAGGTATTTTATATGCACTTTCCCACAGACACAACAGCACATACCACAGCCTTTGATGAACCAGTTGTGAACCACTGGTTGGAACAGAAAATAGCCCAAAATGCGGATGGATCGATCCGATGACCAACAGCTTCACAGGTAGACACTCTACCGACTGAGCTACGTCCTGCCCCGAAATTTGACATGAAATGCCACACATTTAGCAATAGGTTCCCTGTAGAAAGATTTCTGATATCATTTTTAAATTGCTTGTCAATGAAATTCCCGTTTGTCACAGTAGGGCCTTGATTTAGTCATCTCGTTCCGGATATTAGGGTGTGTGTATGTCTTGTCTTGTCTAAAGCAACAACAAGAAAGTGGGGGGTAACCCCCCCCCCCCCACCCTCTGTGATGGTTGGTTGGTTGGTTGTTGGAGTTTTATGTCCTGGCAAAATCTAAGGTCATATCAGGACGGGTACCGACTTGTGACATTGCATACTCATGGTGACTTTATGGTGCTGCCCCACTAGGAGACCAGGCCACCATGACCTGATATCCCACTCAGTCATATTATCCTGGCACTGAGCCAACCGGTCCTTGCCCTATCCTAATAATGCCGAGCAGCACGCTAGGAGTACGAAGCGACACACATAAATTGTTATGTCATTGGTTTGACTCGACCATGGTTTGAACCCATGGGTTCGAATCCCACGATCTACCAAAAGGGGAGACTGACGCTCAACTCATTCGGCCACCCACTCTGGCGGATTGGTGTCATCACTCTTCCTGCTCTTCTCCTTGTGGTGAATAGTTAATGAACCTGTGTGTGCACTGCTGGCAGCTTGGCCGTGTGAGGGGTACGTTTAGCTAACAATAGCCGATGTTTTGGGGTTTTTTTTGTGCTGGGGGGGGGGGGGGGTCGTGGAAGTTGCATGGTCCGATTAAGCATCAAATTCTTTTAAACAAAACACTCACCTAGATTTGATTCTACATATTTAACTTCGATACTGATACACTTATTAAGTATTTGTTGCCATATAGAAGGGCATGTTGACTCAATTTAATAGAACCTGTTACTGCATAAGCCTCTGATGTCAAGAGTTTTGGCATGCTTGCCAAAATGAATTTGGCATGTTTGTGCTTCAAATATCTCCAGATTATAACAATCGATTTAATATATTTATCTCAGAACGATGGCTGAAACTCAAAACCATCGGACTACGCAACTTTAAACAAACAAACACACAAACAAAGCTAACAACTCTCCAAGCCCATGCTCTAGGTCGACAGGAAGCAATGGTGTCACCATACGTTATTCCATCTCACTAGATCACCTCAGCAAGGTCATGTCCATGACATTAGAGCACCTCACCAAGGTCACGTCACCGCTAAAGGTGAAGTTTGGGTTAGGCTTAGTGATTAACAATGTAACATGGAAACTAAATATGTGGTACACAGTTTCTGAGAACGACCCAATTGTATTACTCTAGACAAATAGAATGGTGCTTCTAATGTAATTTTTATTTTCCTCTTTATGTAAAAATGGGAAACAAACCTGGTGGGACTGACCTTGTCTACAGCGAGCACATGCTCCCAGGGGTAGGCGGGGTGGATGGGAGGTGTGACGACACTGGTCCGCCGCTGATAGGTGTGGTAAGGGATCATCACAGAGCAGGTCCCGGATGTACGCGGCCTCACCTCCACAAGTAGCCGCCTGTGGGCCAGGCAATTCCAGTCTCATCAATTCGTTGTCCCACCACAGGCCAGGCAATTCTAGACTCAGTAATTTTCTGACCCACAGCGGGCCAGGCAATTCCAATCTCTGCAATGTGTCCCACAGTGGGGCAGGTAATTCCAGTCTCAGCAACTCAGTGACCCACAGCGGGCCAGGCAATTCCAATCTCTGCAAGGTGTCCCACAGCGCATCAGGCAATTCCAGTCTCAGCAACTAATTGACCCACAGCGGGCCAATCAATTCCAGTCACAGCAACTCGCTGACCCACAGTCGGACAGGCAATTTCAATCACAGCAACTCATTGACCCAGAGCCGGCCAGGTAATTCCAGTCTCAGTGACTTAATGTGGCACAGCGGGCCAGGTAATTCCAGTCTCAACAACTCGTTGACCCACAGAAGGCCAGGCAATTCCAGTCTCAGCAACTCGGTGACCCACAGCGGGCCAGGCAATTCCAATCTCTGCAATGTGTCCCACAGCTGGCCAGGCAATTCCAGTCTCAGCAACTCGGTGACCCACAGCAGGCCAAGCAATTCCAGTCACAGCAACTCTCTGACCCACAGTCAGACAGGCAATTTCAGTCACAGCCACTCATTGACCCACAGCGGGCCAGATAATTCCAGTCTCAGCAACTTAATGAGCCACAGTAGGCCAAGCAATTCCAGTCTCAGCAACTCAATATCCCACAGTGGTCTAGGCAATTTCAGTCACAGCAACTTAATGTCCCACAGAAGGTCAGGTAATTCCAGTCTCAGCAACTACGTATCCCACAGCAGGCCAAGCAATTCCAGTCTCAGCAACTCGCTGACCCACAGTGGGCCAGGTAATTCCAATCTCACCAACTCAATGTCCCACAGAGGGCCAGTCAATTCCAATCTCACCAACAAATTGACCCGCAGTGGTCCAGGCAATTTCAGTCACAGTAACTTGTTGACCCACAGCGGGCCAGGCAAATCTAGTCACAGCAACTCGTTGACTCACAATGGGCCAGGTAATTCCAATCTCTGCAACTTGACACAGTGCCAGGCTCTGTCCCACAGTGGACCAGGCAATTGTAGTCTCTGCAACTCAGAAAGTAGACAGTTACAGAGGGTCAGGCAATTCTAGTTTCAGCAACTTGACAAGTACATGGCTCGGTGTTCCATTGCGGAACAGGCAATTCCAGTCTCAACACTTTAAAAAGTAGATGGCTACAGTGTCCCAGGCGATTACCCGTCTCAGAAACTCGACAATGAGACAGCGGCAGAGGGCCACGCAATTACAGTTTCAACGATTTGAAAAGTAGATCGCTATACTGGATGGACTTGGCAATTCCAGTTTCAGTAGCTCGACAAGTATACAACACCAGCTGGCTAGGGAAGTTAGAAAATCAGTAATTTGACATGATATTCACTGTGGACCAGGCAATTTCAGATTTAGCATCTCAATGAGTAGATGACTTGGTCTCTCCTAATAGCCTAGGCAACGTGGCAAATGTGCTTAATTTTACCACCAGCCCGGCCAGGCCATGCAGTGCGACAATTGGTCTATTGTGTTCAGCGTTGGTGTGTAGTGTAGATTGGGTCTGGTTAGATATATCGTCAGACAGTTCATTCAGTTATATCTGTGAATGGGATTAAACATATATTCACTCAGTATCCATTGAATACTATGACCGGGAGTGGGACATAGCTCAGGTGGTCGAGTGTCCACCTGTGAAGGTGCGGGTCATCCTATCGATCCTGCTCAGTGGACCCATTTGCAGTTTGGCCTATTTTCCGTTCCAACAACTGGTTCATCAAAGACTGTGGTATGTGGTGTCCTGTCTTTGGGAAAGTGCATATAAAAGACCCCTTGCTGCTTATCGGAAACAGTAGTCTATGTGCTGGCAGCGGGTTTCCACCAAAGAAATATGTCAGAATGACCATATGTTTGACGTCCAATAGCCGATAATACAAAAATAAATGTGCCTTAGCGGCATTGTTAAATAAAACAAGCTTTTAAAAATATATTTTGTTATACTATGGCCAGTTTGTGTTGAGTGTTCCTATAAAACACTCTACGCGCATGTCTTAAGCAGGCAGCCAATCAGCGCTGTGAGGCTGCTGGTACCTGACTGCGGTCTTCTGTATATTGGCTATAAACTATAGTGGTCCTGGGTTGTCCTATTCAGAATGCCACGTCCTTCCACTCACGCTCTGCTCCGATGGACTTAGCCTCAAAGTGTGCGCTGCGTGTGAGGCCGAGCAGTTGAGAGCTAGTTCTATGATGCCGGAAGTCTACTTAGATCTCCTTCATCAGCTAGGGCAAAGGAAGAGACACCATCTGTAATTTGCAGTATTAATTAATTACAGTAAAGCCTCTCTAACCGACCACCTCCACAGATCGACTATTCCCCTATATATCGATTCGCGTTATTTGGGTCGCAGCAATACCATTGTAAGGATATTCTAATTCCCTAAACCAAGCACCTCCTTAAATCGACCTTAAAGTCGGTCCCATGGTCGGTCGATTTAGAGAAGTTTTTCTGTAGTAGAAATATGTTTAAAGTTGCATAGTCCGATGGTTTTGAGTTTCTGTAATTTTTCTGAGATAAATATATAGATTGGTCATTATAATCTACTTTACTTTAGTTTGAAGTCACTTTTATTTATTTAAAATTATTGCTAACTTTTGAGATATTTGAGGTGCAAGCATGTCAAATTAGTTTTGTCAAGCATGCCAAAACTCTGAAACTATATGCTTCTGCAATAACAAGTTCTAGTAAATTGATTTAGTATTCCCTTCTATTTAGAAATAAATGTTAAATAAGTTAGAAATGTAGAATAAAATCTAGATAATTGTTTTGGTTTTGAAATTTTGATGCATCATCGGGCCATGCAGCTTTAATTACAGTGCATATAAGTTGTACATAAAAGGACTATTTTAATAGTTCAAAGACTTTTTGTTGCTGTAAATATATCTTTTCCCTCTGAACAAGGTCTTTTGTCACGACCGAGGCATTGGTCGTCTAACTATAGTTGGTATGTTATTTACACTTTAAATATAGTTTACTATAATTATGCTACTACTACTACTACTACCACCACCACCACCACCACCACCACCACCACCACCACCACCACCACCACCACCACCACCACTACCACTACCACCACCACCACCACTACTACTACTACTAATAATAATAAAGAAGATATTATTAATATAATGGTTATTCGTTGAAACGAGAAGAAGAAATTGTAAGCATAATGGTTCCCATCTCTCCCATACCAGTGTTCACACACATACACACACCCTCACACACACACGTACACACACCCAATCCCCCTCCCTCCTCCTCACACACCCTCACACACATGCACACACAAAACCTGTTTCTCTCACTCCACCCTGACTGGTGTGCTCAGTGTCAGGATAATGTGACTGAGTGGGATACCAGGTCATGGTCCCGGCAGCCTGGTTTCCCAGTGAGACAGCACTATAAAGTCGCCAGGATGCGCACTGTCACAAGTCGGTACCCGTCCTGATATGACCTTAGATGTTGCTAGGACGTAAAACAACAAACAAACAACAACAAACACTCCACCCTACCAGCGCGTGCACACCCACACCCACACTCACAGACACACTCACCGTCACACACACATACACGCACACGCACGCACGCACACACGCACACACACACACACACACACACACACACACACACACACACACACACACACACACACACACACACACACACACACACACACACACACACACACACACACACAAGGCCCGACGATGCATCTCACTTATCTATTTGATAGGATTGGTGCAATCGAGTTTCAGCGTGAACTAGCGAGGTGAGCTCCCATTGGTCGGCCCTCGGACGTAGACAGGAATTAAGCCGCGCTCGCCCAGAATGCACCTGTGATCTGTACATGTACAATGCGCACAGTACATCCTGCTGCCTGCTCAGACTGGCCCTGCGGACAGACCACATAACGGACAAACAGATCTGCACCGCAACAATAAACTGCCTTCTATGAAATTTCGTGGAGAGGGAGCGGGACGTAGCTAAGGCGGTAGAGTGTCCACCTGTGATGGTGTGGGTCATCTGATCGATCCTGCTCAGTGGATTCATTTTCAGTTTGGGCTATTTTCCGTTCCAACCAGTGGTCCACAAGTCTCATCTCAGGAAAATGTGACTGTGTGAGATATAGGGTCATGGTGCCAGGGGCCTGGTCTCCCATTCGGGCAGTACTGTAAATACGCCATGAGTGCGCAGGGTCACACGTCGATACCCATCCTGATATGACCTTAGATGTTGCTAGGATGTAAAACAACAAACTGCCACTGCTGTTTGAGGACTGGTGCATCGTGAAAATCGTCCATAACATTTGTCTGTTTTAACTTACTGATTAACTCACAGATCCTCTTCTGGCTGATCTAGGCCCTGATGGGCCTCCAATGCCAGCTCGATATGGTAAAAAAACAAACAATTTTTGTTGGCACACATATGGAGGTCGACGAAGCCCTGAAGTCATATAATTGTCTATCCCTTGTATCCAGCCTCCTCTCAAATGCTTCTGCCGTTGGTGCTTCAACCACTCGGTCTGGAAGACAGTTCCATGGATCTGTCACTCGAAAGAAAAATGAGTGTTTCCTGACCTAAAGTTTGGGCCTCACCTTGAAGATCGTATACCACTGGCCTCTGGTGTTGCTGTCTATTCTGAGGTTGAACAAACCCGTTGTGACATCATTGTCATAGACTCCAGTAATACTCTTATAACTATCTTGCCTGGTGCTTAGAATGAGTAGGATAAGGCAAAGACTAGCTTGCTCAGTGTCATGATAATGTGACTGAGTGGTCATGTCAGGTCATTGTGCTGGTGCCCTGATCTTCCAATGGGACATCACTATTAAGTCATAAGTGTACATTGCCACAAGCCAATATCCATCCTGATATGACCTTAGATGTTGCCAGGACGTAAAGCACCAGCAAACAAGAGATGACGGGAACAGTGAGTTTAGTCTCAGCGCCACCTATATTAATAAACAACTCAAGATTGGAGACCGTGTTAATAACAATTAATTGATTTTGGCTGATATCAGTACTGTCGTACTAACAATATGTAGACACTGCTGCCGCCTTACTAACAGCGAGTAGACATTGTGGGGTATTTTACTAACACTGAGTAGACACTGGTGGCAATGGTGCTGTCTTACTAACAGTGAGTAGACATTGGGGACATCGTAGTAAGTAGAAACCAGGGAATTCCATCAACAGTGGGCAAGCATGTGTGTGTGTGGGGGGGGGGGGGGCCGTCTTACTAATTTGGGTAAGTGGATCCAAAGGCGTTTTTTTTCTACCAGTGCAGGTACTGCCCATTAGACAACATACCTCCCACCATTTCACTGAGCGCGGTGGCTGAATCGGTAGAGCGCTGGCCTCGCGTGTGGGAGATTAGGAGTTTGGTTCCCGGTTGAATCAAACCAATGACTTATGAAATTTATGCTTGTCGCTTCCTAGCCTGGTGCTTAGCATTAATAGGATATGGTCTGGATAATGTGACTGGGATATTGGGTCATGGTGCTGCTGGCCTGATTTCCCAGTGGGGCAGCACTATAAAGTCGCTATGAGTTTGCACTGTCACAAGTCAGTACCCGTCCTGATATGACCTTAGAGGTTGCTAGGACATAAAAACATACGGTAAGCAAAACAAAGAGTTGTCAGCGCTGTTGAATGATTAGTGAGATGGCATGTCAGCGCTGTTGAATGATTAGTGGGGCATGCCGAAACGAGGCTAGACTACGACTGATCACACACGACTAACTGATGTGCGAGTGAATGATAGATCCATGTTGCCGTTACAGACCACTCACATTGTAAGTGACCGAGATGTTTGTTTGTTGTTTTACATCCTAGCAACATCTATGGTCATCAGGACGGGTACCGACTTGTGACAGTGCACATTCATAACAACTTTATAATAATGTTTTATTTAATGATGATTCTAGAGCACATTGATTTTTATCATCGGCTATTGGACGTCAAACATATGGTCATTCTGACATATTTCTTTGGAGGAAACCCACTGCCACCACATAGCCTACTCTTTCCGATAAGAGGCAAGGGGTCTTTTATATATACTTTCCCACAGACAGGACAGCACATACCATAGCCTTTGATGAACCAGTTGTGGACTATTGGTTGGAACGGAAAATAGCCCAAACTGCAAATGTGTCCACTGAGCAGGATCGGTCGGATGTCCAACACCTTCACAGGTAGACACTCTAACGCCTGAGCTACGTCCCGCTCCCCCTTATAGTACTACCCCACTGGGAGACCAGGCCACCAACACCATGACCTGATATCCCACTCAGTCATGTTATCATGACCCTGACCAAACCAGTCCTTGCCCTATCCTAATAATGCCGAGCGCCTGGCTAGGAAGCGACAAGTATCAATTCTTAAGTCATTGCTTTGACTTGACCAGAGTTCGAACCCCACGATCTACCAAAACGGGAGACAGATGCTCAACTCATTCGGCCATCCCGCCTGGTTGTTACAGATGGGCATGTTTGAACTATCATGGCGACACTTCATGCAGAGCACTATAAAGCCTGTTGGAATGGCGATTGCATTGGCGGTGAGATTGTATGATAGAAGACGGTGGCGCCACCTGGGGCCGTCCATTCAACTGGCACTCTCGACCTTGAGACTAGACGCTTGTTTAGAATACCAGTGACGCCTCTACAGTGCAGCGGGCAGACTTAGAACTAGAAGGTTAAGTCAAGGAGTGGCTTACTTAATCTAACTTATTGTCTCCTACGTCATTCACCTCAGCCCACGTTGCCACTGTCGGCCATGTTTAATCAGGCGGCTATGTGACCCCAGCACTGCAGGCACACTGCTTAAGTTCTCTATAGTGCCCACCCCCCCACCTTTCCCTTCCTTTCATTTATCACGCCATCCTTTCCGGAATAATACGCTGATAATGCTGCGGTAGCAATACACATTGGTGAATGTCTGAACAGCCAGCATGTAGCTACAGGGTGTGTTCTGAGGCTCTCAGCCCCCCCCCCCCTCCCCCATGCTCTCTCAATACCAACCCACCCAAAGCTCGCAGTGCTGTCACTCACTCACTCACTCACTCACTCACTCACTCACTCACTCACACAAAGACATACATGTCCTCTCATAAGCCGTGTTCACAGGTACAGAGTTAAATCGGTTTAGTTAAGCTGGTTTAACTAAACCGATTTAGTTTGTGTTCACATGTACAGAGTTTTGAAACTTGTTGCGTTCACACACACACAATAGTTAAACCGGTTTAAGGAGTGGGTTTACATATATATTATGCACAAGCAAATGTTAATAAAGCAAAAACGACCAACAAAAAGCATAATGTCAATGAATATTCCACTGGTTCAGATCAAATTCTTTTATTTAGGAGTGTGACTATACAATATATCAAATTCTGTTATTTAGGAGCGTGACTTAATCAAAATAGTGTTAAGATTGAAAAGAGCAAGCGAGCACCAGTCACTGTCAACTCAGGGAGCAAACGTTAATAATATATGTACTTTAACTTCTTAAGCTGGCTTAATGCATTCACATGTGCAACTTAAACCGTTTTAGGCTCAAACTAATCCACCTCACAAATTGAGTCAACTTAGCGCTAAACCAATTTAGCGCTGCGTTCACACACACTTTTAAGCCGGACTAGTTCAATTGGTTATGTAAGCCGTTTTGACGTGTATGTTTGAACGGGGCTATAGTGGTAACTTGCAAAAGCCAGCAGGACTTCAACACTTTTGCAGGCAGCTTTCATGAAATGTATGACCGACTCATGGACGCAACTCTCACAGCAGAGAGCTAAATGGAGAGCGGCAGTCAAGTAATGAAAACAGTCTTTGTCGCATCGCGACCAACAGCATGATGATGATGATGATGATAGTGCTAACCTCCTCTCACACCCCATCCCCACCCTCACATACTCACAGCGTTGAAGTCATGCCGACGACCCCACACGCACGTCAGCGCCCCCCCCCCCCGCCCCCTACACACACCCACACCCAACCCTCACCCAAGCACAGTGCTATTGCATTCACTCAATGATGATACTGTCCCATACTACAGTCCCCCCTCACACACACTGTGCTGAAGCCATGCTCAATGATCGGACATGGATGTGGAATCGGTAAGAGCATAACGCTTCCTATGCAGAAGGTAGGGAGTTCGAATCCTGACCGAATAAAATCAATGACTTAAAAAATTGACATTTGTCGCTACCTAGTCTGGCACTCTGCATTACTAGGATAGGGCAAGGACTGGTTAGTTCAGTATCAGGATAATGTGACTGAGTGGGATATCAGGTTATGCTGCTGGCGGCCTGGTCTCCCAGTGGGGCAGCACTGATGCATTTAAGTCGCCATGAGTGTGCACTGTCACAAGTCGGTACTCATCCTCATGTGACCTTGGATGTTGCCAGGATGTAAAGTCCCAACAAACAGACAAACAGCAATGCCCACTACTCCACCCACGCATGTCGCAATCCCACCTACACATCCCCATCTCAGACAAACACAATGGTAATGCCCTCAGCCAATCACAATGCTGCTCTCTACATATATATACAAACTCCCACACCGCACCTTCAGCCAAACACAATGCTGAAGCGGTCACCCAATCACAGTGCTGCTACCCCCCCCCCTCAACACCCACCCACATGCACACACTCACACACCCATACCCTCACACACGAACTAGACCAACCACGCATGTGACTGAGCCTCACACACCCAACCCTCACGCAATCACAATGCCTGCCCCACCCAACACCACCAACACCACCACCACCACCACCATCAACATCAACAACACACACACAGTACTGAAGCCGTGCTGAGGCAGTCACTACACCACCTACACATGTCACTGATCCTCACACAACCAGTCGTCACCCGTGTCTGCTGCACCCACCCACCACCAACAACACACACACACACACTCACACACACTCACACACACATACACACACCTACCCACACACACCTACACACACTGACAGTGCTGAAGCCTTGACGAGGCGCCCGGTACACCTACACTTGTCAGTTAGCCTCACAATGACTGCCCCTCCCACCCACCCACCACCAAGACACTTCCACACACACACTTCCACACACACACTTCCACACACACACTTCCACACACACACACACACAGTGACAGTGCTGAAGCCGTGCTGAGGCACTAACGCCACCACATACACATGTCAGTGAGCTGCTCCCGGAGGCAGTGAGAGCCGCTCCCAGTTACTGCACGCCCTGATTCCACGGACAGCGGCGACATACTCACAGGGTGCAGAGGTGGGCTGGGAACCAGCGGCCCGAGCAGCTCCGAGCAGCTCTGAGCAGCTTCCCGTAACTCCTAGCCGCTCCAAGCAGCTCCTTGAGGGGGTGGAGGATGAGCAGTTCGTGGGCGACGTAGGGTGGAGATTGTGGGTCAACATATCTAGCAGTAGACGTCCTGGAGGGCAGTGGTGGCGGTGGTGAATAGTGGCGCGTCAATCACGGTGGTGGTGGTGGTGGTGGTGGTTGTGGTGGTGGTTGTTCTTGGTTGTTGGTTGGTTCCCGTGTGCTGTTAGCGATTATAGGCTTTGACAGGCGGCGACCAGTACCAGTCCCTCTCAGGACCTGTGTCAGGGTGTGATGGGTGGTGGTGGTGGGTGAGGAGCAAGGATCTACAAGCAGGCGATTTGGTGGTGGTGGTGGTGGTAATGGTGGTGGTGGTTGTAATGGTGGTGGTCGTCGTGGTGGTTGTGGTAGTGGTGGTGGTAGTGGTGGCTTTGGTGGTACTGGTAGTGGTGCCTGGAGGTGGTGGTGGTGGTGGTAATGGTGGTGGTTGTGGTAGTGGTCGTGGTAGTAGTGGCTTTGCTGGTACTGGTAGTGGTGCCTGGTGGTGGTGGTGGTGGTGGTGGTGGTGGTGATGGTGGTAGTAGCATTGGTAGTGGTTTTATTTATGGAGGGGGCGCACGGGGTGGGGGGGGGGGGGTTCTACGTCCTTGCAACTTGTAAGGTCATATCAGACAGTGTATCCACTTGTGAAAGTGTGCACTCATGCCATGACTTTATATTGCTGCCCACTACCCATTGTAAAATAGTCGGATATTGTGGGGTTCGGGTATATTAAGGAATAATAAAAATATTAGAGAATATGATGAATGTTGTGGAATGTGGTGCTGGTGTGTAGTGGTGGTGATGATAGTGGTGCTTATGTTGGTGTGGGATAATGGTTGTGGGGGTGGTAGCGGCGGTGTGATTGTTGGTGTGTGTGTGGGTGGGTGATGGTAGTGGTGCTTGTGTTTGTGTGGGGTAATAGTTGTGGGAGTGGTAGCGGCGATGTGATTGTTGGTGTGTGTGTGTGGTGGGGGTGATGATAGTGGTGCTTGTGTTGGTGTGGGGTAATGGTTGTGGGGGGTGGTAGTGGCGGTGTGTGTGGGGGGGGGGGGGGGGGGGGGCGGGGGGTGATGGTAGTGGTGCTTGTGTTTGTGTGGGGTGATGGTAGTGATGTTTGTGTCGGTGTGGGGTAGTGGTGGTGGTGGTGGTGGTGGTGGTGGTGGCGGTGTGATGGGGGTGTGTGTATGTTTGTGAGGGGTGATGGTAGTGACGGCGGGTAGTCTTGGGATGAATTTCAAATCAATCTTTATTAAAATAATAAAGCTCTAAATGAAAACAAAAATGTCCTCTTCACTAACAACCTACTCCATCTTTCTCACCCCTCTTCGATCCAAGACTAGTAATTAACGCCAGGAAGTAAGAACTAACACTAACTAAATCTTAGTGTCATAACTTCCCCCCCCCCCACACACACACAAACGCCATTTTCAGTCTCACAGGCCTTAAGGTAGATCATTTATACAAAATATGCAGTGTTCACATACCATATTCTTGCGGGTTAACGCCATGGGCGCTTAAATTGTCAACCAGACGGGATGGCCGAATGAGTTGAACGTCCGTCTCCCGTTTTGGTAGATCGTGGGATTCCAACCCATGTGTTCGAACCCTAGTCAAGTCAAATCAATGACTTACAGAATTGGTAATTGTGACTTCATTTCCAGCTGCTCGGTATTATTAACATAGGGTCATGACTGGTTGGCTCAGTGTCAGGATAATGTGACTGAGTGGGATGTCGGGTCATGGTGCTGGCAGCCTGGTTTCCTAGTGGGGAAACAGTATAAAGTCACCATGAGTGTGCATTATCACAAGTTGGTACCCAAGTTGATATGACCTTAGATGTTTCCAGGACGTAAAATGCCAACAACCAACCATCTATTAAATTGTCTCAATATTCCCTTCTATGAGATAAGAAATGCTTTTAAATAAATGCATCAGTATCTAGCATCTAAAGGCCCTGTCACACTACGACGTAATGACGTCAGCGTAGGGAGAATGTGAAAAACGTCGAACTTCTCAGCGTAGTATGCAAATTTGGGCACACGTTGAACGTGGATGCAGCGTAGTTGATGAGAACATAACGTCGGTAAAGCGTAGCGATAGCGTCATTCAACGAGAGAGGACAACGTAATTACGCTCACGGAACGTTATGTATGTTATTCCATCGCCAGAACTACGTTGCTTTACGTTATGTGATGTTACATACGTCATGACATCGTGGCGAAATGCTGAACGTACGTTGGACGTGCGTTCGGCGTACGTTCTCCTGACGTTCCCATTACACCACGTGGACGTTTCCGCCGGCTTTAATGTGGGTCAACGTAGTGGAACATAGTGAGCAGCGTTTGACTAACGTCCGTTTAACGTCATTGACGTTCGCCGAACGTGTACAGAACGTACGGCGAACGTAAACCCTTACGTTGGAGTTACGTCGAAAGTTTTGAACAGGTTCAAAACCTTGATGCGCGCTGATGTAACACAACGTAACGTGACGTAGCTCGACATCAGTCTAACGTCATTCTGACGTCATCATAATGTAACCCAACGTACGTCAACGTAGTGACGAAACGTGAGCATGTCAGGCTTACGTTGGCTCGTTACGTCATAGTGTGACAGGGTTATCAGTATGTAGAATCAATTCTAGAAATTTGTTTTGGTTTTTGAAATGTTGCTGTTTTCATCGGACTGTGCAGCTTTAATGCTTTTTGGCATGGCCCTATCTGGGGCCCGCACGTGTTTTGTTGTTTGTTTGTCTACATCTAAGGTCATATCAGGATGGGTACCGACTTGTGACAGTGCGCAATCATGGTGACTTTACAGTGTCGTCCCACTGGGAAATTAGGCTGCCGGCACCATGACCCGATATCCCACTCAGTCACATTATCCTGACACTGAGCTAACCAGCCCTTGCCCTATCCTAATAAAGCCAAGCGCCAGGCTATGAAGCGACAAGTATCAATTTTAACGTCATTGGTTTGACTCGACCAGTGTTCGAACCCACTAACCCATGGGTTCGGATCCCCCGATCTCCCAAAATAGGAGACGGATGCTCAACTCATTCGGCCACCCCGTCTGGTCCCGGTCAGTGTGAGCTAGCGTCATGTGCCGACGAGGCCCTTCCACTATTTACGAGCAGCTCGCGCGTTCCTCCACATGCTACCCGGGGCAGGAAGGTGGGGGCACGTCGTACTAACAGGCTGCTCAACATTCATGGTCACTGGTCGTGTAGCAATTCACTAATGTTTGTTTGTTTCTTACGTCCTGGTAATGGCTAAGGTCATATCAGGACGGGTACTGACTTGTGACAGCGCGCACTTATGGCGACTTCATAGTGTTGCCCCACTGAGAGCCTGCGATAAGCCACTGGTATTATTCATGACCTTATTTTCCTGATGCTGACCAGTCCTTGCCGTATCCTATTAATGTCGAACGCCAGGCTAGGTAGCAACAGCTATCAATTTTGTTAAGTCATTGATTTGACTTGCGGAGATTCAAACGCTCGATCTTCCGCAATGGATGTCTGTGCTCTTAGCAATGATCAGACGGAATGACCGAATGAATTGAGCGTCCGTCTCCCGTGTTGGTAGATCGTGGGATTTGAACCCATGGATTTGTACCCTGGTCGAGTCAAACCAATGACTTAAGAATTGATACTTGTCGCTTCCTAGTCAGGCACTCAGCATTATTAGGATAGGTCAAGGACTGGTTAGCAGGGAGCCTAGGTAGTCTAATGGTTGACTTTCGCCGCTAAATGGCAGTCAGTCTTGAGCCCCGTTCACCCACACATGTCAAGTCGCCTCAACTAGTTCGCTTCATCTATAGCCTTGTTCACACACACAACTTTGGGCCGAACTAGATAAGGCGAACTAGATGAGGCGAACTAGGTGTGAAAGTGTGTCGTGTCCACACATGCAGTACTTGGGGCGGTTTAAGGCGGAAATCGATATCTGCGCATGAGCGCGTCCATACTAACCAGCGCCAGTTTCGGTTAGTCGACGTCACCACGAGAGTGTGTGGGTTCGACCTAGATCTGTATCGACTGAATCGTATTGTTTTGGAACGGTCAAAAACTTCTGCTGGGCAGTGAAAACCTAAAAATAAATGATGAAAAAATTACCTGTGCAAAGCTAGCTCTATCATAGACCAAATTATATAATATGCGCTTTTGATCGAATGGAAAATCAACAAACTCAGCGCTCGACTGCTCATGCATGTGATGTGCTTACGCCGCCTCAAGTAAACCGCTACCGTCCACACAAGCAAGATGGGCCGACTTAAGCTAGTTCGCTTCATCTAAACTACCTCGCAACACGGTATACTTGAGGCGAACTAGATGAGTCGACTCAGCCCTAATTCGCCTCAGCGTCGCACCCACACGGCCAATGTGAGTCGACTTACATGAGGCGAACTAGTTGAGGCGACTTAAGGCCCGTGTGTGACCGGGGCTTAAGTCGACTCAGATTGTGTGTGTGGACACTCCACTGAGGTGAATTAGGACTGATTCGACTTACCTAGTTCATCTCATGTAGACCGCTCCGCGAGGTGGATTACATGAGGCAAACTAGTTGAGGCGATGTGTAGGCATGGTTTTAATCCAAGCAAAAACTACCTTGTTATGGGTCCACTGTAAGCAACCTGTGATGGCGCTGCTTTCAGCTAACATTGCTTATCTGCATTGGCGTAGAGTCGGCGAACTGGAAGAGAATGCAGCCATACCAAAATGGCAGCCACTGGATTCCCTCCATTAAACTTTTATTGTAATGTCTATGAATCTAAATTATTTAATCAATTCTGGACTTTAAAAAAGTAGCAGGTTATGAAAGATGACAATGTGAAAAATATATCAAGCGGGTTAGATTGGAGATTGGTGTGACTATGTCGATAAACCAGCAATCCAGCAGTTTTTCTGTAGGGTACTTTTGTAGCCTGCTCACGGAACAATCACAGACAATTAGATCAACCCTGGTCGTGTCAAACGAATGACTTAAAAATGTGTACTTGTCGTTACCTCGCCTGGCGTTTGGCATTACGAAGATAGGGCAGCAGCTACTGTATGATAAGATAACACCGACACTACAGCTGGCCAGCATTGAAAACAAGCCTGAATACCCAGGCTTATATGGTATGGACAGTATAAATACAGCCTCAATTAAAAAATATAATTTTTTTTTAAAATAGGGCAAGGAGCAATGGAATGAGTAAAACCAATTTCCTGTGATTGAAATTTCACCTGCTTAAAGTTGCATAGTCCGATGAAATATCAAATTTTCAAAACCAAGCCAATGGTGGACATGTGGCGTAGTTCATTTTCTGACACTTGGTGGCGCGTCGGTAGTAGTGGGCCTACACGGGCATTGACAATGTTTTGAGTTTACCGGTACGCGTAGTGCAAAACGTCGATTTTATTCAAGATTTATGGAAATCCAGAACCCTAACCGTATCAATTTAATATAATCTTTTTGGTAAACATGTTTTCTATGTATATTCCATTCAGTTTGTTTCTAGGTGTTGTGGTTTTAGAGATATTTAACTTTTTCTGTACGAAGATTGCTCACGGCCATTGACAATGCATTGACTTTACCGGTACGCACAGTGCAAAACGTCTATTTTATTCAAAATTAATAGAAATACAGAACCCTAACCTTATGAATTTAATATAATCTATTCGTTGAATATGTTTTCTATATGTGTACCAGGCGGTTTGTCTCTAGCTGGTGTGGTTTTAGAGATATTTAACTTTTTCTGTATGAAGATTGCTCCCGGCCATTGACAATGCATTGACTTTACCTGTACGCACAGTGCAAAACGTCTATTTTATTCAAAATTAATAGAAATACAGAATCCTAACCGTATGAATTTAATATAATCTATTCGTTGAATATGTTTTCTATACGTGTACCAAGCAGTTTGTCTCTAGCTGGTGTGCTTTTAGAGATATTTCACTTCTTGTGTATGTAGATTGCTCATAGCCATTGAGCTTACAGTGTGACACTGTGCAGTTTAGGCCCACTAGATCAGTGGCGACGCGAACGGCAGGAATTTGAACTAAAAAGTCGGAGGTCCCCCATTCTCTAGATTTGATTGTACATATCTAACTTAGATACTGATGCACTTATTAAGCATTTGTTTCTGCGTAGAAGGCAATACTGAGTCAATTTAACAGAACCTGTTACTGCAGAAGTCTATGTTGTCAGAGTTTTGGCAAGCTTGCCAAAACTAATTTTCCCTGGTTGCACTCAAAATATCTCAAAAGTTTACCATTTAAAATAAAAGTAACTTTGAACTAATGTAAAGTAGATACTAGTGATCGATCTAATATATTTATCTCAGAAAAAAATACAGAAATTCAAAACCATCGGACTATGCAACTTTAAATCAACTAATGTACAAACAACAACAAACATTGGATTACTTGTGAAACGGTGTTGTTGTATATCTTGGGTTTGTCTGTAGTAGAGAAAGGGAGTTGGGTGATGTATCAGTTATCAGTCGAGAATTATGGTTCAATATCGTCTTGCTTATTTTATTCCGCGCCTGAGGAGATTGTAAAGTCATCAGTTACAAATATAGATTGTCATCGGTTTTAAAATCAAGGCATTTCGTGTTCTGCATCTCATCATTTATACATTAATTGGTCGTTAATTAGCCGTCGCCTGTCCTACAAACTGTAACAAACGTTGAAATGACACATAGTGATTATGTTTCTCTTCGGCGTGTTAGTTATTCATTGGGAATCCGCACGTTGAAATTAGGCTCATTTCGATGCAGGGAAATTGTATTTAGAATCGGGTGCTGTCTCTTTTATTTTGAACAAAAAATCTTTATGCGGGGCTTTAACTGTGAATGGAATCTTTTTGTTTTTTTATTTCGCCCAAGTTAGTTTGTCTCTTAATTCTGCTGACAGTATTCGGCATGTCGACTTACAGTTGGCTTACATCCTAATATGACTTTGGATGTTGCCGGGATGTAAAACCCCAACAAACAAAGAATAAACAATAAAAATACAGTTTGCATGACAACTCACAGTGGACATAAAAAGTCACAGTTGGCATGACGACTTGAAGTTGGCACAACGACTTAGTGTTGGTATTGGCGACTTATTATTGACAAGGCTTATGTTGACTTAATAACTTAAACATTGCTATGACGACGTACTGTTGTCATGGTAATGTATTGTTGCCATGTCGACTTACTGCTGCCATGGCAAGTCAGTGTTGGGATGGTGACTTACAGTTGGCATGACTAGTTACTATTACCATGGTGACTTACTATTGCCATGGATACTTATTATTGCCATGGTGACTTACTATTGCCATGGTGACTTACTATTCCCATATGTGGCGACTTACTATTGTCATGGAGACTTATTATTGACATGTCGACTCACTATTTCCATGGTGACTTACTATTTCCATGTTGATCTACTATTACCATGTCGACTTACTATTGCCATGTCGATTTACTATTATCATGTCGACTTACTATTGCCATGGCGACTTATTATTACCATACCAACTTACTATTACCATGGTGACTTACTAGTGCGATAGATACTTACTGTTGCCATCTAATTGTTGTTGCCATGACGACTTACTGTTATCATGATGGCTTACTGTTGCCATCTAGAGTTACTGTTGTCATGATGACTTGCTGTTGCTATGGAGACTTATTGTTGCCATGGCGAGTTACTGTTCGCATGACAACTTTCCAATGCCCCACTTCCGGGCATGTAAGCATACCAGTTCGCAGCTCCGGTCCTTTCTTAAAACACCGGCAGACAGTACATGGGAAGATATGTCGTGAGGAACCCCACTGAATGATTGGTTCTGGTGTGGGCAAAGAATGTACCATCCATCATTGATAAGAACCGACACTCACTTTTCCTCCCATGACTGACTTCAGTTTGTGTGTGAAGTGGGCGAGCCTGCAGGCGAGCTTAGGCATTAGCGGGCCTAGGACGAGTGACATGCACTTATTTGCGGGTCACTTGCCTGCTTGGGCATGCAAATATCATAAGTGCTGAGAAAGGACTAGTTCTTCCTTCCCTCACTAGGTGGATCCTGATAGCATATCTATTGACTTGCCTGTCAGGGAAGGATATTCGAGCACTGCACTCGAGCCCATCAGACCTGTCTAAGGCATCCTCCCGACATTACATTTTATTTATTTATTCATAGATTTGTGCTAAATTTAATATGTAGTTATATATGCAGGGATGAAAGATCTCCGCGATTGCGCGGATTTCCGGGATTTTTCAATCCCGCAGCACCATCAGCGTATACTAATATGTGGTGATGATCCTGCAGCACTATCAGCGTACACTACTAATATTAATAAATTCTCCAAGCATCGCAGCACTATCAGCGTACACTACTAATACATGCTTCAAATGGTGCAGCACTTTCAGCATACACCAATATATATGAAACCCGACTTCCGGAAAATTTCCGCGATTCCCTGACAATGCTAAACCAATGGGAGAATATCAACAATTCCGCTTTTTTTCCCGGAGAGCACTTTCATCCCTGTATATGTGATTGGCTATTATATCTTTCAGACATATACGTGGATAATCTCAGATAATAAACAGTAAATTCCTTGTATTTCACTGGTCCCTTGCCTCCTTTTGCCACCCGAACCATCTCTATTATAATAATTAGATTATTTACAGTTGTACAAACGTTTAAATGTGTTTTGACATTGTGGGCGCACATTTGTTGAGACACCACCCTGTTGTGACCCGGCGTCTGGCTGTGTCCTTCCAGAAGCACCATGACAAGGCAGGGCTGTTCAGCCTGGCGGAGGACGAGGAGCAGCTCACCCACTACGGACAGTCGCTGGCCGAGATAGAGAAGTTTGACGAGCCGGACATCAGCGACAACGAAGACGAAGACAAGCTTGGCAACATTGACTGTAAGTTACCTGGTGCTCTTCTTTTAATTTGCCAGGCGTGGTAGAGCGCAGGCTTCCCATGTGAAAGGTCACGAGTTAGAATCCCAGCCGAGTCAAACCAATGACTTATAAAGTTGATACTTATCGCTACCTAGCCTGTCGCTAGGCATTAAAAGGATAAGGCAAGGATAATGTGACTGTGTGGGATATTGGGTCAACCGTCATGGTGTCGGCCACCTGGTTTTCCAGTGGGCAGTACTGTAAAGTTGCCATGAGTGCATACTGTCACAAGTTGGTACCTGTCCTGACCTTAGATGTTGATAGGACATAAAACAATAACAAATAAACAAAACATCTTTTAGTGGTGCCTTAAAATTGGATGTATGTGGAACACAACAAGCCTATTTGGAATAAGCATTTCACATATTTCAGTTTTGACCTTTTATTCCCCCTATTTAGGACCAGCATTGAAGAAGAAGATATATATTTTTTTATTAAAGCAAAATTCCCTGCCGAATGGAGCCAGATTCGAAGGCGTGTGTGCACATGTCAGGTCCCCCGAACTGCTGTGGGGGTGCATAGCGGCATGCAGGTAGCTGGCAAAGCGGCTTGGTTTTTTAGGGGGTTTCTTTGGTGATGTCTTTATGCTGCCCATAACGGTTAAGTCTAATTAATGACCTGTTTTCACCGTTAGACAGTAATAGTCTCATGGTTCCCCTTGTTTTATTACTTTCAGTTGTTGTGTAGCTATCGACTGAATGATTTCTCTGTTTGTAAGCATTCTCCCACATCTCCCTACCCTCTGTGAGTCTGTTAGTTCTACAATTGGGTAGTTGTTTGGTTATCGATAGTTATTTTCCATGACTGCCTTCACCTTGTTGTGTTAGTAGTCATCAGGTTTTAGTTTTAAGTTTTAAGTTTATCTCCTGGGTGTATCATGTCTAGCATGTAGATCTTCTAAGAGTTTCCTTGAATTATCAGTGTTTTTGTGATTTAACAACTTTTTTTTCTTTAATTTTTTTCTTTTGATTTATTAAAATTATTTTTAGTTAGTGTGGCAGTGCATTGAGCTCCCTTTTGATTATTACTTGTTATATGTTTCTATTGCCCCTGTACTTCTTTCTTCTACTCCCAGTGCATTCCAATCCCTTGCTTTCATTTACTCGTTACTCCTCTCATATGATCTGTTTTTGGCTCGGTTTAGCGATTATAGTTTTGCGCTTATGCGAAGTGTATGAAGAGGGGGGGGGGGGGGGATTAACGCGTAGTACTCCAGGTGTGATAATATTAGCATAACATGTTATGCCACACAATCCCTTTATTGTGTGGACATTGCGGAGTGCTGGAAACACAGCCTTCCTCCTCACGTACCAGGAATACTGATGTGAAGACAATGGGATGAGCTGTGTCTGGTTGTTTTTCTTCTACAGCGAAGATTGTTGGTTCCGAACATTTTGGCGGCTTTCTGAACAAGCGCGATGAAGGCGGAAAGGCGCAGGACCAGCACAAGTCCTGGAAGGAGCGGATGGAGGAGATCATCGCCAAGTCGAAGAAAGAAAAGGTACGTAGGACCTAAACATAAATGTTCTATGTTTTTGTTTTTATTTTCATTTTATTTTATTTTCAATAGGAATTAGTAGCATCTTAATACAGAAGGAAGAATTTCTTGCCATGAATATGCTTAATTGCCCACCCATCCACCCATCCACTCACTCACTCACTCCCTCCCTCCCTCCCTCCCTCCCTCCCTCCCTCCCTCCCTCCCTCCCTCCCTCCCTCCCTCCCTCCCTCCCTCCCTCCCTCCCTCCCTCCCTCCCTCCCTCACTCACTCACTCACTCAATTACTCACTCACTCAATTACTCACTCACTCAATTACTCGCTTAAATGGGGACATTTAATGAAAGTCTTTTGAAAATAACCAACCTTCCACATTGTTCAAAGAAGGTACCATGCCATCGGTAAGAATCAACACATTGGTCAAAGAAGGTAACATATCATCAGTAAGAACTAACACATTGGTCAAAGAAGGTACCATATCGTGGATAAGAGCCAACACACCCGTTGAAGTTACATCAGTTTACAGTTTGAAAATGTCATTCCATGAATTTGAATAAGGAAATGAAAATTCAGATTATGCGACCATTAGCTACATTTCAATTTAATAGAACCAGCATTCCAGCTGTTCAGCATTCGGGTGTACAGATCAAAATTAATTTTGTATTGTTTTCAGTTCAAATATCTGGAAAGTTAATCTTTTAAAATAAAAGTTACAGCAAACTAAAGTCAAGTAAATTATAAAATGTATCAATCTAGTGTATATTTGTTTAAATATACCAGAAACTCAAAATCATCTGATTATGCAACTAAGGAATATCGCAACTACCCCAATATAATAATACCGTTAACAGGTGAATACTTAAAGCTGCATAGTCTAATGAAAGCATCACATTGTCAAAACCGAACCACTTATCTAGCTTTGATTCTACATACCTAACTATAGCCCTGTTTACACGGGCGAGTTAAGTCGGCTTAACTAATTCGCCTCCTATAGTTCGGCTCACATTCGCTGTGTGGACGCGACCCTAAGGCGGATTAGTGCTGATTCGCCTCAACTAATTCGCTTCAAGTAAACCGCGTCGCGAGGTAGTCCAGATGAACCGAACTAGCTTAAGTCGGCCCACCTTGCTTGTGTGGACGGTAGCGGTTTACTTGAAGCGGATTAAGCACGTCACACTATATAATATAATTTGGTCTATGAACCTTCTAGAGGTGCACATATATTTTGTTCATGATTTATTTTAAGGTTTTCACTGCCCAGCTGAAGTTTTGACCGTTCCAAACCAATACGATTCAGTCCATACATATCTAGGTCGAACCCACACTCTCTCATGGTGACGTCGACTAACCGAAACTGGCGCTGGTTAGTATGGACTTGCTCATGCGCAGATATCAATTTCCGCCTTAAACCGCTCCGTGTGTGGACACGACACTAGTTCGCCTCCTCTAGTTTGCCTGATCTAGTTCGGCCTAAAGTTGTGGGTGTAAACACGGCTTTTGACATTTTTGCAAGTATTAGACGTGTGGCGCTGTATAAAAGGGATGCAAAGTCACTTTAATAGAACCCGTTACTACTGACGCCTATGGTGTCCTGAATCTTTACATGCATACCAAAATAAATTTGGCAGGTTTGCACTTCAAATATCTCCAAAGTTAGCCATTCAAAGTCAAAGATATTTCAAATTAAAGTAAAGTATATTCGTGACATATCAACCTAATATATTTAATTACCTACAAAAGTGACAGAAACTCAAAACCATCGGACCATGCAACTTTAACGAAATAACATATAGTACTTGGCATGTTCCATAGATGGCGCCACAATGGCCACAACGCCACCGTCGGCGAGTCGGTGTACTACAAGTACAAGCCCCAGAACCGAAAATGAACCACGCTGTCTATCACTGTGAAAGGGCAATGGCGGGTGAGGTGGGGGTTGGGGGAGGTGAAGGTCGTACAGAGGAATCACCCGACGGAAGTGGCTCAAATCTCCACCGGAAGTAGCTAGAGTTCACCAAACACGGTGTCGCAGTTTGAGCGCCCTGCCAGTTTGAGCGCCCTGCCAGTGGTTGTATACTTTTTTTGTAAAATAGATTTAAAAGCTTTCATTGGATCGATTAAAAATATCTTAATGCGCAATTGAAGAGGAAGATCTGAAGTATTTAATGTAACCTAAGAGCAATTTACTCTGAAAGTATTAAAAACAGATAATAGTGAAAGTTGGGATATTCTGAGTGTCAGTGCCAATGTTAGCCTTACCAGATCACGGCCTCAAAAACTATTTTCGCGAAATAAATTCAAGAACTTCCAATTGGCTGATTTAAAAAAAAGCTGAATGTGAAATTGTAGAGAAAGATCTGAACTATTTAATAGAAACAAGAGAAATTTGCTTTCAAAGCACCAACAATCACAAATTACTGTGATAGTTAGGGTGGTTTTAATGTTGTCTCTATCCACGCATGCGCAGAAGCAACAGAAGGGCGCTCAAACTGGCAGGGCGCTCAAACTGCGACACCGGGACCAGTGAGAAAGTAGAAGGCCGTGTGGAGGCAGTTTGTATTCGTCTTGGCTGGGAACGCTTATTGAATCTGGGGGTTTGCGCCGACAGCCTGGGTGCAGTAGGCACAATGTAAATGGGGTGGGGGTCGGGGTGGGGAAGTTGGGGGTGGGCAGTGAGGCAGACAATTGGGGAGTTGGTACATTACTGCGAGACCTTAGATAAAAGATTCACCCCCATCCTGTTCTGTACAGATGGGGTGAATGATGGTTGTTTGTTGTTTTATGTCCTAGCAACATCTAAGGTCACATCAGGACGGGTGGGGTGAATGAAGTACAACCCTTGAGTAAAAGTGGTGAAAGGCTGCGTAAATGAAATGAGCAGATAAATTCTTAATTTAAGAAGCAATATATATATTCTTAACATATATCTTATTATTTACACGCTACTTTTGATCTGAAAAATATAATAAAACATGTAGTTTAATAAACCTTAAAAGTCAAATTGACAGCATTCTATGGTCGCCATCTTGTCTTTTTGCATTCTCTCACATTTCACTAACTTTATGACAATATAGGATACTGGAACCAGGATTTCCACTTCCTGTTCCATACTAATGCAGTTTTTTGCCCGTAATTAGACTATGTTGTCATTCACCCCTACTCTGAGTAGGGGTGAATATTTTATCTAGCGAAACCTGTTGTAAAGGCTAAGGCTCGAATCTGTGCCTGTGTAGGCAGGCTATGGTGAAATCAATACAGACAAAGAGAAAGGAAGAGTATAAACTGTCAAGAAGAAGAGAGAGTCCAGCCCTCTGGTTTATTATTTATATGGTTACATGGGTTCATTGTAGAGTATCACCCCACCCCTTTCCTCCAATGGGAAAAAAGCATTCATGGCCCTACAAATAGGGATCCAGCATTCCTGGTCCCCATGGATACCAGTGGTCTGCCCACCACCACAAGCTGTATGGCCCCATGGCCACCACCAACCTTGACCTTTGAGTGTGGTGATCCCTATCCCAGCAGAGGGGGTAGGCCCTGAGTGTACTCACACCCAGACCTGCCAGCACCACTATGTCTATTTACATCCCACTCAGTCACCACCAGCCCTTACATATATATATATATATACATACATGCGCCTGGTCACGTACACCGATCAGTAATGGAACATTTGCATTCCCCCCTATGCTGAATATCGGAATATTTTACACTGTGACAAGTTATCCCCTCCACGAACCCCAACCCCCGTTAACAGGCTACTAAACTACCTTATAGAAAAAATATCAGATTTCTCGATTAATGACATAATCACGCCCATCTCCAACCTAACCAACTTTATATATTCTTCATATACTCATCTTTCACAGCCCGCTAGATTTGTATGTACCTTATGCAAGTGTTGATAACAGTGCCTTCTGTGTGATTGTTCATGCAGTGCTTTATGTGTAATTATAGCACGAGCGTCAGAGTGAGCGTGAGAAGACGATCGAGCTAACGGAGAAGGTCGACACCGACTGGAAGGAACTCCGCCTCCTCATGGGTGCCATCAAGGTCAGACCGGCTGACCTTGAACAAGGTCATTCCTTTCAGGTTAACCCGATTAATCTCGCACATAGTTTGATCCAAGCTCAAATGGATTATCGTTACTGAAGTAAGTTGTTTCATGGTCAGCTGAACCAGTGGTCCACAACTGGTTCGTCAAAACTGCGGTATGTGCTGTCCTGGCTGTGGGAAAGTGCATATAAAAGACCCCTTGCTGCTTATCGGAAAGAGTAGCCTATGTGGCGGCAGCGGGTTTCCTCCAAAGAAATATGTCAGAATGACCATATGTTTGACATCCAATAGCCGATGATAAAAATCTGTGTGCTCTAGGGGCGTCGTTAAATAAAACAAGCTTTACTTTTTTTATGGTCAGCTGGATTCATTCTGCAGTTAATGAGGACTTAGTTCCAAGGTCATTGGTATGACCTTATAATTAGGGAGTTATACATACGGGATGGCCAAATGAGTTAAACTGTCACTTCCCACCTAACAGGTGTTTTTTTGGTAAATATGTTTATTCTGCTGAATAAGTCTTTTGTCAGTGGCGAAGCACTGGTCTTCCAGCCATTTTTCAATTCAGGATTATTTACACAAAAAAGGTTTATAGAGTCAGGTATACAATAACTGTTGAATACACAATTTGCAGCATATAACACAATGAAATTCTGTAACCCACAAGTTTGCTGCAAGTTTGAACACCGGTAGAGTCAAACGAACAACTTAAAAATTTATACTTGTCGCTACCTAGCCTGGTGGTCGGCCTGGTGAGGATAGGAGCACAGAGGAAGACCAATTGTCTGTGATTGAAATTGTTTCCCCCCTGCTTAATCAATGAATATAGTAACAACAAAGTATTGTGACGTTAACTGACTAAAACTAGTAAAATGTTATGGTTGTTAAATCATGAGGTTCAAAGTCTCAAAGGTTTACCTTTATTATTAATGCATCAGTCATTAGTGAATCCACTTTTACTAACATCAAATGATTTCCCTTGCACTATTAAATTTGACATTAACTGACTAAAATGTTACTGTTGTTGATATCATTAGGTTCAAAGTTTCAAAGGTTTATCTTCATTATTAATGCATTAGTTATTAGTGCATGCAATTTTCCTAACATCAAATGATTATTGATGTATCTTGCACTATTAAAAATCTCATAAACTAATAACTGGTCTGTGGATGACTTTGTCGCTTGTCGAGGAGCGGGACGTAGCTCAGGCGGTAGAGTGTCCACCTGTGAAGGTGTAGGTCATCTGATCGATCCTGCTCAGTGGACCCATTTGCAGTTTGGGCTATTTTTCATTCCAATCAGTGGTCCACAACTGGTTCATCAAAGGCTGTGGTATGTGCTGTCCTGTCTGTGGGAAAGTGCATATAAAAGTCCCATTGCTGCTTATCGGAAAGAGTAGCCTATGTGGTGGCAGTGAGTTCCCTCCAAAGGAATATGTTAGAATGACCATGTTTGACGTCCAATAGCCGATGATAAAAATAAATGTGCTCTAGAGGCGTCGTTAAATAAAGCAAGCTTTACTTTTTTGTGGTGGTCATTGTTCTTCTCGTTACCTGCCTCTTCAGAAAACCAAGTCGGACGAAGACACGAAGGAACAGGTCGACGACTTTGACAAGACGGTGCGGGAACTGAGATTTGAGATCAAGGGAATGGTAAGTATTTGTCCTTATTATAAGTTATAAATAAGTATTCTTCTCGTTAAGAACACGCTGAGCACTTTACAAAATTGGGAAGGGGAGCGGAACATAGCTCATGCGGTAGAGTGTCATTCTGTAAAGGTGCGGGTCATCCGATCAATCCTGCTCAGTGGACCCATTTGCAGTTTGGGCTGTTTTCCTTTCCAACCAGTGGTCCACAACTGGTTCATCAAAGGCTGTGGTATGTGCAGTCATGTCTGTGGGAAAGTGCATATAAAAGACCCCTTGCTGCTTATCGGAAAGAGTAGCTTGTTTGATCGCAGTGGGTTTCCTCCAAAGAAAGTCGGAATGACCATATGTTTGACTTCTAATAGTTGATGATAAAAATCAATGTGCTCTAGAGGCGTTGTTAATTAAAGCAAGCTTTTTTTGTCCTTTATAAAATTGGATATTGTATTTTCTGAGGGGGTACTAGAAGAGTATATGGGCTTCTGGTTACATGCATTGAAATAGAAGTTTGTCTAAGTATTGATTGCATTTAATGTTAGTGTTTTTGGGGTTGTTTTTAGTCCACCTTTCTGCCTTTCACCCCTATGCACGATGAATAGTACTAGTTGATTAGCATAGCATTGTAATAATGTATTTTAGTGGGAGTCTAGTAAATTTACGATGCTAATTATTTTACCTATGTCCTAAGTAGAGTCACACTATCTAGGTAGAATCCGGACGCATTGGCCGAATCGGTAGAGCGCAGGCCTCAGGTCGGGAGTTCAATTTCCGGTCGAGGCAAACCAATGACTTATAGAATTGATACTTGTCGCTTCCTAGCCAGGCGCTCAGCATTAATAGGATAGGGCAAGGACTGGTTAGCTCGGTATCAGGATAATGTGACTCAGTGTGATATCAGGTGATACTGCTGTGAGGTTATAATATGGTGATTATTTACAGGCCACAGATAGACTGAAGACAGAAGAGGAGATGGCGAAGGAGGAAAAGGAGCGTCTGGAAAAACTGGAGGTGAGTGAGGTGTCGTGTGGAAAATGTATATTATTTTGGGCAAAAGCTAAAGGCCATCCAAGATTTTATGTTGATGTAATTAACCCAAATCTGCACATATGACTTCAGTTCTGAGACAGTAACCCTTCCAACCATTGGTCTATGTAGGTTTTTAACTTCTTTAAAAAAAAGAAATCAAGTAAGTAATTACGGAGGAAGAATTAACTGCTGCATTTGATTGAGGTTGGTAGGGCCGAAGGTGAATAGCAGGATTTTGCGAATAGGTGGTAGATTTTATTGTAGTGGTAGTTAGTCATTTACTCTCTTGCCTGAAGCTTTAGGCCCCTATGGTTGACGGTTTATGTGCAATGTGTTTCATTTATGATGTGAGCAAATTCCTTATAATTTTGCCAGGTTTCCCCTATTTGTGCTCTTGTTTCAAATTATTATTTAACGGTAGGTTCTTACCCTTGTAGCCCCGCCTCGATATGACCTTAGATGTTGCCTGGACGTAAACCGCAAACAAACAAACAAACACACACACAATCCGCTTGTTGTTTTCTTTGATTATAATTGCATTAGATTATCTAAAGGGCATACTGCATTTCATATTGATCTAATTAACTCAACATCTACACCTCCTGATATAACTTTTGATGTTGCTAGGACGTAAAACAACAACAAACAAACAATCCGCTTGTATCCCCATCTGGATATGACCCTAGATGTTGCCAGGACATAAAACTCCAGCAAGGAAACAAACAAACAATAGGCTTGTAGTTTTCTTTGATTATAATTGCATTAGATTATCTGAAGGCCATACTGCATTTTATATTGATCTAATTAACCCAACATCTACACATCCTGATATAACCTTAGATGTTGCTAGGACGTATAACAACAACAAATAAACAATCCGCTTGTAGCCCTGTCTGAATGTGACCTTAGATGTTGCCAAGACGTAATACTCAAACAAACAAACAAACAAACAATTGGCTTGTAGTTTTCTTTGATTATAATTGCATTAGATTATCTAAAGGCCATACTGCATTTTATATTGATCTAATTAACCCAACATTCACACATCCTGATATAACCTTAGATGTTGCTAGGACGTATAACAACAACAAATAAACAATCCGCTTGTAGCCCTGTCTGAATGTGACCCTAGATGTTGCCAAGACGTAATACTCAAACAAACAAACAAACAATTGGCTTGTAGTTTTCTTTGATTATAATTGCATTAGATTATCTAAAGGCCATACTGCATTTTATTTTGATTCAATTTAACCCAACATCTCCACATATGACTTACTTACCAGGCGGACCGACTACAGCGCATGCGTGGACTAACCGATGATGAGCAAAAATATTCGAATGCCCTCTACCGGTCAGCTGACGAACTTGATGATGGGTGAGTAATTAAACTCATCTAAAACTTTCCCAGATTGCATGATCTCCTTTGGGTTCTACCGGTATTGCCTAACCTGCTCTTGGACTTCTTCCTACATTGCTTATGACCTTTCCGGGACCTTAGATGTTGCCAGGACGTAAAACTCCAACAACCAATAAATCACCTTACCGGGCACGGTGGCCGAATCGGTAGAGCGGAGGCCTCCCATACGAGGAGGCCTCCCACACGGGGAGTTTGGGAGTTCCATCCCTGGTCGAGTCAAATAATGACTTAAAATATTTATACTTGTCGCTTCCTAGCCTGGCGCTTGCCATTAATAGGATATGGGAAGGACTGGTTAGCTCAGTCTCAGGATAATGTGACTGAGTGGGATATCGGGTCATGGTGCTGGTGATCTGATTTCCCAGTGTGGCAGCACTATATAATCGCCATGCGTGTGCACTGTCACAAGTCGATACCCATCCTGATATGACCTTAGTTGTTGTCAGGATGTAAAACTCCAACAACCAACCATTGTCTAGCGTGCTAAGCATTAGACTATCGAGGTTCCCTGATGCAATCACCCTATCCACACCTCCCTGTCTATATCGCTCCTTGCCTGAGATGTCAGTGTAGACTACTACACTCGTCCCACTGGAATTGCCAGTGTTTTAAATGCTTTACATCCATAAGTTATTTTTAATGCTTACGATTACATACATACATATACATACATACATACATACATACATACATACATACATACATACATACATACATACATACATACATACATACATACATACATACATACATACATACATACATACATACATACATACATACATACATACATACATACATACATACATACATACATACATACATACATACTTACATACTTACATACATACATACATACATACATACATACATACTTACTTACTTACTTACTTACTTACTTACTTACTTACTTACTTACTTACTTACTTACTTACTTACTTGCTTGCTTGCATGCATGCATGCATGCATGCATGCATGCATGCATGCTCGTACGTGCGTGCGTGCGTGCGTGCGTGCGGTTCAAACCCTGGTCGAGACACTATTTCTCCAACATAGTCCTTGCAGCATTTAAGAGGAGCGTCATATGTTGGACAGCATGGATTCGATAAAGAAATCCTACTAGACCTTGAATGGTTTCAAGTCTTTGCCCAGTTCTATAATGGGATTCAACTTCTTCCAAAATTACCACGCATGGATGACCAGTGTCATAGGGGTGATGTTACTATCCACGCACGCACGCACGCACACACACACACACACACAGCACTTACACACACAGAGCACTTACACACACAGAGCACTTACACACACAGAGCACTTACATATATACATACACAGGGTAGGTTCAACAACCATACAGCATGTAGATTGTACAAGATCCAGGGCACACTAACCAGTGTCATAGGGGTGATGAAAATTGGAAATATTGCACCTAGAGCAGGAGTCCAACCCACATGTCTTCCCATCCCGTGATTAGCATCATAACCATTAGACTACCTAGGTTCCCTGATGTCACCACCCTATCCACGCCAACATGTCTATGTGGCTCCTTGCCTGAGAGGTCAGTGCAGACTACTACAATAGTTAGGGTTTGCATGACATAACATCCACGCATGAATTTGTATTTAATATTTCACAAAGCCAGATGAGACGATACTTTTACACGAATCAATCTTACATGGTGTATTCTGCTTCAAATATTTTCTTGATTTCATTAGACTATTTTCTTTTAATTAAACCTATTTCTGTTGAGACTTCTAGATGATATTTCAAACTGCTGAAAACCCACGTAGGGCAAATCTGGTGTCATTTCCGCCTACGATTGATGACCTACAATTGCTATCTTAAGGCAAGAAAGCACCAAGGTCAACTCAAAGTTTGTTTGATATTATAGGAGGGTTCCATTCTCTCACCCACCCCATCACATCCACCATACCCATAATAGCAACCCCGTCCTGATATGACCTTAGATGTTGCTAGGACGTAAAACAACAAACAAACAAACAAACATAATAGCAACACAGTTTTTACAACAACCCACCATCTTAGCCCATAATACTGAACTTATTTTGACTAACCCATCATCATCATGCTGTCGGTCACGATGCGACAAAGACTGCTTTCATTACTTGACTGCCACTCTCCATTTAGTTCTCTGCTGTGAGAGTGATGTGTACATTTCATGAAAGCTGTCGGCAAAAGTGTTGAAGTGATGCTGGCTTTTGAAAGTTACCAGCGGCACTCTCTCAGGGAGCAAATAGAGGTCTCACACCAGCAAGAACATATCCAGACAGGCGTAAAACTATTTGTCCCTGCAGTGGCTGGTCGGGAGATGTTGGCAGTTCCATACATCAACCGCCCTTGATGCTGCCACAGTGACATGGTTTTCTGTTCAGGGTTTGCTCCCTTAGCCTTCGGTTCTGTCAAGAACCTGTACCACAAGGCAGTGGTTTAGAACTCTGCAGGGCAGGGGCGTCAAACTCCCTGAGGTATTGCAATACCTGCATACCGGCTAACCCACCAACACACTAACCTCCTTCATAATCTACTAATATGCCCTACCTAAGTACCCCCTGATCTACCTATTTACAATATAATTTAAACGGCCGGAAGACCAGAAAAACGTATATTCTGATCGATAAACGGTTTTACAAGAACAACAAAATAATGCTCATCTGTTAAATTCTCGTGCTTTCAGTCTGTCCTTGGGCAAAGGACCTGCTTTTGAGGTAACCTATAAAGAGGGGAAGATGGTCGTGGCAGAGGAGGATAGCGAAGACCAAGGAAGCGAAGATGAAGGAAGCGAAGACGAAGGAAGTGAAGATGAAGGAAGTGAAGATGAAGGAAGCGAAGTCGAAGGTGGTGAAGGGGAGGGAAGCAAAGTTTCTCTGGCTGAGGAAAGTGAAGAGAAGTCCGAAGGAGGAAGAGAAGAAAAGGTTGATGGCGATGATGATAATGGTGAAGTACTTTTTTTTAAATTAAAAAATAACTGCTATAGGTAGGCAGTGTCTTCCCTAATTCCTAATGATATTAACAGATAATGGCGGTGATGATGCTGATTATGGTGATGATGATGATGATGATGGATGATGGAGCTTTTTTTAGCAATTCTTGTTGAATTAACAAATCACTTATATATACAGCTATAAGTAGTCAGTGTCTTCCCTAGTTAATAAAACCAGACGGGATGGCCGAATGAGTTAGAGCATCCGTCTCCTGTGTTGATAGACCATGGGATCGTGGGTTCGAACCCTGGTCGAGTCAAACCAATGACTTAAAAATTGATACTTGTTGCTTCCTAGCCAGGCGCTCGGCATTATTAGGATAGGGCAAGGACTGGTTGCCTCAGTGTCAGGATAATGTGACTGAGTGGGACATCAGGTCGTGGTACTGGCAGCCTGGTATCCCAGTGGGGCAGCACTATAAAGTAGACATGAGTGCGCACCCATCCTGATATACATTAGATGTTGCTAGGACGTAAAACAACAACAAACAACCTAGTTAATAATAATATTAACAGATAATGGTGGTAATGATGATGATTATGGTGATGATGGAACTTTTTTAAATTTTCACCTTTTCACTGAGTTATATTGCTCTATGTGGGCTATGCCATCGCTAATAATACTTTTACTGGTTTTTCAAAATGTCCATAGAAAGACAATTAATTTTGATGATTTAGAAAACAAAGAATGCATCTGGTATGCTAGTATATCTTTAAAAAATATTAGTTTTTGTTCATAATTTCTTTTTTAGCAGTTGTACTAAACTTGTAATCTTTTTTATCCTATCTAATATAGGGTGAGCTAAAATGTAGCAACGCTAGTATTTATTTTGCAAGTAGCTGTATTAATTAGAAATGATTCATGTTGGCCTCGCTAACATGGCTAATTTACTTACGAGGCAACTGGTCATGTGACCCTTCTTGCTGCATCAGACCACATGTGGTCGCTCACTTCTCGCCTGGAGCTCAAGCTAGCCGGTTCGCTCTCTCAGCACCCACACTACCTATCAAAGGCTCTTCACCACATGGTCAGTGCTCCACAGTTCTAACTAACTACAGCAATGCCGCCTGCAAAGAGACGGGGACGCTCTCGACTGTCCACTTCAACTACAGCTGGCGAGGAAGGCGCGTTCGTCGTGTCATGTTCAACAGCCGGAGGAGGACTCTGACACGGAACCTGAGTGTTCGGCCGAGCATGGGTCACAGACTCTGGGCGCACCAGCAGCACGCAAGCTCTGCAACAAGGTACAATTATGCAGCTCCGCCAAGAGAACAGGAGGATCTCAACAGCGCTATCTACAAGGCTTAATGTGTTAGAAAAGATTGCGGCCATGCCCAGTGCCACCATGCCCCGTGCTCTCCCGTCGCCCACGCCTCCCCCCCCCCCCATCCCACCCCCCCAGCACACTCCTCAGCGCCCGGTCTGCTTACTCCATGCCTACACTCACGCCGCTTCAACAGCGCATAACACCCCTCCCCACTCGCTCATACACTGCATGTGCCCACCCCTACCCGCCCACTCTACTCACGCCCATCCCCCGCCCTCCCCAGCCCCATGTGGCCTCAGCCTCAGCGCTTCCAGGCGCCAGTATACACGTCACCACACCCAACACCACAAGTAACAAGCTGTAAAGTCCACCGCTGCTACTAGAGTCCACACAGGCTCTGCAAAAACCGAAAGGTATGGTTTTCCCTCATAACTTTATAGCGCGTGGTGACGTTTGCAGGAAAATAGCTATCGGTGAAGCCACATGGGCTGAGTATTTTGTGGTGCTTAGGATGTTAGCAGTGCAACCCACCTTTCCCCAGGCCTGGTTCCCTGCCTTACTCCAGCACGAGGAGGATCTAGCGCTGATGGCAGTGACTTGGGACTGGCCCACGTGTAGGATGTGGTCCGAAAAGGTCTTCCAGATGGTAGCGGAAGGGAGGCTTAGGGAGGGGTGGAGTAATCTGACAGCTATTAAAGATCTACAGTGTGACGTCTGTACAGAGGCGGTGCGCGTGTTGCAGTCACGTGCTTCTGCTTCATACTCCTCTGATATGCCAAGGCACTCCTCCCTCCCTTCCGCCTCTCAGGCCTCCGCGTCTGCTTCTGCTCAGCCTTCCTCATCCTCTACCCCCATTAATTCAAGGGAAGAATATAATAGAAACAATGACGGAAAACCGTGTTACCTCTGGAATTGGGGTAAGGACTGCGGGTTCCAGTCCACCCACGGCACAGTTCCTGAGCGCTATCTGCATGTGGTATGCCTACACATTTAAGCGAGTTCTCAACCACAGAGAGCAAGACTGCCTCAAAAAGAGGAAATTCCTTGATAAAAAATCCTCAACAGACACCTCTATTGCTAATACCTCTGTAAGTTCTCATAGTTTTAATATTGTTGATGTTACGCACACTGTTGTTTCACCTTGTACGCGTACTAAGCCTGACCATGTAGCAGTGACCACGTGGCCGCAATACAGCACTAGTCCCAGTAGCTAAGCAACCACTACCCTCCCACCCGGGTGACCCAGTTCATGATTGTGACCTAGTCCTGCCTTCTCATAAGCCGTCTTTGGCCGACAATATAACCACAGTGCTTACTGATAATGTTAAGCATGCCAAAAGTATTAATGACCTAGAGGTAACACATATTTCACCTAAGGTTCACAACATACTGCAATTGTCTGAGTTAAGTACTGATGTGGTAGATGGTAATGCATTGTTAACGGACACTAGTGTCCCACTGTTACAGTTTAATTGGTTCGATACACCGATAGAAGATGCTCTGTCACTGCCTAATGATTGTCTGCCTAAGAATTTCGTTCCACCACCTACACCATTAATTTTTAGAGAGTCGCTACTGTCATTTTGTCCTGTGTCGTCGGATACAGCCTGGTTTAATTTAGGTATTTATAGGGACGTCTATGACAAGGTTAGAGTAACGGGTCTTCCCGACTACCTTCACGCACGTATCTCAATACCGTCAGGCCTTAGCATTCCTAACTGGTGCGCACTGCTATTTGATTATCCTGACACCTTGCTTGTTGACCACCTGGAATTCGGGTGGCCACTGGACTATGCCAAAAATGCTATCCCAACACCTACACTTAAAAACCACTCCGCAGCAGAGTCAGATATGCATATACACACATTTATAACAAGTGAGTTAGGTCATGGCGCACTGCTAGGCCCGTTCCCTTCTCCGCCATTCACACCAAGTCCCATGATGACCAGGCCTAAAAAGAATTTGTCTGCAAAAAGAATTATTATAGACCTTAGCTTTGCACAATGGAAAAGTGTCAATGCAGGAATTGTTAAGGGTTTCTATTTAGGTCATGCATTTAATTCTACCTTGCCCTCAGTTTCTACATTAACAGATAGGCTGTCACTTCTACATTAACAGATAGGCTGTCGCTTCTGTACCTGAATGCATGGCTTTGTGGTGCGGACCTGGAACGTGTGTACAGGCAACTTAGAGTCTACCCGCTGTCTACACCATTATTAGGTATCTCTCTCAATGAAAAAATGTATATAGATATAACTCTACTTCAGCTTTAGCACACGCTCGCACAACACATGCAATAGCTTGGTTACTTAGACGAGAAGGGTTCTTCTCGTTATGCTATATAGATGATTTTATAGGTATTGAGAGCACTAAAGAAAAAGCTGTACAATCTTACGATAGATTCAATACATTAACTGTAGAACTCAGCTTAGCATTAGCATTAGAGAAGTGCACACCTCCAACACCGGTAATAAATTGGCTAGGTTTCGTAATAAATACATCAAACATGACAGTGACACTACCACCACAAAAAATCAAAGAGGTACTAACCGAATGCATAGCTTGGAAAACTAAAGTGACAGCTTCTAGGAAGCAAATTCAGAGCCTGGCAGGAAACCTTCAACACTTGTCTAAATCTATTAAACCTGCTATACATTTCTCCAACATAGTCCTTGCAGCATTTAAGAGGAGCGTCACATGTTGGACAGCATGGATTCCATAAAGAAATCCTACTAGACCTTGAATGGTTTCAAGTCTTTGCCCAGTTCTATAATGGGATTCAACTTCTTCCAAAATTACCACGCATGGATTGGCTAATAGAATGCGACTCCACTCTTAAAGTAGGAGGAGCATTCTCTCCACACAAATTCTACTCAGCCGAGTATCAGGAAGACTTGTTAACATTTCAACCCCCAATATCACAACTAGAAGCCCTGAATTTGGTGCATGCGGTAGCACATTTATTGCCTCCTAACCCAGAAGAGGATGTCGTTAAAGTTAACACAGATAACTTAGCGTCGAAACAGGTGCTATACTCAGGTAAAGGGAAAGACAGAATCCTGTGCGTGTGTGCCAGGCAGCTATGGCTACTTGCAGCCAAACTTAATTTTGATATAGAGATCAATCACAAACCAGGTGAAGAATTAATCTTAGCGGATGCCTTAAGCAGGTCACACCATTCTGAAGAGAGTAAAAAGAAAGCAACTAAACTGTGTAAATCTCTAAATCTGGTAGAGATTTGTGTCGAAGTGAATATGAATATTTTACTATTTGAGATGTGAATGTTCTTCCACCTGGAAGATAGTAAACTTTGTTGGCTCTATCTTCCAGGCTACTCGCTGAGGCACCATCACTGGCTACTCACCCTGTATGCAAACTCACTTGCGCCCAGAACTTGGAAAATACAAGGCGACACCTGTAACTCTGTACATCAAATTCTGCAAGGAGCATCGTGTAAACCCATGCCTACCAACTGTGCATAACCTGTTATCATTCCTCTTGTTTCTTAGTGACCGACTGAAGTCGCCGGGTAGTGTAATGAACTACTTCAGCTCAGTCAAGGTGTGGGTGGTTGCCGCATCTGGTAATACTTCTATCTTTGCCGCAACCAAAATTAAAACTCTTAAAATGGGTTTGTACCGAACCTCAGCTCATGTTCCCGCAAGAGCCACCCCCCCCCACCCCCCAATGACAGCCCAAGACCTCCAAGATATAATTAAATTCCTGAGTGCACTAACTCCAGTCCCACACGTCCTGATAGTTGTCTTACTGATAGTTTTTTTTATGATGGTAAGGCAGAGCAACCTAGTTCCTAAGTCACTGTATTTGCTTAATGACCCTCACGTAATGGAGTTTAAAGATGTGAAGCCTCAACTTGACTCACTTCAAGTAACAATCCAAGCCAAACCAAGATTTGTCTCTGCCTCACCGATAATCTTTAGGCTTCCTGCCCTACCTCGCGCCCCATATTTCCAGCTACGGGCCTGGCTTAACTATATACAAAACACACACCCACATGATGACTCTCCCGCCTTCCTCCTACCTTCTGGCCTCCCCTCCCCCCCCCCTCCTCACCGCCACCCTCACCAGAGCTATAAAACTGTTCTCCTATGCTGCTGGGGAAGACAAGGGCTTTACCCTGCACAGTCTTCGAGGGGGGGCCAAGGGACAGGCCTGACTATTGACAACATCATGGCCACTGGCACGTGGAAAAGCCAGGCGGTAAAAGTCTACCTAAAACCAATCCATATCAGTGCCGCACCAGCAGTGCTCGGGCAACTTTTGGGTTGAGCTCTGTTCTTGTCATTTAACCGTTATGTGTGTTATAATCATGAAGTTTAGTCATTAAGTCATATATCCCAGTTCTTGTTCTACATACGATTAATGCTTAACTAGTTCATTATCGAACTCTGCTCTTGTTAAACTTGTTATTCATGACGATATTAGACCTCTACCGGTCACTTGCAATTGATGATATAGGCCCTGTCGCCGACTTGCCACTAGAAAGCACAACTTCGTTGAAGTTACAGACTTGTTTTTTATTATGAAATAAATAATGTTTCAATTTACATTCAATAACTGTGTCGATCTTGTTGCCTCGTTATGTGACTTTCTATATATTCCATTTTGTTTTCCTGATGCCTAATTAGTGATGTGTTGGCAAAATCTTGTTTTTTCTCTCTTTAATAAATAAATCTGTGACAGGGCCTTTCCCTGGTCACATACATACAGTGCGGTTTTGTTCTGGTGGTGACGTCACACAACTAACATGAAGTGTATTTTCAAGCTGTACCAACAACTACAAAGCTTACAATAATCAAACCGGACCCGGTGGCCCAATCGGTAAGAGCACATGCTTCCCGTGCAGAAGGTCGGGAGTTCAAATTCCAGCCGAGTCAAACCAGTGACTTACAAAATTGATACTTGTCACTGCTGAGCCTGGGGTTTGGCATTATTAGTATAGGGAAAAGACTGGTTAGTTCAATATCAGGACAATGTGACTGAGTGAGATATTGGGTTGTCGGCCTGATTTCCCAGTGGGGCAGCACTATAACGTCCCCATGAGTGCGCACTGTCACAAGTCCGTACCCGTCCTGATATGACCATAGATGTTGGTAGGATGTAAAACAACAACAAACAAACAATCGAATCCTTCTCCAGGCACAATATTTCCCCAATTTGATCACCCCCCTGACATGACCATAGTTGCTGCTGGGATATCAAACCCCAATAAACAAACAAATAATCATAGCAGTAGTCTGAGTAGATAGCTACACAACTGAAAGTAATAAAACAAGGGGAACCATGAGAAAATTAGTCTAGCGGTGAAAATAAGTCATTAGACTTAACCGTTATGGGAAGCATAAATACACCATCGCCAACAAAAGAAGAAACAAAAAAGACACTGGAACCTCTAATGCTTAGCACGCTAGACAATGGGTTGGTTGTTGGAGTTTTACATCCTGGCAACATCTAAGGTCATATCAGGACGGGTACTGACTTGTGACAGTGCACACTCATGGTGACTTTTATAGTGCTGCTCCACTGGGAAATCAGGTGACTGGAACCATGACCCGATATCCCACTCAGTCACATTATCGTGACACTGAGCTAACCAGTCCATGCACTATCCTATTAATGGCGAGCGCCAAGGTAGGAAGCGACAAGTATCAATTTTATACATCATTGGTTTGACTTGACCGAGAACCAAACTCCCGATCTCCCGCATGCAAGACCCGCACTCTACCAATTCGGCCACAGCGTCCGGTGACACTGCCTAGTGATGACACCCGTTTTCTTCCAATCGCTCTCCCCACACATGTTTGGTTACATAGCCAGGGACGTCATGTATAACTATAAAACTGCTGTAGAGAATTTGTTGGAGTTCAGAACTAGCCAGAGCCCAACTTTGAAAGGAAAGAATTGTTTGAATTAAAAAAAAAAAAATTATTAAAATTAATGTTATATATATATATTTTATTTTTTTGGTAATGTCTTGCTTCACCCACCCTGCAGAGAAAGGCGAGGATGGGGACGCTGCAGTCAAGGATGAGGATGAGGATGATTCCGACAGTGACGCCATGGAGCACACGTCGGACCTGGAGTCTGATGCCGAGGAAGAGGAGGAAGAGGAGAAGGAAGAGCAAGAGAAGGAGACTGCAAAGGACAAGCCGAAAAAGAAGGTCGTCTTCTCTGATGAAGTCACAGTCGGACCCAAGGACTTTAAAGAACTGCTAAAAGTGAGTACAGACTTTTTTGTTATTAAGTCTTTATTCATTTTTTTATTATCCATGTAAATTTATCATTTGTCGGCGCCGGAGCACTGGTCATCCAATCATAAACGCTAATAGTTATTTAATGTAAATATTTGCTAACGGGTGTTAGGATTTTGTATTAGTGAAGCTGTCGGTCATCCGATTGATCCTTCTCACTGGACCCATTTGCAGATTGCGCTATTTTCCGTTCCAACCGGTGGTCCACAACTGGTTCATCAAAGGCTGCGGTATGTGCTGTCCTGTCTGTGGGAAAGTGCATATAAAAGACATCTTGCTGCTTATCGGAAAGAATAGTCTATGTGGCGGCAGCGGGTTTCCTCCGAATAAATATGTCAGAATGACCATATGTTTGACGTCCAATAGCCAATGATACAAAATTCAATGTACTCTGGAGGCGTTATTAAATAAAACAAGCTTTATTTTGATTTTGTATTAACTTGCTTAGAAACACACAATCCCCACACCCCCATCTCACCCAAATAAAAGTGATATAACTTCGGCTAGCTCAGGCTAGATTAAGTATAGGCAATGTCAGGTATTAGGTTCGCTTGATATATGCTATATATAGAATATGTACATAATGCATTATTTAAATAGAAATAATCAACATATACAAGAATGGAAAATCTCCGCGTTTTCACTGATTTCTGTGATTTTCACCAAAATATTGGACAGCCCAAATTCACTGGATTTTAGATTTCCACTTTTGTGTTATTCATTTCTGGGTAAGTTTTAGGTACTTTATTACTTATATTATTTTAGTAAAAATAATAAGAAAAATTAATAAAAGTATTTGATGATGATGATACTTATATTATTTTAGTAAAAATAATAATACAAATTAATAACAATATTAGATGATGATGATGATACTTATATTATTTTAGTAAAAATAATAAGAAAAATTAATAACAGTATTAGATGATGATGATGATGATAATAATAATAATAGTGTAGTGGTCTGCACTGACCTCTCAGGCAAGGAGCCGCATAGACAGGTAGGCGTGGGTAGTGTGTTGATATCACGGAGCCTAGGTGGTGTAATGATTAGCACACTGGCCCGGAATGCAAAGAGATGTGGGTTCGAGTCCCACTCTAGGCACAATATTTCCCATTGTCATCACCCCCATGACAATACATACATACATACATACATACTTACTTACTTACTTACTTACATACATACATACATACATACATACATACGTACATACGTACGTACGTACATACATACATACATACATACATACATACATACATACATACATACATACATACATACATACATACGTACGTACATACATACATACATACATACATACATACATACATACATACATACATGTTGATATCAGGGAGCCTAGGTGGTGTAATGGTTAGCACACTGGCCGGGAATGCAAAGAGATGTGGGTTTGAGTCCTGCTCTAGGCGCAATATTTCCCATTTTCATCACCCCCATGACACTGGTTGCCGTGACCATGATCCTGTACAAGCTATGCGCTGTATAGTTGTTGAACCTACCCTGTGTATGTAAGTGCGTTGCATTGCCTGTATGTATGTAATTGTAAGCATTAAAAGACTGACAATTCCAGGGGGACGAGTGTAGTGGTCTGCACTGACCTCTCAGGCAAGGAGCCGCATAGACAGGTAGGCGTGGGTAGTGTGTTGATATCAGGGAGCCTAGGTGGTGTAATGGTTAGCACACTGGCCCGGAATGCAAAGAGATGTGGGTTCGAGTCCTGCTCTAGGCGCAATATTTCCCATTTTCATCACCCCCATGACAATACTAATATAAAGTTTAAACAAATTACATTTGAAAAATAATAGCAATACTTTCCATTCAGAACCGTAAAACCATTATGGACGCTGCAAGGCAGGAACTGCCATACACATTTAAAGGTAAGTAATATGGCTGGCAACCTGAGGAGATATTGTGTTTTTTTGTTGTGTTTTGGGGGGAGAGGGGGAGTTTTGTTTGTGTGTTTTGGGAGGGGCGATTAAAAATCTGATTTGAACAATAAATGAGTGTGTTGTGTAGTGTAGTGTAGTGTAGAGTAGTTTAGGGTAGTGTAGTTAATGCAGTTTTGAATTATCCTGCAGTCCATCATGGTTTTCTGCAGTGACCTTAACTGCTTAAAGTTGCATAGTCCGATACTTTTGAGTTGTTGACTTTTTCTGAGATAAATACATTATGCTAATCGTTATAATCTACTTTACTTTAGTTTGAAGTAACTTTTTTTTTAAATGGTGAACTTCAGAGATATTTGACATCGAAACATGCCAAATTAATCTTGGCAAGCATGCCAAAATTCTGACACCATAGACTTCAGAGGTAACGGGTTCTGTTAAATTGATTTATTACGCCCTTCTATGCAGCTTAATAAGTGCACCAGTATCTCAGTTGAAAATGTAAATTAAAATCTATGCAAGTGCTTTGGTTTTGAAAATATGGTATTTTCATCGGAGTATACAGCTTTAAGTTAAAGTTGCATAGTCCGATGGTTTTTGAGTTTCCATCATTTTCTGAGATATTACGTTGTATCATTATAATCTACTTAAAGAAATTGAACCATCTGTGGGAAAACCACCGCAGACTCATGCGGGAGGTCGGCGGGACCAAGTGGTCCTTAGCCGCTGCCGTATTGGCCACTCGTGGCTTACACATGCTTCTCTGCTCAAGGGGGAACCTCCCCCTGAATGTATTGGGTGTCAGTCCCCGCTGACACTCAAACACATTTTACTAAGTTGCGTTGATTTTTTGGCCCTGCGCCAACAGTTCTACACTGCAGACATTATGCATGACCTTTTTACTAAGGTAAAACAGGAAAACATTTTAGCCTTTTTGAGGGCAGCTGGACTGTACCACCTCATATAGTTTACTAAATAGATTCTATCAATTATTAATCAAACTTTTCTTTTTCTATGGGAATTTGTTTCCCTTGACCACAAATATATGATTGTGAGCTTTCTGATTTAATGAGTGTCTATTGGGACATAATTGATTGTCTGCTTTTACATGTAAAAGCGATGGTTTGAACAAAAAACAAACATTTCTCACCATGAATATGGCCTATGCTGCCGACACGGTGTAAAGCAACCACCAATCAATCAATCATCAACTTACCTTTAGTTTGAAGTAACTTTGCTTTAAAATGACTATTTTAGGAGATATTTGAAGTGCAAACTTGACAAATTAATTTGGGCGTGCATGTCAAAACTGTGACTCCAATTAAATAAAAACAAACTACACATTTTTTTAATATATATTTTTTTATGACAAGTTTTTTTATTCTGCCCATAATGTAAAAGCTCCTGTGAGGGTGCTTGTTTTCAACGACGGACAGCTGTGATACTGGTTTGGTCTGGTCCCGCACTCAGGAGTGTTTACCTGATCTTTCTTGGGCCACCCTTTGCGGTTTTGGGTGTTAGTAGTTTCTCTATTAGTTTTTTTGAATTTTCAAAGTTGTTTTTTTGTCCTAACCTGTTTTGCGGGCTATTAAGTCCTGCGACATGCCACATCCTAGGCCGGCCTTCTTTGCCTCAGCTTCCAGCATCATTCCATAATAAATGGAATTCGCGGAATCTGACGGACGTTGAAACCTTTTTTCAAAAAGTTCCCATTCAGATTTTTTATATATATCCATATATATCCACAACAGTGATGCTACACACATATACACACAGAGTGTCCAGTGATGAATCCTTCCTTATACCATGCTTTTCTTTGACACTTCTTCAAAAAACCAAGGCCAATCTAAATGCTCAGGTAGGTAAACATGCCTCAAATTCCCACAGTAATTTACAGAACTAAAATAAAAGTTACAATCTAAGCAGCCTCCAGCCTATGCGGTATGCGACTGTGTTTCTTACGCTGTGCTGATGCTGGTCTTTTTGCGCAGCCCCGGAGTCCTACGTAGAGCTGCTCAACACGTTCGCGGATCATGCCGAAGGAGATCAGCTGACCATTATTGAAAGGCTCCGCAAATGCCACCACCCCAGTCTGGCCGAGGGAAACAAGGCAAAGCTCGAGGTACTTTTAGTTCTATTCATAGTGGGCACCACTCAACTCCTAGATAACATATGCGCCTCTACTCACACTATGTTTAAATCGAAGAAAAGAATGCTTTAGTATGAATCAACTGTAAATAAGAGGTGGAGCTCCTGGTTCCAGCATGCCGTGTTTATCTATACTGAAGTAGAGTTGATGAAATGGGAGAGAATGCAAAAAAATCCAAGATGGTGGCCAATGAATGCACTCGATTGTATTTTGAATGTCTATTAATCTACTACATGATTTCATCAATTATTCACCCTAAGAGTAGCAGGCTACGATCGATATGGATTTGAACAATATATTTAGTATTGTAATGGCCCATGGCCCTCCGACTCTCTCCCAGAACACCAAGTTTCAATCAGAGTACGCTTCAACTTGGTTTATTGAACCATCTGCTCTCCGTGGCATCAGTAGTTGTCTGACCCGCCCCCTGACTCGCCAGATCCCACGTCAACTCTTTTGGTGTGTGTTTGGGGGGGGGTCAGCCACCCGCAGTAGAGGGGAGCCCAGTTAGGGTCTGCCCGGTGGCTACCCGTGCCGCCACCTGGCGCAGTGTAGAGGTACTGCGCTGGTGTACGGCGTAGTCTCCGCTGCTACCGCGTGGTAGTAGAGCTCATGTACAGACTACTACACTATATTAGATTGCAAATTCATGTTGTTATTTCCATAACCTTAGCCTTCCGACACTTGTTCTAATGGGTTTAGTAGCCCTAACTCAGACAGTGCTGCGGGAGTAAATAATAGTCAACCCCCAAGCCCAGCTCCCTCTGCCTCCATCTGTGGCTCCACCGTTTATCGGAACAACTTATCAGATTTCATTAAATTATTCAATTTAAAATGTCAAAATTCTCCTTGCTCAAAATTACCAGGTTTTGAAAACTAAATGTATAGCGAATGCTTTATCGCCCTACTATGGCTCTTAATTCGCAAAGCTGTCTGGCATACATAGTTAACCTCAGTTGCGCCTCATTTCAATGTGCATGTTAGAAACCCTAGGGCCTTAAGTTCCATATCAGACAATAACGACTCAAGGGCTGGAGTTCCAGAGGTAGGATGAAGACAAACTTGTCAGTTACCAACCAATTAAGACCCTAGCCCACCTCCATCTTTATTTTAGGGGAGGTGTCCTAATTCAGAGCGCAGTGGCCGAATTGGTAGAGCATAGGTTTCTCGTACAATAGGTTAGGAGGTAGACGAACCATGTCAAATCAATGATTTATCAAATTGATTCTTGTCGCTACCTTACCTGGCGCTCAGCATTACTAGGGCAGGACAAGGACTGGTTAGCACAGTATCAGGATAATGTGACTGTGGGATATTGGGTTATGGTGCTGGTGACCTTTTGTCTCCCAGTGGGGCAGCACTATAAAGTCTCAATCTTTGCCAATTTACTAAGAACGACTTTGACCTAGATTTTCTTCCCCCCTTGACTTCACTTTTTATAATTGTGAGCTTTTTAACTTCATATGTGTCTTTTGACAAATATTTGATTGTGTGCTTTTACACTCTGTGTAAAAGTGATGGTTAAACGAAAATGGACAACTTCTCGCCAACTACCAATCAATCAATCTTGATCTTGTGCTGACTGTTTACACACGTGACTTGATGCTACTTTTGGTACTTCCGGTGCGGCTGTTACAGACGTTGTTCACGCTGCTCACGGAGTACATGGGTGACCTGGCGCTGGAGGAGCCGCCCAGCCTCGTTCTGGTGTCCGACCTCGTCAGACACCTGTACGAGCTGTGCCAGATGGCGCCACTGCCCGCCGGGCTCCACCTGGTGGCGCTCATCAAGACGAAGCAGGCTGCGCTGACGCAGTGCGCAGACGCACACGGCGGCAGGGGGGTCTTCCCCACTCTGGACACGGTGAGTGGTAGTTCTAACTCTTAAGTATGCATTAAGTAGTCGCTGTTTCAAGTGCTTACATGTTTATTCTAATTTCAACTTCTCCATCTCAAGTTGGTGTCTCATATTTGTTCATATTTCAGCTTCCTTCAACTGAAGTTAGCATCTCAGGTGGTTACATGTTTTGTTCATATTTCAGTTTTTTCACATCAAGTTGTCTACATATGTGTTCATTCTTATTCCAGCTTCATCATGTGAAGTTGGTGTCTCGGGAGTCTACATGTGTGTCCATTCTTATTCCAGCTTCATCACATGAAGTTGGTGTCTCGGACATTTACATGTGTGTTCATTCTTTTTCCAGCTTATTCACGTGAAGTTGGTGTCTCGGTTGTCTACATTATGTGTGCATTCTTATTCCAGTTTCTTCACCTGAAGTTGGTGTCTTGGTTGTATACATGTGTGTCCATTCTTATTCCAGCTTCGTCACCTCAAGTTGGTGTCTCGACTGTCTACATGTGTGTCCATTCTTATTCCAGCTTCTTCGCCTCAAGTTGGTATCTCGATTATCTACATGTGTGTCCATTCTTATTCCAGCTTCATCACCTCAAGTTGGTGTCTCGGTTGTCTACATTTTGTGTCCATTCTTATTCCAGCTTCTTCACCTCAAGTTGGTGTCCCAGTTGTTCCCCACGTCCGACTTCCATCATCACGTGACCACCCCGGCCATGCTCTACATGAGTCAGATACTCACACAGGTGAGGAATGTCTTCTGTAATTCAAGGACATTGAGAGCTTTAAAGGATTGGTTGGTTGTTGGAGTTTTACATCCTGGCAACATCTAAGGTCATATCAGAACGGGCTTTAAAAGGGGGGGATCATACTTGTGGTGTTCTCTGTGGCGGAGTGGTTAAAGTGTCTGACTTTTTTCTAGGTCGGAGTCCTAATCTGAAGGTCGTTGGTTTGATTCCCCATGCCATCACTTCTGCCAATTTGGGTGTCCACCACTATGTTTCACTTACACTTACAGCATCATGAAATGCCAGTTGCTATCATACCATGTCCCGTGGGTCGGTAATGTGTAGGCTCGGGCTTTCTATCGACCAACTATCTAATGGTGAAAACAAGACTATTCAGACTTATCTATTGTAATGACATGGACACGTCGGAGTCTGGTTAATGAGTGTTTATTAGGTTTCGATATCAGCCCGGTGCCCCTATCGGGTTGCGCGTAACACTGGCATCTGTGGGCTAATTAGTGATGCATGCATACATTACATACATTACATCTCCCTTTCACAAGAACCGTCATGCAATTGTACAGGGTAATCAATTGACCGAGTATTGGCTCATACAGATGACAGTCTGCAATAATGCATGGTTTCGTGCTCGAATGTTCATGTTTCGTTTGCTGCAATAAAACATATTCACACAATATTCAAGTGTCTCTGGTTGTATCCTGGAATAAAACATGTCCGGTCAAGTGCGATATATAAAGCTACACGCGTAACCTTTCATATAATATTTTGGGTCTGTTTGCTGAAATAAATACATGTCTTGAATAAATATGTTTAGTCGTGTTTGGCTTTATTACAGTCTCTGAGAGTCTCTTATTTGTAATCAGCTGATAGCCAGTGCTGGCTTTAGAGTCCAATAGCTGAGGTACACTTTAGCCATTTTATGAAGGATACATTTAATGAGTATGCACGTCTTAACTAACATCAAGATTACAATTGTTTCATTTTCGGGTAGTGTGACTTTCCCACGGTGTCCTCCATGTGAGCAGTCGTGTTTCCATTTCCCATCGCCCGCTATGAGCTCGGTCTACCTTTTCTCCTTTTTAATGAGGCTTTTTTATTGATAAGGTCATCGATTTGGGTTTCTTATCTGTAATGGGTGTGTGTTTTGACTTAATGGCTGTTGTCTCGGTCGCCCCCTGCCTCCTTATCTTTTATGCTTTCATTATTATCTATTATGTCACATTGTTGGTGATAACTTTAAAAATGTGTATTCTCTTTCTGCGTAATGTGTTGTTTTCTGTGTTCGTTATTTCACAGTCTCTGTTTCTTGGGTTGTTAGTCTTTGTTATGTGTCCTGATGCCCATTCTTTTTTGTGGTTTGACCAGACGGGATGGCCGAATGAGTTAGAGTGTCCGTCTCCCGTGTTGGTAGATCGTGGGGTCATGGGTTCGAACCTGGGTCCAGTCAAACTAATTACTTGAAAATTGATACTTGTCGCTTCCTAGCCTGGCGCTCGGCATTATTAGGATAGGACAAGGACTGGTTGGCTCAGTGTCAGGATAATGTGACTGAGTGGGATATCATGTCATGGTGCTGGCGGCATGGTCTTCCAGTGGGGCAGAAATACTATAAAGTCACCATGAGTGCGCACTGTCACAAATCGGTACCCGTCCTAATATGACCTTAGATGTTGCTGGGACATAAAACAACAACAAACAAACTTTTTGTGGTTTATGTATTTTACTTTGTTCCCAATGTTTAGTGTTTTGTTTGTTATTTTGTCGAAGTATTCTTTTTGTTTTTGCTGATTTATTCTTATTTGATTCATCTTAGATTTTTGTGGTTTCGGTTTCAATTGTTTTGTTTCTGTCAGGAATTTTTATTTTAGTTTGCAGCTCAGTAGTTTTGCTGGTGATGCGTTCATGCCTGTCAAGGGTGAATTTCTGTAGTTTAATAGTGCAATGTTCATATCTTTGTTGTCAAGTTTGTCAGTTTGGCCATTTTAATTATTGGTTCGCCTCGTTGTTTGTTTGGCTTAAGGCCGGTTTGTGTTAGGATGTGACCTACGTAGTTGACTTGCGTTGCACATATTATGGATTTATTTGGATTCAGTCATAGATCTACCTTTCTAGCTCTGTCTAACACACGTAACAGATTTTTGTTGTGTTCTTCTACTATTCCCATACACTAAAATATGTCATCTGTGATGACATTGAACCCTGGTAGGTCCTTTAGGATTTCATTCATTTCGGATATGAAAATGTCTCCGGCCGTTTTGATTCCTAATGGCAGGCTAGTGTAGATGTACCTACCCCAGGGTGTATTGAATGTTCACACTTTAGAGCTTTCAGGATCGAGACCGATTTGCCAATATCCACTATTTGCATCTAGTACAGAAAAATATTTGGCTCCATGTGTTTTTGCAACTACCTCTTTGATGGTTCTCATTGGATACGGGCCGCTCAAAATTGCTTTATTTAATTTAGTGGGGTCTAAACAAATCCTTATTTTTCCTGGTTTTCGGACTATTGTTATCGAGTTGATCCACACAGTTGGTTAAGATTGCTCCACAATCACCCCTAATTTTAACATTTTATCCAATTCTTTATGAACATCATTTTTGATGGCATGTGGAATGCGCCTTGGTAGGTCTATTACAGGTTCTACAGTATTATCAACATGTATTTGAGTGTTTGTTTTTATGGTACCAATGCCCTTAAAAATATATTTATTTACCATTTCTTTGGCCTTGTCATCGTTTGTTCATGCAGCTCTGATTTCGTCAACTCACGCGATGTCCCCAACGAAGAGCTCGTCTGATACATCGTCTGTTGATGTTTCTTCGCTTTCGGGGATGTTGTTCTGGTCCACCATAATTTCGTTGACAGGTCTTGGTTTTGCAGCTTTCGATCTGCATACTGTTATGAAGTGGCCTATCTTTTTGCATCCAACACACTCCTTTCCTTTTGCAGGGCATGCTCCCATTGCATGTAGATATTCACACTTGCCGCATTGTGTCGACTGTCTATTTTGTGGGTCGCGTTGTGTCCAATTTCTTGTGTTTTTTCACTCACGCTTTACTATGTGGTCGACTTGGGCCTCTGCTCCTTCTTCTTTGTCTTTGTTTAGCGGTTTGGCGGTGTGTTCGCTCAATCGGCATGTCTCAATGCACCGATCGAGTGTAAGCTTTGGTGTTTGTAGTAGTAGATCCCATAGCCTGTTGGTTTTTACTCCGCACATAATCCTATCACAAAGCATGGATTCTTCCTTGTCGCCGTAATCACAATACGTGATTCTGATCTTCAATTCACATATAAATGTGTCCATATTCTCCTCACTTTGATTGTACAATTTGAACTGATACCGGATTACTGTAATGTTCGTCTTGCCCTCGCAGTAAGTTTCAGGGGCGCTATCTTTTCCTGGTCAGGTACTTGAATCTTCATTGTTCGGTATACTTTCTGGGCCTCTAGGCCCACCACATGTAAAAATAAGGAGAACTGTACCTTCTCTGCTTTGTTGATCACACCTGCGGCTGTTCCATATATTTAGTATGAGCTTAGCCAGGTTTTCCAGCTCATGGCTATGTTGTCCTGCAGGTTTATTGGCACTGGCGGTTTCAGCCCCGATCACGCCATGTTGCATTGTTAGGCAGCTGACATCTGACACCATGTAATGATGTGGACACATCAGAGTCTGGTTAACGAGTGTTTATTAGGTTTCGATATCACCCGGGTGCCTGTATCGTGTCAGGCGTCACACCGGCGTCCATGGGCTAATTAGTTATGCGTGCACACATTACATACATTACTTCTATGATAGGCAGTTCGGGAGCGGGACGTAGCACAGGCGGTAGAGTGTCCACCTGTGAAGATGTGGGTCATCAGATCGATCCTGCTCAGTGGACACATTTGCAGTTTGGGCTATTTTCCGTTCCAACCAATGGTCCACAATTGGTTCATCAAAGGCTGTGGTATGTGCTGTCCCGTCTGTGGGAAAGTGCATATAAAAGACCCCTTGCTGCTTATCGGAATGAGTAGCCTATGTGGTGGCAGCAGGTTTCCTCCAAAGAAATATTTCAGAATGACCATATGTTTGACGTCCAATAGCCGATGATAAAACTATGTGCTCTAGAGGTATGGTTAAATAAAACAAACCTATGATAGGCAGTATAAATCTACAAGAAAAAAACAAAAACAAAAAGACAAGGGTCGATATTGCTTCACTGTCAAATTTAATATAGCATTCGGAAGCTGTACTTAGCATCTTCTTATTTCAATTGAATTACATTTTTTATTTTGGTATCAAATATAGCACGGCGAATTCGGTCAGCTCCCCATCGGGTGTAATTTTCTTGTCAGTACAGTGGTCCCCCTCTTAAACGACAACCCTTACTGTAGGGAGAATGTGGTCGCATAAGGGAGGTAGTCGCTGGTGAGAGGGTTATGGTTAGGGTTCGGGAGAGAGGGAATGACACATTTAAATATCATATAATCATACTTGTTGGTTTTAAAATACCACATTAAGTAATTAAAACATTACATAACCACAGTGGTCGCATAAAGCCAGTGGTCGCATAAAGGCGAGAAGGGGTAGTCATTGGTCGCATTAGGTGGGTGGTCATTGATAAGGGGAAATTTGTAGTTAAAATATGTTGCTGCATTGGAATTCTGGCTGTATATGATGGGTGGTCGTTGTTCAGTTTAATGGGCCTCGGTGGGGTGGGTTGTTTTGGGTGTTTTCTAAAGATAAAGAATAGCGACTGGCGTATATATAGTTTAGGTAAGTTGTCCCAGAAGCGAATTCTTCCATCTATAGTGGCGCCACCTGAGGTAGAAACTTAGAAGCTGGGGTCGAGAGGGTGTAGGGACGGCATTTCACTGTACTAGGCCACCATCTTGTGAGCTGTGCACGAACTGTACTAATTAGCTATATTAGGGGGTGAATTCGTTTTCTTTAGGAGGTAACCTAGTATTATTAATTCGTTTTGTATTTGATCAAATAATTAATGTTTAGTATGTATATGAAGCATTAATTCATATATATAATTAACTCATTGGAGAATGCATGATTCAACGCCAATAAATCATTTTTGGAAAAACTTTGAAGAGAACAAAAATATCATTGCATTTCCTTAGCTATTTTTAAAACTGCACAGTCAGATTTCTGCAATTTCTCCGATAAGTGGCCCTTGGCTCTGTGTTTACATGTGGTTCTGTACTGAGACTTTTGTCAATCTGGTTCCAGTGTCCAATCAACACAAGGCGAGATATCGGTAGCGCACTCTTCATCTGTTCGCTGTTCCTTGAGGTAAGCATCTAAAATACAAGATCAGGTAACGGAAACAATAAGCGCTTTGTTCTCACCAGCCTACCATCTAAGACCGGACGCGGTGGCCGAATCGGTAGAGCGAAGGTTTCCCATGTGGAAGGTTTAGAGTTCTAATCCCAGCTGAGTCAAACTAATGACTTACTAAATTGATGTATGTCGCTACCTAGCCTGGCACTTGGCATTGCTAGGAGAGGGCCGGGACTGGTTATCTTAGTATCAGGATAATGTGACTGAGTGGGAAATCGGGTCATGGTGACAGCGGCCTGGTCTCCCTCCCAGTTGGACAGCACCGTAAAGTCACCATGAGTGCGCACTATCACAAGTCGGTACCCATCCTAATATGATCTTAGATGTTGCCAGGACATAGAACTATCAACAAACAAACAAAACAAATTGAGGTTTGATTCATATCTCTTGCGGACTGAGAATTATAGTTACAAATACAAACTCGGGGGGCGGGGGGGGGGGGTCATCGTTCAAGCAATTGCTAACATTTATGCACTTATATATGCCTTTACTTTATCTTCAATAATGTTTGTTATGAAATGAAAAACTACATGAGAGCCTCAAAAGACTACCTATCCTCGGCTGTCAATCCATACATCCTTTTTTATAATGTTACACAGATTGTGCTTATTGCTTTCATGCAACCCACAATGTCGGACAACCAACACAAAGATATGATAATCTGCACTGATGCCAGACAACCAACATAATGTCTGATGATCAAAAGTGATGTCAGACAATTGACAACATCAGACAATCCACACATAATGTCAGCTAACATAATGTCATCCACAATTTTAGACAAAGACAGTCCTTATTGATGCCAGGCAACCAACATAATGTCAGATGATCAAAAGTGATGTCAGACAATTGACAATATCAGACAATCCACACATAATGTCAGCGAACATAATGTCATCCACAATCTTAGACAAAGACAGTCCTTATTGATGCCAAGCAACCAACATAATGTCAGATGATCAACAGTGATGTCAGACAATCGACAATATAAGATAATCCACAATCTTAGACAAAGGCAATCCTTATTGATGCCAGAAAACGAACATAATGTCAGATGATCAACAGTGATGTCAGACAATCGACAATATCAGAAAATCCACACTGATGTCAGTAAAATCAACATAATGTCAGATAATCCACAATCTTAGACAAAGGCAATCCTTATTGATGCCAGAAAACGAACATAATGTCAGATGATCAACAGTGATGTCAGACAATCGACAATATCAGAAAATCCACACTGATGTCAGGAAAATCAACATAATGTCAGATACTCAACAATCTTAGACAAAGATGACCATTACTGATGCCAGACAACCACCATAATGTCAGACGATCAACAGTGATGCTATGTAATCCACAATATCAGATAATCGACACTGATATCAGGCAACCAACATAATGCCAGATGATATACAATCTTAGACAAAGACAATCCTTACTGATGCCAGACAACCACCATAATGTCAGACGATCAACATTGATGTCAGATAATCGACAAGATCAGACAATCCACACTGATGCTAGACAACCGCCATAATGTCAGACGATCAACAGTGATGTCAGACAATCCATAATATCAAACAATCCACACTAACATCAGACAACCAATGTGATGTCAGACAGTCAGCAATGATGTTAGATTACCAACAATGATGTTAAGCAATCAAGACTATCAGACAATCCATAATAATGTCAGCGAACTAACGATATCAGACTACCAACAATCATGTCAGACAATCAACAATTTTTTTAAACATTTTTTTATTGAGGCTGTATTTATACTGTCCATAGCATATAAGCCCGGGTACCCAGGCTTGTTTTCAATGCTGGCCAGTTGTAGTGTTGGTGTTATCTTACCACACAGTAGCTGCTGATAAATTATTTGATTGCCTGCATTTCAGTAGCAGATAGATAATTGGTTGGTATGGTTAGTAGCCTACGTTAGTTTTTTTTTATTTTCTTGGCATATATGTATTTTATTTTGTTCTACTCTTATTACTAGACTAGCCTACTCCTATTTACATATCATAGGCTTGTACATAGCTGTGTGGTGTGTTATCTAGCTACTCTTGGCATGGTTACCTTCCATTGGGCATCCCGCTGGTGGGCCGTGACATATCACATGCCCCTTTGCAGTGCAGCTTTGTGGGGGGTTCCTAGCCTAATTTGCACAGATATGATGTAAGACTACAACCAGTGATGTCAGACACCTCATAACGATGTAGGCTATGGATTTACTATTTAATGAATGTACCTTCTCAATGTACTCTTTCAGTACACATCTTTTTCCAAGCGCTTCGTGCCTGAGGTCATCAACTTCCTGTGTGGAATCCTCTTCCTCGCAGTCAAGAAAAACCCCAAGAAACGTGAGTGCATTTCACTTGAACTTACTTAATAATACAGTTTCGAAAATCTGAGCTAAGATTTATGTTTCGTATTTTTTTTTATTATTTCAGATGTTCATTTTAAGCTGTGTATGTCTGCTATGTTTATTTTGGATTATTTCAATCGCAGATGTTACTAAGCAATCCCTTACTGATTTAATTGTCGTCTGCGTTTGATTGTTATTCTTTTTTATTTTATTATTATTATTATTATAGTAACAATTTTATTTTATTTGTGAAGTGCACGCAATGAATTTATTTCTTTAAAAAAAAGAAAGAATTTTATTAATATAAATGTGACTGGCATTTTCTGCTGAAATAGCCTAAAACCACCACCACCACCAATCCATCAATTTAATCAGTTCTTTTATTGTTAAACTGTAAAATTATTTAGATACTTCACTAGTTACCTACTGTTCGTTTAGATGAATGCATTTGGGATTTTCAAGCAGGAAGATTACCACCCTTGAGGGATGCAAACCAAAAATACCCTACCATATTTGATCGTAAAATAAAATTCTATTCAATTCAGTTCATTCGCAATAACACGAGTCTTCCAGCAGTGAATGGTACAGTTATTTACTCAAAATTGTATATCTGTTTTTAAAGGCTAATTATAATACACATGATAGTATCATGTATCATTGATACTGTAACTAAGTGTCAGTTTAAACTAGCTTGAATTGGCTGAATAGTCACATATGTCAGTTATCTATCGTATAAGTATAAGTATATGTATAAGTAAGTTATTATTTCAAAGTTAACCGGACGCTGTGGCCCAATTGGTAATGGTAGAGCGCAGGCTTCCCGTGTGGAAGGTCGGGAGTTTGAATCTGGGCCAAGTCAAAACTACTGACTTACAAATTTGATACCTAGCCTGGCGCTCGGCATTACTAGGACAGGGCAAGGCCTGTTTTTCTCACTATCAGGATAATGTGACTGAGTGGGATATCGGGTCATGGTGCCGGTGGCCTGATCTCCCAGTGGGGCAGCACTACAAAGTCACCACGAGTGTGCACTGTCACAAGTCGGTGCACGTCCTAATATGACCATAGATGTTGCTAGGGCGTAAAACACCAACAAACAACAATTTTAAAGATAATGGTGGGACACAACTGGATATGGCATGCTCATGATGTGCACCGTATCTCTTTCAGTGGAACCTGTAATACCGCCTTTCAAACCTATAGGACGAAATATCAGTTTCCTAGAGCTGCAGAAGCCTGAAGAAGCTAAGTAAGACACGTTTTCATCAACAGCAAACTCTTCCTTTTTCTTCTTCTTCTTCTTCTTCTTCTCTTTCTCCTTCTCCTTTTTTTTTTTTAAAAGTTTGTGACAAAGCTTTTAAATCGACTGAAAGTAACCTAAAGCCCCAGTCACACCTACCCGGATCAGGGGCCGGACAAGCCCCGGACCGTGATCCGTGGCTGGTCCTTGGTGATCCTTGGTGATCCATGCCTGGTCCGGCCTCGTCCGGGGTCTGCCCCGGATGTTTTAAAATGTTTAAAACATCTGGGACGGTCCGAGGCATTTTGCGATCCGGGCTCAATCCCAGGGGTAATCCGGGGGTGGTCCGGGTGGTCCGGGAGTAGTCTGTGTCGCGTCCGGGCCAGTCCGGGGCTGTTCCGCCCAGATGAGCCACGTTTTAGCCACGGTTTACCCCGGACCCGGTGTCGTATTCTCAGCGCCCGGTCATTCTCAGCGGCCTGTCGTGGCTTCTGCGCATGCGCGGATTTTCGCACGTTGCGGCGAGCACTGCTATTTGTTTTGTTTACACTCGGCGATTCGACGCTGATCGAGCTGCTACGTTAATATCGCTTGGAATTTAAGGTTAATTTAATTAAATTTCATTATTTGAGTATGTAATTCTGTTAAATATGATCGCATTCAATATATTTCGGCGTAATCGGTCCCTAACACTGCCGGGCACCAGCTGAGCTTGTAGCCGGCGATGCCACGGGTCTTTTGACCACGACGGGCCGCTGAGAATGACCGGGCGCTGAAAATACGACACCGGCCCAGACTAGCCCCGACATAGCCATGGACCACTCCCGGACTGCGCGGATAAGACCCAGACACGCTGGATGACCACGGATTAACCATGGATAACCACGGATGACCACGTATTACTCATGAACTACCCCAGGATGAGTCCCGCATTTCAGGCTATCATCCGGGGGATGTCTGGGGCTCATCCGGGGTGATCTGGGCTTGTAGTCCGTGGCTTGTCCGGGTACATGTGACTGCGAGGCCCAAAACGACCAAAATAGCGATTTTATCCAGGGCTGTCCGTGACAGTCCGGGTGACAGGTCCGGGGCTGGTCTGGCTAAAAATCCGGGGCTCGTCCGGGTAGGTGTGACTGGGGCTTAATGTAAAGCCTTATATATATTTACCGTATTGCTGTGGTACTTGTAGTTAAACCTATCATAAATCCATTTTGCTATATATGCTGCAAAATTATGTATTTAACAGCTATTCTTAGTTCACTTTAATACTTAGATATGCTATATACCATTTTTGTGTCAATAGTCGTCATTTGAAAAAAAGTAAAAAAAGTCTGGAAAACCAGTGTTTCGGTGCTGAAAAAAGAACCTATTCAGCAGACTAGACATATTTACACTCAAAAACTCGATTTACGCTTAGTTTAATAAGTCGTTTATATGTTTATTTCCTTATGAAATGGAAGCAGGGACATAATATTTTTAAATAGGCGGTGCAATATAGATTCATGGATGAGTTGATGTGTCAGAAGTCACTGGTTGTTTGATCTGGCCTGTTTTTGTAATTGAAATAACGCAAGGCCGACATACTTTATATTGGGATTGATTATTGTCTTTTTCTTTATCATTACATGTCTTTATCGTTCAAATGTCATTAGTTTCAAGGCTTACAGAATATTCTTACAAGCATAGGTGGGTGGGATGGTAAACAAAGTTGCTCGTAGTGTATATGTTGAAGGAGCCGCAGCCGAGGTCGAAGTGATTTGAAAGGCGGGCTAGTCAGTTACGGTCAACTTCGACGCTAGGTGGCGTAAGACATCGGCCGGCGGCTAGGATTTAGTTCCATAAATAGAATACGAGAAGCTTTTTATCCAAGTAGTAGTGAAACGTCGTTCGGGCGTATTCAATTACCCATGTTCTCATAACATGATCAATGTTAAGAAGCTGTCACTGTTATATTTATTAAAGCTGTATAATCTGATGAAGATATCAAATTTCCGAAACTAAGACACTTATCTAAATCGGATCCTACATATCCATTTTATTTGTATTGTTATTACTATTATTATTATTATTATTATTACTAGCAATGGTAAAATCAAAATGCAATGCAGCTAACATGAGTGCCACTATTTGGAATAAACTGCCAGCTGCAACACGAAATTCAGAAAACATAGCAGTGTTTAAGAAACTACTAAAAAAAATAATGTAACCTAGAAAAACGGATGATGTTTAAATGGACTAACTCAAAGTATAGTAAAAGCTGGAATTTGGACCGTTTGCAATCTACAAACAGTTACAAGCCATAAACAGGAAGCAAGAAAACATTTTTTTTTTTTTATATTAAACTAAATTCAGAAGATTTAAATCAAATTGGATTAGTGCTGCCCTGCGGTGAAAACACTTATCCGTTATGAGCACGGTAAATAAATTCATCACTAAAAAAAATTATTTAAAAAAAAAAGTATAATGCTCCTGTTGAACGGTGGCAAGCGCTAAAGTGGTTAATCAAAGCAAATATCCAACATTTTGCTGTGTACATCAGAATTCATGTTTTGACTTTAAACCCCCCAAATTAACTGTTTATGCTAAATCAGACTAAATTAAAGTAAATTCTAACAATCAACCTGAATCGTATTAGCTGACCATTCAAAATTGTGGATTTACCTTATTATGTGACCGGACGCAGTGGCCGAATCGGTAGAGCGCAAGCCTCCCGTGTGGGAGATCGGGAGTTTGATTCCTGGTCGAGTCAAACCCAAGCTCTTACAAAATTGATACGTGTCGCTTTCTAGCTTGGGGCACAGCATTAATAGGATAGGGAAAGGACTGGTTAGCTCAGTGTCAGGACATTGGGTCATGATGCTGGCAGCCTGATTTCCCAGTGGGGCACCACTGTAAAGTTGGCATGAGTGTGCACTATCACAAGTCGGTACGCATCCTGATATGACATTAGACGTTGTCAGGACCTAAAACTCCAACAACCAACCTATTATGTGACCTTTAATGGTTGTGGAACTACCTCATTAATTGACCTTTACAGGTTATGGAACTACCTCATTAATTGACCTTTAAATGTCGAACTGCCTTATTGTGTGACCTTTAGAGGTTTTAATGACTTACTATTGCAGGAACTTGGAAGTGAGACCCTTCACACTCTCAGAAGTATTCTCACGCAAAAAGGCACAGTTTCTAAGCACGGACCAGTTCAAGTAAGCTTTATATCTACTTAGCTATATACCTATTACCATTTACTGCATGTATGCCTATTAACACTTAACCACATACCTGTTAACATTATATATACTTTCTAGATTCAGCAAATGTTTAAATGGCTAATATCATATTGAAAACACGAGTTTCTCTCCGATCATCGAGGTTGATTAGGTGACCACCCCAAAGTATGAGAAAGTTTGTTTTATTTAACGACGCCTCTAGAGCACATTGGTTTTTATCATCGGCTATTGGATGTCAAACATATGATCATTCTGACATATTTCTTTGGAGGAAACCCGCTGCCGCCACATAGGCTTATCTTTCCGATAAGCAGAAAGGGGTCTTTTTTGTGCACTTTCCCACAGACAGGACAGCAATATACCAGAGCCTTTGATGAACTAGTTGTGGACCCCCGGAGTATGAGGTGCCATAAACTTCCTGATACAAGCCTTATAGCCTGCCAATTCGGGAGTAAATAGTTGAACCTCGTCTACATTCGGACGGGGGACCGTGTGGAAATAAAAGTTGCCCTAGACATCCTTACACAGCATAATTGTTTACTAAATCAATAGTGGATAAATAACGGCATTGGGGAAGTTTTGTGATATTGCTGACATGAATGGATCAGAAATGCCTATTGTAGAACTGGTCTGATGATTTTGGGAAATTTCTTCAGTTCTTCAAATGTCAAAGCTGTTGATGCAAACTGCAGCTCCTTTTAGGTTTAGTGCATTTGCAGGGTGTGTGCTGTGTGGCAGGCTGTGACACTGTTCTACTTGCAGGGTGTGTGCTGTGTGGTAGGCTGTGACACTGTTCTACTTGCAGGGTGTGTGCTGTGTGGCAGGATGTGACAGTATGTTCTACTTGCAGGGTGTGTGCTGTGTGGCAGGCTGTGACATGGTGTTCTACTTGCAGGGTGTGTGCTGTGTGGCAGGCTGTGACACTGTGTTCTACTTGCAGGGTGTGTGTTGTGTGGCAGGCTGTGACACTATATTCTACTTGAAGGGTGTGTGCTGTGTGGCAGGCTGTGACACTGTGTTCTACTTGCAAGGTGTGTGCTGTGTGGCAGGCTGTGACACTGTGTTCTACTTGCAGGGTGTGCTGTGTGGCAGGCTGTGACACTGTGTTCTACTTGCAGGGTGTGTGCTGTGTGGCAGGTTGTGACACTGTGTTCTACTTGCAGGGTGTGCTGTGTGGCAGCCTGTGACACTGTTCTACTTGCAGGGTGTGTGATGTGTGGCAGGCTGTGACAGTATGTTCTACTTGCAGGGTGTGTGCTGTGTGGCAGGATGTGACAGTATGTTCTACTTGCAGGGTGTGTGCTGTGTGGCAGGCTGTGACACTGTGTTCTACTTGCAGGGTGTGTGCTGTGTGGCATGCTGTGACAGTATGTTCTACTTGCAGGGTGTGTGCTGTGTGGCAGGATGTGACAGTATGTTCTACTTGCAGGGTGTGTGCTGTGTGGCAGGCTGTGACACTGTGTTCTACTTGCAGGGTGTGTGCTGTGTGGCAGGCTGTGACAGTATGTTCTACTTGCAGGGTGTGTGCTGTGTGGCAGGCTGTGACACTGTGTTCTACTTGCAGGGTGTGTGCTGTGTGGCAGGCTGTGACACTGTTCTACTTGCAGGGTGTGTGCTGTGTGGCAGGCTGTGACACTGTTCTACTTGCAGGGTGTGTGCTGTGTGGCAGGCTGTGACACTGTGTTCTACTTGCAGGGTGTGTGTTGTGTGGCAGGCTGTGACACTGTGTTCTACTTGCAAGGTGTGTGCTGTGTGGCAGGCTGTGACAGTATGTTCTACTTGCAGGGTGTGTGCTGTGTGGCAGGCTGTGACACTGTTCTACTTGCAGGGTGTGTGCTGTGTGGCAGGCTGTGACACTGTGTTCTACTTGCAGGGTGTGTGCTGTGTGGCAGGCTGTGACAGTATGTTCTACTTGCAGGGTGTGTGCTGTGTGGCAGGCTGTGACAATATGTTCTACTTGCAGGGTGTGTGCTGTGTGGCAGGCTGTGAAACTGCTACAGGCATTCGCTACACTCTACCAGGACCTGCCGTCCTGCACAGAAATCTTAGCTCCGGTCAAATCATTCATCTCCAAACTGCCATCGGAAAACTACCCACAGGAACTGCAGGTCAGCCCCCTTAACACAGCACTAACCTTCCCTTAGGCCAAAAAGAAAAATATTCATGTTTCCGGTTACAGGGGAAACAATTCTGGGGTCGGTATGTAGGTTGTTTTTAAACAAATTGTTTGGCAAACCACACACTGCAAAAACTGCACTTCCAGTTCTCAAAACCATGTAAGAGTGCAATTTCTTTGAATTTTTTCTCAGAGCGGAACAAAAAATTGAGTCGGGGGGGGGGGGTTTCTAACAGGGTCGGTCGGCAACCGGAAACATCTAATAATTGTGTTAGGCCTAATGCCACTCAGACTGTCAGAGGGGATTCATGTGTAGTGGCCTCCATATGTCCGCTATGGGAGACCAATGGTGCACGCTCTGAACCATTGGATGAAAGGGTTTGAAATCAATTGGTACCTTTTTATTTTTATTTTTATTTTTAGCCTACTTTAGATGTGGCCTTGAAATTACTGTCAGGCCAAACATGAAAATTACATTTTGCGTTTAAATCCTTTTATTGGGGTATGTGTTGGTAAATGAGTTGTTAACTTGAATACCGGAAGTTAAGTTCCAGAAGGAGGGTGAGTGCCTGAATATAAATAAACCTCTCAGTTCTATTTGTACATGGTGTAATGTTTGTAGTTTTATAATACTTCTAACTATGTGGAGTATTATGGGGAAATCTTTATCTTTTTGGAGCCTGTTAGTGTCTATATTAATGCCACTTAATATTTCTGCCTACACCCTTACACTGATTATATACCACTTCCAAGATACCAACTTTGGTGTCCAGGCAGCCCCGGTCAGGGTGCTAACCATTACACTACCTAGACTCCCTGGTGCAATCACCCTATCCACGCCTACCTGTCTATGTGCCTTCTTGCTTCGGAGATCAGTGCAGACTACCACTAATGTATGTATGGATGGATGGAGTACTATACATCCATCCATACATCCATCAATACATACGTACATACATGCATACATACCTACATACATACATACATACATACATACATACATACATACATGGAAACCAAATATGTTTCAAAGAATGACCCACATACATACATGGATACATACACACACGTTCATGTCATACATACATACACACACATACGTGCATACACACATGCATACATACACATAAATGCATACACACAAACATGTGTACACACATATACATACATACATTGGTGGAAACCAAATATGTTTCAAAGAATGACCCACATACATGTATACATAGATACACACAGAAATGCATACACACATACATGCATACACGCATACATACATACATACATACATACATACATACATACATACATACATACATACATACATACATACATGCATACATACATGCATGGAAACCAAATATGTTTCAAAGAATGACCCACATACATACATGCATGCATATATACACACACATATATACATACATAGATACATACATGAAGTGGTGTTTAATCGAATGCAGTATATCTGTAGCACAATTTCACTGTGATGCACACCGGAAACAAAATGTGCTACAAGAAACTTACTGAATTTGGTAATCAGGGATCGTGTGTTTATGAGTTTAAAGAGCTTCATGTATAGAGTCAGCAGTGGAGGATACGACTGAGGGAAACACGCCTTACTTTGGGATCTAAACACACCAGGTCGCAGCTTCAGTGTTTCCTGAGGGACCAGGGCCGCGTTCAGGGTGTGACTGGGAGAAATTCCGGACATCATGCTAGTCTGAACGGCATATAGCTGTCGGTTGCCTCAAAAATGGCGGCCTCCATAGAGTGCAGCCATTTGCAATTGAAAGAAAGGCTGTGATTGGCTGAAACCTGAAACGCATGGCCATTTTGGAGGCGCTTTTTCCCTCCTGCCTGAAAAGCGCAATGTCTCAGTGTCAACTCCGAGGTGCACCCGGAACACAAATTGGCAAAAAAGACTTCACAGAGCCATCTCAGAATCGACTCTGAGGATACCCTGAATGCGGCCCAGGAGACAGTAACTGAAAAGAGACGTATTGTGACTGTTCCAGGACAGCATTGTGAGGCTACAAGCCGACATCACAGACAGGGAAGGCCGAACCCGAAACCCACTCGTCATGACCAAGCACCGGCCCAAACCCATGGCCATGTTCGAACCCAAAGTGGAGGACAAGTAAGTGTTACTGTAGCAAACCTGCTTCGTTCATTTCAAAATGGTTGGTGACATGAAGAAAGAAATAGTCAGCAGCGAATTTTGGAGTCACAGCAATGTCACGGCCTTCAAATCTGTTAAATGCTTCATGCACAAACTGGACTTACAGTAAACTAAGCATGTTGATGTGTTTCTCGCTTGGTTTGATATATGAACTGCCAGAGCATATGTCTATAAAAAAAACTAATCACGGGCAGGATGATTGAGTGTGGCCAGACAAGTTACCACGTTTGCAGACAGGGGGCGCCACAATCGGGCTGGTTGCATAGTCGATGAACAATTAATAGTAAGAGCAGTACAATGAATGAGATAAGATAATAAATGAGTGAAAGCTTCCGATTAATTATACTTGTATAATGCTTATGCATCATATATATGTATATGTGTTGTATAACGTATTATGTGAGTATAAAAATACGAAGGGAATTTCCTATTATTCTATATTATTATTATTACTTCATACCATTGTTATTCTCCGTAAGACTCTGCACTTGACCGGTGGCGCCACCTGCGCTCACCCCCACCCTCCACCTGGCCGACATTGTCAGTCGTGCCAGAGGATTTTTTCTTATAATAATAAAGAAAATACCCAATAATTTAACAAGGGAGGCTCAAATTATCACTAAAGCATGGGTGCGTTGACATATGAAGGGTTAAGGCGTAAAAACTGCCAAATCCATTTTAGTTGATTGATTGATTGGTGATTGCTTTACGCCGTGTCGGCAGCATAGGCCATATTCACAGCGAGAAATGTTTGTTTTTGTTCAAACCATCGCTTTTACATGTAAAAGCATACAATCAATTTTGTGTCAATGGACACTCATGAATTTTGTAAACTCACAATCATAATAGCTAAATAAAAGTCTAAATGATAGTATTATTCACTGATGAAATTTGTTTAAAAACCTATATGAGGTGGTCCAAACCAGCTGCCCTCAAAAAGGCTAAAATGTTTTCTTGTTTTACTTTAGTAAAAAAGGTCATGCATGTTGTTTGCAGTGTAAAATTGTTGGCGCAGGGCACAGTTTAATAAAGTGTGTTTTAATGTCAGTGGGGACTGACATCCAATACATTCAGGAGGAGGCTCCCCCTTGAGCAGAAAAATGTGTGTTAGCCACGAGTGGCCAATATGGCATCTTGTTAAAACAACCTGGTCGTGTCGCCCTTCCAGGCGACTCTGCGACTGTCCGTTCACGGAGGGGGTAATTCTATGGAGTTTTTTTTGCTTTTTTTGTTTTTTTCTGTCAAATAAACTTCATTGTTGTGTTATTATCACCAGGAGCATTATTTATTATCGGTATTGTTATTATTATTATTATTACTACTACAGCTTTGACGGCCGTAAGAAACATGGTGGTAACCGAGAATTTGCAGAGAAGCAGCGCTCAATTCACAAGTACAAGAAGGAGTTGAAGGGTGCTGCCCGGGAGCTCAGAAAGGATTCCCACTTTATCGCCCGTCAGAAGCTACAGGAGAAGATTGACATGTAAGTAATGCCTGGACGCCCTTCTCTCCACTCACCCAGCCATTTTCAAAACAGCAGCTGTCACATGACCAATCTAGGTTACTCTACACCACCAAGTGGCAAAGTTCAGTACTAATCATGCCTCACCTGTGGCACAAATTAGAACTGCTCCAAGTTTGTTTGTCCTCGCGAGCTATAACGGATCCCTTTAATAGGGCTTGTTGCAATAGACGCGTTTGTAATTCCGACTGTGTATGCGCTGAAAACGGCGTCCAAAGCAAACTAAACGGCCATTGAGTTTGCCGATACACGCAGTGCAAGACCACTGTATTTCTATTATTCTTGAGTAAAATCGAATAATTTGGCATTAACATGGATCCACCTATGCAACATAATAATGTAATGAATATATTTAGGACACAACTATCCATAATTAAGCATTTTGAGTTAAGATACATCTAATTTCCCATAAAACAATCAATCATGATGTGAACATGACACTAAGTCTTAGGCTCATGTTCACATCACCATTTTTAATTCATGTTCTAAATTTTAAAATATCAACTGTGTCAACAGAAACTTGTTTCAAAGAAATATATAACCAATCCTACCCCTGCAGATATTATTAATCATAAGATATAAATACAAAAAAGAATAAAATAAGTCAAATTGACTGCCAGGCTCTGGCTATAGTTCTAACACTAGATTTGTCTAGATCTAAATGCAGATGGTATAAGGCGTGCTGATTGGTTTGATGTCAATGCAATGGAAGATAAAAGATTCACATATTAGTTTAATATATACATATTTTTTAATTGGTATTCTACGTTTCAAACATTAGCTTAAATGAGCTGGAACTAGCACATTTCATAGTTGCACTCGGTGTTTTAGCATGAGCCATGTGCTTCGCGTGGGTTTCTTTTGCTTTTACGCATCCCACAATGCACCACGCGGCTGGAATTACAAACGTGTATATTACGACAACGTGCCATTATGCGCAGCCGTTACAGTGTGATGAGGCAAGTGGCGCCTCGAGCGGCAGCTGAGGTTAATTAGGTTGGAGCAGGAGATGACAAGTCCAGGCTCCAGCACCCGATGACTGAGAGGAATGCTGAGGAGCAGGAGGAAGCTTCCGAGCTATTATACTTCTTTTAGAATATATATGATTAGATATACAAAAGCCGTGTTCACACACACAACTTTAGGTCGATTTAGATAAGGCGAACTAGATGAGGCGAACTAGTGGTGAAAGTGTGTCGAGTCCACACATGCAGTACTTGGGGCGGTTTAAGGCGGAAGTCGATATCTGCGCATGAGCGCGACCGTCCAAACCAGTGCCAGTTTCGGTTAGTCGACATCATCATGATATTGTGTGGGTTTGACCTAGATCTGTATTGACTGAATCGTATTGTTTTGGAATTGTCCAAACTTCTGCTGGGCAGTGAAAACCTAAAAAAAAAAATTATGACAAAAATATCTGTGCACAGCTAGCTCTTTCATAGACCAAATTATATCGTATACGCTTGTGATCGACCGGAAAATCAACAAACTCAGCGCTGGACTGCGCATGCGTGTGACGTGCTTAAGCTGCCTCAAGTAAACCGCTACCCTCCACACACGCAAGATAGGCCAACCCAAGCTAGTTCGCTTCATGTAAACTACCTCGCGACGCGGTGTACTTCAGGCGAACTAGATGAGCCGACTCAGCCCTACTTCGCCTCAGTGTCGCGTCCACACAGCCAATGTGAGTCGATTTAGATGAGGCGAACTAGTTGAGGCGACTTAAGGCCCGTGTGTGAACAGGGCTAAAGAGAGCGAGAGAGAGTGCAGAGAAACACTGCTGAGGCTTTGTCCAACCGACTACTGGCATTTTCCTACCAGTGCGATCTGTCAGTCACAAGCTTGTCATCTCAGGATCTCAAATAGTGTTAATATCTAGCGTATGCCTACTAATCAATCAATCCATCTTATAATACCGACCCACCCAGGGGGGGAGGCTAAGGACTAGCACGTGTATATATATATATTATACATAAACAATATCAATACTCATAGAGAGGCACGATGATTTCACCAGAATTCAGAAACCGGAAACAGCATAGGGTGGCCGCCATTTGCAATTGAAAAGAACAGCTCTGATTGGCTGAAACCACTGAAGCCATTTGACTGGTCCTTATTATAATATTATTATTTTGCATACGTGCCTCCATGTTTATGCCAAACTATTATGTATTTCTATTAATTTAGAATAACATCGAAATTTTGCACTGCGCGTATTGGCAAACTCAATGGTCATATGTCTTTGTTTTGCTGTCGATACCATTTTCAGCGCATGTGCAGTCGGAATTACGAACTAGTCTATAGACAGGTTCGGAATTCCGACTAATGTTGGGGTGTCGGTCCTAAGCAGTGCTTATTCATATTAATTATTTTTTCAGCTATTTTCATATCCTTGAAAGTAATATTAATTAATGTGTATTATTGGATCGCGAAGGCTGATCTTTTAAACATCTCGCACGCTACCAGTTTTCTTTTTCTTTTTCAGGAATGAGGAACGGAAAAGGAAGGTGAAGGTCATCTACTCACAGCTGGCTGATCAGGAGGGCGATTACAAACGGTTAAAGCGAGAGAAAGACCGGCCGGAACATATCTAATGGTGGGCTACTTGTAACTACTAATGAAACACTAACATCGATCTAAACTCGCAGAACCTGCAGCGACACAAATTATGAGAGAATTATTTGGGTTTTTTGTTGACTTTTTAAAACTTTGTGTAATGTATGATGTAAACAGAAATATATATTGCCAACATTTTTGGCTACGATTGTTAATAAATAAATTGATTTTTAACCCTATTTGAATTTAAGTTTTCACTTTAGCGGCTGATTAGGAGGGCGATTACAAATGGTTAAAGCGAGAGAAAGACCGGCCGGAACATATCTAATGATTCACTACTTGTTGCTACTAATGAAACACTAACATCGATCTAAACTCGCAGAACCTTCTACGATTGTTAATAAATAAATTGATTTTTAACCCTATTTGAATTTAGGTTTTTACTTTAGCGGTTGCTTAAAGCTGCATAGTCCGATGAAAACATTTTCAAAACTGAAACAATTATCTAGATTTGATTCTACATATCTAACTTAGATGCTGGTGCACTTATTGAACATTTGTCATCACTTAAAAGGGGATACTGAGTCAATTAATAGAACCTGTTACTGCAGAAGCCTACGGTGTTAGAGTTTTGGCAAGCTTGCCAAAATTAATTTAGCATGTTTCCATTTCAAATATCTCAAAAGTTAGCGATTTAAAATAAGAGTTACTTCAAAATAAAGTAAGGTAGATTATAAGGAACAACCTAATATGTTTATCTCAGAAAATGTCAGAAACTCAAAACAATCGGACTATGCAACTTTAAAGCATGTGAATTACTAGTTGCCTGCTACCAGGTGGCAGCAGTAGTTGGGTAGTATGAAAACCTTTGCCATCAGGAGGAGCCACAAATTGTGAGGTTTCTGCTTGGTACCCGCAGGCAATGCTGTGTGAAAAACTAATACCCCAGTCACTCGAGAGCCAGCGTTCGCCGCCAACCTCCTTACGACCAAAAGGTCGCCAACCACCCAGTGTCCTATTCGGTACATTGATTCAAAAATGCTCTTGGCGCCAGGTTGGCGACCTGGCGCTGACAGGTCGCCAACTGCTATGTTGGTTGGCCACCTGGCGCCGTCCTGGCTGTGTGGTGGCGACCACTTTGTCAGCTTATAAATGCCAGGTGTCAGGATGCATGTTTTCACTAGCATCTAGTCGTGCAGGGGGTAAACACGGCATCCACGCAGAAGGAAAAGGCTCCCTGCTACTTGTAGGAATACAGGTTGCAAGTGCAGTAGCTGCAACCTCCTTGCGTCCAAAATTTTCCAAAGGGACGCCGCGTGGTCGGCGACCGGGCGGCTCCGGCATGCAAGGCGGACGTAAGGAGTACGTTTTGACGTCGTGAATCGATCGTAAGTGAATGCAGGCCTCGCGTGACTGGGGTATAAGAAACCAGAGGGCGCCACTGAGAAAGCGCATATACACCGTTTGCCTCAAAGGGCTGAAACTGAACAGCTAGAATGAATGAGTGTGTGGTTTGTAACCTTTTAATTTTGTATACAGTTACTGACTGCAAATGCTGCAGCATTAGGTTCTGTCACCGATGAATCTATCCGAAGGCTACGAAAGATAGAACTTTCATGGAGGGGTAATGGTGGTGACTAGAACTTAGGCGCCATAGGGAATGAAAGATGGATTTCAGTCAAGAAGAAAGTGCAGCAGCGCAGAGAAAGTGTCATTACCCAACCAAACCCTCTTCCCTACTCTGGGAGAGAGGAGGTAAGCTTGGGGGGGGGGGGGGGGGGGTGGAGAGAGAAGAGGGTAGTAATAGTATGAAGGAAAGAGAAGTGAAGAGAGTTGAGCCAAAGAGTAAGCCCTGTGGTGACAATTCGGCCAGTATGAAAGAGGTTAGAAAGTGAAACCTAACCGGGCCTCCCCCTGTAATATTTTCTGAGATCAAACCAGGAGGAGGCCGGTGTGGCGGTTTCAGCGTGTTCCCGTGCTCAGCCGTCTCCATCGCTTCTGCGCATGCGTCAGAATCTAATAAACATGGCCGTAATCGATTAACACAACCCGGGCGACTCGGGTCATCCGAGTGGTCAGAATTTCAAATAGAACATGGCGAGTGGAGTCGACAAATACACGTGCCATGTGCAAAAAAAGAATAACTTAGATTAATGAAATGGAACTATAGCTAAACTAGGCCATCATAAAATACTTTAAATCCTATTTTGCTGTAGTTTTATTGGTTATTAAAAAAAAAAGAAAAAATTGTCCACCCGAGCGCGGAGAAGCGTAATCGATTATTCGACCCGAGTTTGTAGGATGTGCGCATGCGCATATAAGTGTCTTGGGTGACCCGAGTTGATGCGAAATCCGCGCATGCGCAGAAGCGATGGAGACGGCTGAGCACGGGAACACGCTGAAACCGCCAGCTCGAGAGGAGATAGAAGAGCTGTGGAGGAAGCAGCGTCCAGATTACAAGTGAACGGCTAGTTTAGTTTGTTGTTGCTTTACATCCTAGCAACATCTAAGGTCATATCAGGACGGGTACCGACTTGTGAATGTGCACTCATGGTGACTTTATAGTGCTGCCCCACTGGGAGACCAGGCCGCCAGCACCATGACCTGACGGTTAGAATGTTGGGTTTGGAAGTTTATACCAGGAGGCCGTTGATTGACCAGATGTTCTATACACTGTTGTTATCCAATCGAATAGAGCCACTGAAGATGGGAATTTAATAGTAACGTCCACTTCATGACAATGTATTTGTTTTCAAGCTTAATCATATTTAAGCCATGTAATAAATGCAACGCGGAGCAACTAATATATATTTTTAAAAGTCTTTATTCAAAACAGCAGTTCTAACATACATTAGGTAATCACTTTGAGAAATATTAATTTTCTCCTCATCTAGGTTATTATTCCAGAACAATTTTGCCCCATTGATTAAAGCCGCATAGTCCGATGAAACATCAAATTGTCAAAACCAAACATATTATAAGGCAAATAAGGTATGGTGAGGCAATTTAATAGAACCTGTTAATGCTAATGCCTATATTGGTAGCCTTAGCCATAAAAATAAACAGTACTTGAAAATAAACTAAGTAGATTACAACAATCAGTTTAATATTTTTATCTCAGAAAAAATGACACTCAAAACCATCGGGCTATGCAATTTTAATGTTTTATTAATTTAAAGTTTTAGTTAATTTAAAGTTCCATCCAACATCATCGACGACTCCTCAGAAAGTCCAGCAAACTTGAAATCTAAAAAATAACTTAAGTCATGGCTGTAACCACACACTACAACAACTTAAAGTTGCATAGTCTGATGAAAACATCAAATTTTCAAAAACCAATACACTTATCTAGATTTTATTCTACATATTCAACTTCGATGCTGGTGCACTTATTAAAATTAAACATTTATTGTTGCATAGAAGGTTGTAATAAGTCAATTGAATAGAATCCGTTACTACTGAAGTCTATGGTATCACAGTGTTGGAGTGCTTGCCAAAATTAATTTGGCACATTTTGACGTCAAATATCTCCAAAGTAGATTACAATGATCAGCATAATATATTTATCTAAGAAAATAGCAGAAACTCAAAAGCATCGGACTATACAACTTTAATAATTAGAAGAAATGAAACAACAGAGGTTGCCAAATTTACTTTCACTTGTGTCAGAAACACCTGGGGGACCCCCCCCCCCCAAAAAAAAAAACACCATCCCACAAGACTTTACGGGGTGCGGGGGGGGGGGGGACTTCACATAGCCCCAACAATACATTATTCACATCGCTAGATGTGAACATGCGATTTCATTTTAATTAATAAACTTTGATAAAGAAACCCTTTCTGGAGTGTTTTCACAATGAAACACTTTCTGTGGTAGCCCTCCTCCTTTATATATTAATTATTTTTATTTTCTCGGTTACTTAAGAAAGATATATGTAGGTATAAGCGTACATTTTAAATCACGTATTTCACAAGTAAGTATATATGTGCCATAATATTTGTTAACGGTATTTTAAACAAGTTTTTATAAGAGTCGTTCCCGCACTCATGCTGAAATTGATAAATGAACTAATGCGGGAACCAATCGTGATCTATTTACAGATGACATCAGGGAAACCCCTCTGCTACAAGATTCGGCGGGAGGTTCCTGACGTCATTGAAAACGTGAAAATTAGGTCACAATCATGTCCAGGGCCTGCATGGGCAGCTTTTGGTGTTACAGCCTGATACCGTTTAGCTATCACCGACGTTGGGAAGTGTGTCAAGTGGTATGCATCAGCACGTAACACTTACATGATAGCTAAACGTGAAGTTATTTATAGATTTGGGAAATCACTCGATTCGACAATATATGAATAACGCCGCCAATGCAGCGGTGGCGTTAATATCGGTTCGAATTTAGGGTTAATTTGATTAAATTTCACTTATGGCACATGTAATTCTGTTAAATATGAAAGCATTTAATAGATTTGGGCCTAATATATTGCTGCCGATACGGCGGCCATGTTTAGTTGACGTTTGACAGTATGGATATCGACGTCGACGCAGTGGTGGCGATTTGTTTACTTTACATTCGTCGATTCGAAAATATTAATATCGCCGCCGTTGCGGCGGCAGCGTTAATCTCGCTTCGATTTTAGGGTTAATTTAATCAAATTTCACTATTTGACTATGTAACTCTGTTAAATATGACAGCATTGAATAGATTTGGCCCTAATCGGTACCTAACACCTGTAAACCAGCTATGGAACGGGTTTACCGTAACCTAGTTTAAGCTTGTGGTGTTAGGCCTAACACTGCTCCATGCATACCGACTTTTCGGCGCTAAACCAGAAATCCCGTCTAAACGCGTTTTGGCTCGCTAACAATGCTTCATGCATATGGCCCCAGATCATCGGACATGGGATTCCACGCATATGTGATTGCTTGTCTTTGTTTGTTGTTTTACGTCCTAGCAACATCTCAGGCCTACTAGTTTGGGTATAATCATAATGTTCTGTGGTATTTGTTATTGATTGGTTCACAATGTATTGACAGTGACACCCCCCCCCCCCCCAACAAAAACTATTAAAAAAAATCTCCGAATTAAACAACGAAAACAACGAACAGTCTTGGTTAGCAAAGATTCAGATTTGGGGGCGTGGGGGGTGGGGGGTTAAAGGCCCTTTCCCTTGCCTGGCTGATAAACACTGATAGGAAATTAGTCAAATTAGCCACATTAATTACAGAAACAAGTTATTTGAAATTCACTGGCATCAGCTTTTTCAGATCGTTCACTCTCTGAGCCAGTTTAAAAATTATTATTAGATGTAGGCTTACACCAATCAAGTCATTATAACATTAGTGAATAGTTTCCACTTATTTTTAGGAGTGGCCAAAGGGGCGTTTCCCACAATGCTTTGGATGTTGATTGGTTGTTGAAGTTTTACGTTCGTGCAACATCTAAAGCCGTGTTTACACGGGCGAGTTAAAACGCCTCATATAAAACCACTTGTCTAGATCGATTTACATTTGCCGTGTAAACGCGACGCTGAGGCGTTTTAGGGCTGAATCGATTCATATAAATTGGTATATGTAAACCACCTTGCGAGGTAGTATAGATGAAGCGATACAGCTGGTTCCCGGGCAGCGATAGTGTAAAATAACGGTGCTCGCCGGCTATAGGCTCAGCTGTAACTATACACTGGTGCCTGGCAGTGTTAGGGACCGATTAGGCTGAAATCTAGTGAATGCGATCATATTTAACAGAATTACATACTCAAATAATGAAATTTTATTAAATTAACCCTAAATTCCAAGCGATATTAATGTAGCCGCTACATCGGCGTCGTTATTCATATTGTCGAATCGACGAATGTAAACTAAACAAATAGCAGTGCTCGCCGGCTACAGGCTCACCACTAAGGCTGGTTCCCGGCGCCGACACACTTTCAAACTCGGTCCATGTAAACGCGCCACTACATCGCTTCATATAAATCGCTTTGTCTAAATCGGTTTACAATTGCCCGTGTAAACACAGCTTAAGGTCATATAAGGACACTTTGGAAGAATTGGGACAAACAAACACATGCACAATCATGAGTTGAAATTTAATGTTTGACAATTTTGCTAGTTTGAATACGAAAAAGATTAATATTCAATTGAAGTATTGCTCTTTTGAGTTCTATATAAAACAGCACCCATCTGCCTTGTTATGCCAACCAGTGTCATTCTGAAGTGAATCCGACTGTCATTCTGACAGTGACGTCACTCGTCAATGTATCAATATGAAGACCAACACAGGAGTGAGATCTGGACATGAAAGTGACCTACATTTCACACATTTTCAAGTCGACCGTGTATGTACCTGCCGCCTAAAGCTAAGATTCCATATACGTGGTGTGCGCATGCGGCATGAATACCCATGCTATTTTTGGTCTTTCTTCCTACAAATATGTGAAGGAAAATCAAAGTTTCTCTTTGCTCTATGGCAAATAGAGCAGCATTTGCAGCAATCGGTCCATGTAGCGAACCACTTGTCGCATTCGCATCCACATTCGCACATATGGAAGCCCCACCATGCATTTACATGCTTTTCGTTTTTTTTTGCCGCATTCGCTTACCACATACCACATATGGAATCTTAGCTTTAGCGTCTATATTCTTTGAAGGTCCCAGCCCTTATGTGTATACTCCTTGCACTACACATAATTACAATCATGATAGATTATAACAAGGTTTCACACCCATCCCAAATGAACAGAAGACCAGGGGCCAAATGTAAGACCAAGTTTTTATTGGCTCCCGTGTTAAGGACGGGCGGCGGGTTAGCTAACGTCGGTGTTGGAATATGTGTCACGGGAAATGTATTTGACCAAAGCGTGGCGGAGTTAGCTAACCAATGCGTTATTTATAGATTTGGGAAATCCCTCTGCGCCTGTACCCGGCGAGCACCGCTATTTGACAATATCGGCGGCCAGGAACCAGCAGCCTACTTAGTGGTGAGCCTGTTGCCGGTGAGCAACGCTATTTGTTTAGTTTACATTCGTCGATTCGACACTACCAATATCGCTGCCAATGCGGCGGCAGCGTTAATAACGGTTCGAATTTAGGGTTAAGTTGATAAAATTTCACTTATTGCGTATATAATTCTGTTAAATATGACCGCTTTGAACAGATTTGGGCCGAATCGGTGCCTAACCCCAACGTTAAACCACCTAAGGCTTGGTGTTAGTGTAGGCGACGTTAACTCTTGTGGTGTTTGCGTAAACCGGGCATATACATTGACACTTTTGGCCGCTAACCCGGGAAATCCTGATGATGCGCGGGTTAGGATCGCTAACCCGGCCTCATACATTTGGGCCCAGATGTCTACACAGAAAAGCCCCTCCCCCTCCATATAAACCAGTATTTCCCAGCATTTGTCAGCAGGGGCATGAGTTACTGTGACCTTGATAACCGTGGTAACCATATCTATAATACATTATCTCATATTGGGGACAAGTTCTACAAACATTATTTCTTCACCCTCATCTCTATAAAGAGTGGGAGAAAAAAACCCATATATTTGCCAAGCACAGGCCCTCCAAAGAAAATCGAAAGCAAACCATCGCTCAACTTTGGTGCCAATATTCGCCCATTTCAAAGAAATTAACTAAAATCATATCGCCATCTCACTAATTTGCTAACAATATTTGTCAATTTTCAAAGAAATAAAAATTAAGGATGCTATCTGTCCAATTTGCTAACAATTTTTGGCCATTCAAAAAAATTAAAATTAACCTACACTATCTGCCCATTTGGTGAACAACATCTGCATATTACTAGCAGTTACATATCTACCTCTCTGCACATGTCCACTTAGCCGTGACGGCTACTGGTGATAGATAGGGGTTTAAATGAGGCAGTTTGGGCATGCGCAGAAACCTAGATATTTCCTGTGTGATGAACCCAGTTTATTGCACCCTGTATACACAATAGTGGCGGATTAACCATTAGGCTAAGTAGGGAGCGGGGGGGGGGGGGCAAGAGCATTAAAAAAAAAACAAGTTTAATTGAGTTAAATCCCATTCTAGGGTTCTAGGTGGCACAGCCTGAGGGCTCAGTTTCAGCCGCCCGGCAGTTTCCGCCGCCCGCATAGACTCAAACTCAAGGCATTGTTAATGGTCGTGAGCAATCTTCATACAGAAAATACAGGACAAGTGAAATATCTCTAAAACCACACCACCGAGAAACAAATCGCTTGGTACACTTATAGAAAACATCTTTACCAAAAACATTATATTAAATTTATAAGGTTAGTGATGATGCTGTTAGATTTTGACACATGTGCATGAAACTGAAAGACAGCTGAAACTGAAAGGCAGCTGAAACTGCGACACCGGGTCGTAATTAATCCACCATGGCCCTTTGTTCTGGACCCTCTTAGTGTATTGTCCAGAAATTATACGAACCTTCATTCACAAGACTGTGATAACCACTGTATACAAAACCGTGCAAAGTCTGGCATCTTAAATACTGAGTAATACAACCAAACACCACAATTACATTGCATAGTTAGCAGTGTATAGTACTAAACAACAAAAGACAATCACACAACAAAACCACCTTGGTGATTGGTCATCGGAGAAGGCAGAAGCTGATTCTGCAATTATTTATCTTATCTTACAATTTGTCGCTTTCCCATCACTTCCAACTTCCTGTTCTCATCAAGACTCCTGCAACTGCTCGCCATTAATATATATATATATATATATATATATATATATATATATATATATATATATATATACATATATATATATTATTTTTAAAACCTTATATTTAATCCATTCAAATGACAGTTATTAGATAACTCATAATTAGGCCAGAGGTTCATATTATTCCAAATTGAAAGATTGCTTGAAATTATAGTTATAAAATACCTATTGTAAATAATCAGATCAATCAAGTCCTGCCATTAATCTGTTTTCTTTCTAGTTTGTGTGTGTGAACACCAGTTGAAGTCAAGCGTAATACTCCATTGATGCACTAAAATAGGTCACACTGTCACCAGTTGAAGCCAGTCAGGAAATTGTAGTGAGTAATTAGGTGGCGATTGATTGTTTCACTGATATAGCTGAATATTTTACCGTGATAGCTGATTGGTGGAAATGATCATTTCACCGTGACAGCTGAATGTTGTAGGTGATCATTTCACCGTGACAGCTGACTGAGGTGACCATTTCACTGTGACAACTGACTGGTGTAGGTGATCATTTCACTGTGACAGTTGACTGGTGGAAGTGATCTTTTCACTGTGACAGTTGACTGGTGTAGATGATCATTTCACTGTGACAGTTGACTGGTGTATGTGATCATTTCACTGTGACAGTTGACTGGTGTAAATTATCATTTCACTGTGACAGCTGACTGGTGTATGTGATCATTTCACCGTGACAACTGACTGGTGTAGGTGATCACTTCACCATGATAGTTGACTGGTGTAGGTGATCACTTCACCATGATAGTTGACTGGTATAGGTGATCATTTCACTGTGACAGTTGATTGGTGGAGGTGATCATTTCACTGTGCCAGCTGACTGGTGGAGGTGATAATTTCATTGTGACAGTTGATTGGTTTAGGTGAGCATTTCAATGTGACAGTTGACTGGTGTAAATGATCATTTCACTGTGACAGCTGACTGGAGTATGTGATCATTTAACCGTGACAACTGACTGGTGTAGGTGATCATTTCACTATGATAGTTGACTGGTGTAGGTGATCATTTCATTGTGACAGCTGATTGGTTTAGGTGATCATTTCAATGTGACAGTTGATAGGGGTGTGAGTATTTCCTTGTGTCTGGTGCAGAGTGTGATTATTTCAATGACAGCTGATGGGTGGAACTGATTATTTTATTCACTGTGACAGCTGAGGGTCAGAGAATGATTATTTCAGTGACAGCTGACTGATTGTTGGGGTATGTGTATGACCGCGAACTGTTGGTGGGCTGGCTATTTGACTGCTACACATCTATCTTCAATATTACACAACCCAATCTCTGAATACAACTGGTTATAAGGTCAACAAAATATAATTACACATCAAACAAATGTAATCAACGATCTCGCGTGGTTATCCCCGAATGGAATCCTGCATCGTATTCTAGCAGTGCCACCAACTTGCCACCACGAGAATCTCGGCCATTCTGTCATTAGGGCCTATATACGCTCTGTGAGTATTACTTCTGAAAGCATGGTTCAGTTAGCAAAATTAATAACACATGACCTATCAAATTACACAAACTAAGGTAATCAGAGTCCTTCAGATTAAGCCTCACACTGAAGGCTTAAAGTGGGCAGGTATACATTGCCAGGAAAACAAACGCACTCGGAATAGTTCTAATTTGTGCCACAAGGTGGTGCATGCTTACTACTGAACTTTTCCACTTGGTGGTGACCTGATTCAACAACATTGCAATTGACGGTGCTGGTTTAAAGGCCATTTTTTACTCATCTGAGTTGCTAGTAGTTAAAAGATTCACCCCCATATGCCCTACTTGCGCTAGGGGTGAATAACAATGTAGTCTAAATTACACGGGCGAAAATTGATTTAGTATGGAAGTGGAATTCCTGGTTCCAGTATCCAATGACTACCTCTATTGGCACATAGTTGGTGAAATGGGAGAGAATGCACAAAGACAAGATGGCGGCCACTGAACGCCGTCGATTTGACGTTTAGAGTCTAATATGAATAAGCAATGCTTAGGACCGACCCCCGCTAAATGCTCGGATAATTATTGATTTATTTATCAACACGAGTATATTATTAACCAATCGCTGTCGTCCACCCTGCTTACTGTGTAGCGAAGTTCGACGAGGTATTTCCGTTTCCGTTTGCTGGATTTTGGTTATTCAACATGAGTATACAAATGGTGGTGCCCATATAGGGCTATTTCTGTTTCTGTTTGCTGGATTTTGGTGATTTCATTTTCCACCTCTTTGAGTACGAGTATGAGTATTGTCTATGTATGTATAGCCTACATGTGTTAGTCCTTAACCTCCCCCCTGGGTACGTGAGTCGGTATTAAACCACATGTTCTATTAAATTTTTCAAATCAAAAGTAGCGGGTAGATATTAAGGATACATGTGAAGAATATATTTTGCTTCTTAAATTAAGAATTTATCTGCTCATTTCATTTACCCAGCTTGTTCGCCAGCTTTTATATAGCGTTGTTCTTCACCCCTACTCAGGATACTGCAGTAGGCCCCTGCGAGTTGAATTTGTTACCTAATTTGCTGGCTGAAAGTTGCATTAGAAGACAGCTTTTTGTTTAATTGTATAGTATTTATACAAAAGAAAGAAATGTGTGTATTTAACAGTATGGGTGATATATCGACAACAATAAGTATCATTTGCACTAAATATATTAGAAGAATAAAATGTGAAACTAGAGGTGCCATTATGGTTCTACACTCCATATAAATAACCTCAACGAGATCTGATACTAGCCTTGATCCACTAACCTTGTACACAGATCTGATCTAGGCAATATTGCAAAGGCATGTTCATTAAATCAAATTGTATTTTACTCACACACACACACAAAGTCAGATAGTGTACTAGCTTACGTTTTAAACACTGGACAATTAATAGTCTTAATTGTTTACAGAATGTACTTTTTTGTTTTACTATAATGCCAACATCTCATGGTAAGCTAAGTGTTGAACACACAAAATCAGCCCATCAGATAAAGAGAAAAATGACCTTTAAGACCTCTCATGGCTTGAGTAGCTAGAGCTGCTCACTAAACTGCTCTCAACTTCATTTAGTAAGTCTTGTCATCGTCTCCAATCTTTTCTGAGCCTTGGTCGCTGGGAAGCTGGGAATAGGGCATCTCATCAGCCTTGTCAGACGAATGAGAAGAATTGTCATCAGAGGCACCTGCCGATTTGTCTTCATCTTTTGGCTTGCGCTTTAGGATACTGAACAACTTCTTTGGCTTCTTCTCCGTTTCGCTACTGGTACCCACGTTAGATTCTTCATCCTTCGGTTCAGCGGGCTTCAAACCTCCACGTGCCCTTATCGGAGGAGAATAAACCGACATTAGGCTTTATTTGCTTATTAGATTTATATGTGCTTTATGATCTATTATGGAAATATAAACAAACAAACACTGCTTCAAGTAGGAATTAACTGGGGAGGGAGTGGTTCCAGTGCACAATATTGATCTATTTTGGCACAGAGTTGGTGAAATGAGAGATGGTGCAAAAGGACAAGATGGTGACCATAGAAAAACTCTCAATTCGACTTTAGTGTATTAATCGCCATGAATTAAATCTCTTCTATATAAACAAGAACACTATCTTCAGGGTTTCTTTACTGTGCAATGACTGCAAGGAGTATTGAGTATCCTGTTAATAGGGAAGGCTGGGTTGGCGGAGGGGAGGAAGGTGAAACATTATTATGCACACAGTTAGGGGGAGAGTGGTGGAATACGATACTCAAGCTAACATGAGACAGTAAGTTTATTTGTTTGAGTTTTACATCCTGGCAACATCTAAGGTCATATCAGCACTGGTACCGACTTGTGACAGTGCGTACTCATGGCAACTTTATAGTGATGCCCCACTGAGAAATCAGACAACCAGCACCATGACCTGATATCCCACTCAGTCACATTATCCTGACACTGAGCTAACCAGTCATTGCCCTATCATATTAATGCAAAGTGCCAGGCTAGGGAGCGACAAGTATCAATTTTAAAGTCATTGGTTCGACTCGACTGGGTGCACTCTACCGATTCAGCCACCTCACCCGGTCCCAGAGGTCATGTAAAAGGAGTAACCTCTATATGGCATAGTGAACACCTATGACGTCACAGGTTGGATTGCCCTGCAATTATTAGGTTCTCCCCGACGTAATGCAGTGACCCCATTAGCTCTATTTCAAAAAACTATTTTACAATAAAGAAAATACGCTTATTGACTAACCACTATAACCAGAGAGCTCTAATATTTTAATTATTCCCATACCGAGGAACATTTAGAAGATACTGTGCTACAGATGCTTACCTGACCAACATGCAATTCATTGTGTGTACTATAATAACGCACTACCCGAATTTAAATATAAATACCATTTTAATACCATGTCAATCTGTACTCCTCGATGTGGACTAGGATGGTCAGTTCTATACCCTCACAAATGTTTTGCACAGTTTTCCTGTATATATATATATATATACATATATATTATAGTATAGTTATACGAATCTTACCTGGGTATAGATGATGGATAACTGTTGTTTTACCGAGGTATAAGCCTCGGATAGATGTGGGCTAGGGAGAAGGTAAGCACGTGCGGTACCAGCAATCTTAACCTACTTATTGAGGATAAAAATGATCTTTCAATACAATGGATACTATGACTTTCCCGAAAAGGTACACCAACGGAATAGACGTGGCAGGGTGTGGCGGGAGGGCCCTAGCCCACATCTATCCGAGGCTTATACCTCGGGTAAAACAACAGTTATCCATCATCTGTACCAAGGTAAGACTCGTATAACTATACTATTTTACCTCGGTAAACAGCCTCAGGCTAGCCTCAGGCTAGGGAGACCTTTACATAATTCATTTTTATCCTTAATATCATTCTTTCTTATTATTATAACATTCTAAATTTTTGTTCTCACCTATTCTTGTTAGTTGGCGAGAAGACGCTTTGCAACGCCGGTAGGCTTTTCTAGTCGTTTATTATAATGTTTTGCAAACGACTTAGCCGTCTTCCAGCCTGCATGCGCTAGTATTCTTTTCACAGAAATACCAAGCAACCGTGCCTTGGAGACCATGGCTCCTCTAGTTGAGTGGGAAGAGTATTTACTCGTATCCACTCCAGCCAATTTCAACACCGTAATTGTCCATCTGGCAAGTGTGTCTCGTGAAATCGCCTTATGTGGCTTTATAAAGCTCACTAATAGTTGTTGTGATGCACGTAAATCCTTTGTCTTGTATATATAAGCCCGTATGGCCGACACAACACATAATTTCCGATCATTCGGAAAACAGTCTAAGTGAACCGTTGATAAAGGGTCACCTAACGTGTTCGATTTAAGCAATTTTGCTAAATCAAACGTAGCTTGTTGCTTGTCTATTTCTAATCCAGTTAAGGATAAAGCAACAATCGTCTGTCCTCTGTGTCCGGTTACTAACAATAACAGGACCGCGACCTTAAAACCTAACTGTTTTATATCTAACCACGAGTTGTGAGGCCAAGCCTGAAACAACTTAAATACTATAGAAACATCCCAAAACCGACTATACTTTGGTTTTGGAGGATTCCTTTGATAAATTGAACGAAGTAAATAACAAATAACATAATGTTTTCCAACTGTTTCGCCATCAATTCTAGGTAATATAATTGATAACGCACACCTCGCCGCATTAATCGATCCAAAGGAAAGTCCTTCATCCTCTAGAGAACGAAGAAAACGAGCTACTTGTGAAATCTTTGGATTTGTTGGCTTAACTTTCATTAACAAACAATGTACACCCCATTTCTTTAAATAGGTTGTATACATTTTGACAGTTCCTGGCCTCCAGGCATCCGATACTATCCTATCCTCAGTAATTCTGTCCAATCCAAATTGCTGTAGCTGCTTCCTTAGAAAAGGAATGCCAATAGGGGCGTCGTTGACACGTCGCCGTGAACCACTAGCGGTCCGTGGTGCGTCAGATTCCCGAGTTTTCTTGGGAATCGTATATCGATCTTTTGCCAGTTGTGAAACTGCTGGCAGCCAAGGTTGCGTGTCCCAATCGGGCACCACCAGTATCGCATGTGTCCCTTCCAAGCCGATTTTTCTCACTACTCGGCTGATAATGCTAAATGGTGGGAAAATATAAAAATAATTATTTTCCCAGGTAATAGCAAACGCATCTACTTTCCAAGCATCCGGTTCAGGATGCCAAGAAACATAACAGGGTAACTTGTTATTATTTCGTGATGCAAATAAGTCAACTTCAGGTGTACCCCATTTTTCACAAACGAAGTTAAACAAAGGTGTAGAGAGAGACCACTCTAAATGGTCATGGAAATTTCTACTTTTATAATCTGCAAGTGTATTTTGTGACCCTGGAATATGCGCTACAGTCAGCCAGACTTGTTGAGCCTGTGCCCAGTTCCAAATCAGTTTAGATAACTGATTGCAAGACTTTGATTTGGTTCCACCCATGTTACGAATATATGCCATGGCAGTAGTATTATCAGTTAGTATTCTAACCTGTGATTTATTTATCTTTACTAAACTACGTAAGCCCAGATAAATAGCACGCAATTCTAGTGCATTAATATAGTCTGATTTTTCATCATCAAGCCATCTACCTCCTGTTGTGACCCCATCTCGATGAGCTCCCCAACCTTCTAACGAAGCATCAGTAGTAATTACTGTATTAGGTTCCGCCATGCGGATTGGATTTGGTGAACTTGCTATATGTTGCATCCACCATCCAATATCCTGTAACCCTTCTTGCGAAATAAACATCTTTCGCTCAAAATTGCCTTTAGTTCGTGTTAACGCTAAATTTTTATCTATTTCTAGCGACTTAATATGGGCCTTCCCATATAACACAGCAGGTGCATATGAGGTCATTATGCCAATAAGAACAGCAACCTGTCTAATTTTTGGCTTTGATAACTTAATAAGCTGAGTCGCTGTAGTCATAAACTTAATTAGTTTTTGTTCTGTTATCGACACTGTAAGGGACTGTGTATCCAGAATAAACCCTAAACATTTGAGTTGTTTTGTTGGTTTAAACACTGACTTTTGTTGATGTACATAAAACCCCAATTTAGTGAGTAATGCACATAAATCCAAAACTGCATTCACACAACCAATTTGTGTTGATGCTATAATAAAAGAATCATCTATGTATGGAAACATTATGTGACCCTTCCTCGCCATTACCGAGAAAACAGGTTTAAGCAATTTAGTAAATAAACGAGGCGCACAAGCTAAGCCATTCGGCATGCAGGTAAACTCATAGAGTTGGTTATCCCAAATAAATCGAAAGAAATTTTCGGTATTGTTCCATTATGGGAAGCGTATAATATGCATCCTGTAAATCAACACTAGCCATCCACGCATCTGGTGTAATCAGATCTCGTGCCGTATCTAGAGAGAACATTTTAAAATGTCGATATTCCACCCTTTTATTAAGGATTGTTAAATCCAGGATCATTCGAACATCACCATTAGGCTTCGGTCTCGAGAAAATGTTTGAAATAAACTGTCCTGAACAGTGTGTCACTATTTGCTATAAGTTCCCTTTCTCAAAGAATTTATGTACCTGTTTAGTTAGTGCGTCTCGTTCAACTGGTTGAATGTTATATGGAAAAGGTATTGTAGTAGTCTGAACATGAGCTCTACTATCACGCGGTAGCAGCGGAGACTACGACGCCACCCGCGCAGTTCCACTACACTGCGCTAGGTGGCGGCACGGGTCACCACCGGTCAGACCCCAACTGGGCTGACCTCTACTGCGTGTGGTTGACCCACCCCCCCCACACACACCTATAGAGTCGATGTGGGATCTGGCGAGTCAGGGGGCGGGTCAGACAACTACTGACGCCGCGGAGAGCAGAGGGTTCAATAAACCAGGTGAAGCGTACACTGAATTGAATCTTGGTGTTCTTTCGTGAGAGAAAGGGTAAGTCGGAGGGCCGTGGGCCATTACATTGGTGCCGTGAGCCAGCTTGCCTTCTGCGTAAGGGGGTGAGTATTGGACCTGGGCCATGGACTCCGCAGGTAGGTTCTCTTCGTAATTTGTAGTTATGGAGGGAGCGATGGCCGGTCAACTGCGTAGTGGGCGCCAGTACCAAAGTGATGGTGCCGGGAGCCCCGGCGCAGTTGGGTCGCCGGTGGGCGTGGACGCTTCTGCGGTGAGTACACCGCACCACGCTCGCAGTTCACCTGATAGGGATGTTGATGTTTGTACGTTCATTCCTAATACAGGTGCCGGCGTTGTGGGGGACCGCCGCCGTGTGTCAGTGAGTGGGGGGGGCGTAGCCACTCCGCCACTTGTGCCGGTGGTGTCGCCTAGACATGCTGAAGGTGCTGATGACTATTGGTTGCAGTTAGCCCGACTGAGTGGCAGTCCGCCACCCGGTATTGCGCCGTTGTTTACAGCGGGGGCGATACAGGGTGGTGGGCGTGACGCGCGGTTGGGCGCTCGTTCTGATAGTGGTGGCGCGGCGTTGAAACATGTCGCGCCATCAATAGCAGTGCAAGATGTTCTCTCAGTTGATAGGAAGACTGGGGAGGGCATTACGGGGAGTGCGATGAAGGTGGGCTTCGCTCTTGATGATATGCAGTCTCTGTCGATCAGTAGTGATTCGGGGTCGGGTGTACGTGAGGGTAGCAGTTCAATCGCGTGTCGTGAGGGCTTAGGTCTGGCTGGGCGCGGGGGTTCTGTGGGAGGCATACCACTGGAGTATTCGCCGTGGGGGAGTTCAGCTGTCCGTTCTGTGGGGACGGGAGCTGGGCGTGCAGGTCCCCGAGTTCCCGATGATAGGGAGAGTTCCCCGGCTTTGGAGACAGGGTTCGTAGCCGATGACTCGTTGACGTTCGCGTTGGAGCATGATTTGGTTATGAGTCGTACGTTTTCTGGGTCGCAGTCGGAGGTGGAGCGTCAAGAGGGGATGCGGATCCGCCGACTGCGAGCTTGGAAGCGGGTCCAGTATGACCGGATGGCGGAGGAGAGGCGGTCGTTGGATGAGATGAGAGTCTCCAATGCTGCCGCCTTCGCGCGCGAATTAGCAGAGCTAAGCGCGGCGCGTCGTGTTTCCGCAGAAGAGGCAAGGTCTAATCGACTGTTGGTGGGTGAGCAGCAAGCTGCTTTCACTAAACAGACGGAGGACTTGTCTATACGGGAGGCGCTTAATAATCACTTACAGGATGAGAATCAGAGATGTGAACGGTTGCTAGCTGCCGAGAGGTGTAGCATTAATTCTGCTCTGGGGGTTCTTGTAAGTGAGCGCGCAGCTTTTCAGGCTGAGAAACTGGCGTTTCAACGCGGTTTGGAGCTTGGAGAGAGTAATGTGGGGGTAACTGAGTCTACACGGTTAGATAACTGCGAGACGCAGTTTCCAGTGCATACTGCGCGCCCGGTTTCCGCGGGTAGCTCGCCACGTTCTCCGACGCCCTCTAAGGGGGGCGGTGGGGGAGGTGGGGGTCCTAGGGAGCCGGAACCCTCCAGTGAAATTGGTACCTCTAAGGGGGGGGCTTCTGAGCAACATCTGCGGGGTGTTGTTCAGGACTCCGTTTACGTGGGTAATACTCATGAAGAGGTACGGAGTGAGAGGATTCCTGACCCGGTGGGTATGGGGGGTGACGCAGTTCCGATTGCGTCATTGCCTGGACTGCCAGTAGGTCGCCAGTACTCAGTGGAAGAGATGTGGTTGTTCCGTCATCATCCTGCAATAATGGATGTGATTCGGGAGCCTGCTTCGATTGGGGGTGGGGCAGGTTGGGAGTCGTGTAATCGGGATACGTTAGAACTGGATGAGAATGTTCTGCGGCATCCCGTGGCGGGTTCTGCGCGTATTCCAACGCTGCGTCCTAAGCCATTTACAGGTATTAAGCAAGAGTGGAATATCTGGTGGCGGGACTTTACGTTGGATATGCGGTCAAACATGTGGGATGAGAGGGTAGCTCTCATTCAACTGTTGCCTCTGTTAAGGGGGGGGCCGGCGCAGGACTGTGTGGACGCGTGGAGGCGTCATGGGTTGACGACGATGAGGGAGTTACTTCCTATCATCTCGTATAAGTTCCGACCAGTGGACCCCATGGCGCGGTGGTATCAGTGGAAGAAGCGCGTCCAAACTGCCCGTGATGGATCGTACCGCGCGTACGGTCTACAGCTCCAGGTTGATGGGCGGGAGGCTGCTAGAGATACTGGGATGAGTGAGCGTGCGATCGAGACTAAGATAGTCGAGCGTTTCGTGTGCTCACTCATGGATCCGGGTGAGCAGCGTGCCGCCTATGACCGGTGGCGGCCGGGCAAGTCGTCTCTGGAGGAGATGTTCGAGGTGGTCGATGGTGTGGGAGTTGGTGGGTAGACACTGTCCATTTTACACTAAAAGATTTTCCTATGCAGTGTCGCCCTGGCTCTTATTTTATGCTGCATTCTTTATTTTAAAATTACTATTATAGTAAGCGCTTCTAGCAGAACATGATTGACAGCGTGTGCGTCGGCTCCTGTTATAACAGGGGAGGATGCACATGGGGTGTGATTTTCTTTGTAGGAGGCCGGGTTCTTGCTGGCGCCCATTGCTTCTTATAAAATGTATTGCATTCCTGAACGTTGTATCTGCGGAGACTTTCTCAATTGTTATAAGTAACACCGCCCTTCTACTTTCATGCATTCTGCACCGGAGCGGGTCACCGAGCGTGACGGGTCCTGGGTGCGGCGGCGTGACGTGTCCGCGGTGTAATACCGTCTGTGATCTACTGGCCAGGCGACGCGGGCACAAGGAGGACGGGCTGAGGAAGCTCCAAGAGGAGCCGCTCCGCGTAGAAGGGGGAGCGCCCCGCTAACGGTTCTTCTGAGATGGGGGGCGGCGGGGGGCGGACTGAGTAGTTCCTTGCTTCCTTCTGTCGAGGGGGTTCCACTTGTGGGGTATGAATTCTCTCCCAGCAAAAGACATTCTATACAGCAACTACATAGAGGCTGGGAGAGGTCGTCTTTGTGCGACTCATTTAAAGACTCTTTCTTCACCTAGACTGATAACATGTTTGCCTTGCAGCTAGCTAGATTCATATCGCTATTTCGCTGCAGGCAGGTCTAGGAATTGCGCAAAAGGATACATACCTAGCTTTGTAAGGCTTCTCTCCCTTTCGAGTTAGTTCTCATGTTGACTTCTATCATTTCTCGATTCTCATCGGTTTGCATTCTGCAACCGGTGAGACTCTAGGGGGGGCAGTGTAGTAGTCTGAACATGAGCTCTACTATCACGCGGTAGCAGCGGAGACTACGACGCCACCCGCGCAGTTCCACTACACTGCGCTAGGTGGCGGCACGGGTCACCACCGGTCAGACCCCAACTGGGCTGACCTCTACTGCGTGTGGTTGACCCACCCCCCCCACACACACCTATAGAGTCGATGTGGGATCTGGCGAGTCAGGGGGCGGGTCAGACAACTACTGACGCCGCGGAGAGCAGAGGGTTCAATAAACCAGGTGAAGCGTACACTGAATTGAATCTTGGTGTTCTTTCGTGAGAGAAAGGGTAAGTCGGAGGGCCGTGGGCCATTACAATATGATTATTGATATTGCCAGCCACAAAGTTGCTTACAGTTTGTGTGGTTTTAGAGGCTGCAAGGACTTGTAACGTCTGTGTTTGGACCTCTACTTGGACCCGCCCCTGGGGAAGGGTCTCGGCGAGTTGACGCCTCGGCCTAGTGGCCGTGCAGTGTTGTCGGTCCAGCCTGAGCGAGCGCCCCGGCCCCGAAAAGCTTGACCGAAGTTTGAGCCCGGTCTGGTTCCCCTGGTGAACCGTCGTGGACGAAAATCCCCTCGTGACCTTTTGAAACGAGGGGTTTCCTGTTTCTTCTTGCCATCCATGTTTTTGCCACTCTTGGCTGCAGTTTCTACCTCTTTATAGAGGTATTGTAGTTGACCGCCAAACATTTTCGTGTTATCTAAAGGTTTCCCTTTAATCGGCTCTGGAGCGAGAAAGAGCGTAAACTCTTTGCCATCATTATCCGTAACCTTCTTTGAGCGAGCCACTTCTTTGCCAGCATCTGTGCAAACCGACTTGAAGACATTCTCATATCTTCGGTACGACAGATAATTACCTGCCGCCGCTAACAATGCAATTCCTTTGTCCATTACTTTAGCCAAAGACGAGAACTTATTTTCTCTTTGCATTCTATTTGCCACAGGAGCAATAGCTGTTAGGGTACCAAGCACCGCCTTATGCACTGTGTGCAACACACCCTCAAATCTCTTACGGTCATCCGTCATATTGACATCTCGATCCATCTCCTTAATGATGGAGTTGGGAACACCTTTGATGCCTGTTAACTCATCTCCTAACTTGGAGATAACTTCCGCGGGTTTAAAGGTGCGGAAATGGCCATTAATGGTCTCACGCATAAGCGTAGTGGTTTTCACACGCTTAGCCTTTGGCTTCTCCACTTTCTTAGCCACTTTGCCCCCAATGGCAGCATAGACACCCTCATATTGTGTGTCTGAGTCTGATTCCGTAGAAGTGGAATCTGCGGAAGAATCGGAAGAAGAAGAAACTTTCCTCTTCTTCTTCTTCTTCTTGGACTTGGTCTTCCGCTTTTTGCGAAGTCCAGTCTTCCCCCGTTCTTTGGTGAAATCATCACCAGAAGAAATGATATGTTTCTTCTTTTTCCTCCGTTTAGGAGAAGGAGGAGGAGGAGCCTTAAGCTCCATCGCTGAGTCTGTCTCCGAGAAATCCTCGAAAGACGATTCCTGTTGGACACTCGGCATTCGCCGTTTACGAGACACCGGTGGTTTGAGAGCCATAATATGACTCTCCATCGCCGCAAACCGAGTCTCCCAATTTTGAGCCGCGGCGCCGTCAGGCACTATGTCCTCGTCCGCCTCGGAGAGAATATGCGCCCCGGGCTGTGTCGAAGGCACTGCCGACAACACGGGTGAGGAGTCGTACTCCTCGTCCAGTCCACTCGGAACACGCCCCTCGGCTGCTGCTGCACCGCGCTTACTCCGCTTCGTGGCCATCGGGAACTGAAACAAAGATTTTTGGTCAGTCCCGGTATATATATATGTCACAATATGGTTGTTTCAAACTCATTTGGACATCTAGTGGTGTTAGAGAACGTGTTTATACCGTTATAACACAGGCGTAATAAGCTAAATTTGTGCGTGGATTGTGGGTCAAGCCCAAACCTTACGCGGGGTCGGGACCAGTGTATCGTCCCGCCCATCCCTCTGTTCCGCACACTTCTCCCACCTGTGACTACTACGTCAACAAGTTGGAGAAAATGCTACGAAACTCGGAGAAACGCCTGAAAAAGTTTGTGGGGAGTCTATAAAAGAAACCCAGGAGCATCTCCAACATTACTCTCTATTAGAGTACGAGAGAATTTCCACAGGAGATGAGGCAGAGCCCACATCTCTACCCATAATCACACGGTGACACGGGTGTTGACAGAACCGCTAATGATCGGTTTCGTTCCTTCGAGAAGGAATTCTATCCTTGGTTTTTTTATAACCAAATAACTCGTCCAAAATGGACCAAAGAAAGTCTAAACTTTCCATAATGATGCTCTAATGCATCATAATTAAGCTAACCACAGTTTTTATTATACTTACTGCGTATTTGCTTGTATGTACACTAAATTTGCCGGAGCAACCCAACGACACGTAATCCAGTCGTGAGTTGTATATGCTAATTGCTGGTACCTCACGTGCTTCCTTCTCCCTAGCCTGAGGCTAGCCTGAGGCTGTATACCGAGGTAAAATATATATATATATATATATATATATATATATATATATATATATATATATATATATATATACATATATATATATACAGGAAATATCAATCACAATCTCTTTATGTTCGTTTGTTCAGTTTGCTTTGCTTATCGCTTGTTGTATAAGCTTTGTTCTATAAGCTTTTATTACAAAATGAACAATTTCAACGGTCTACTAGCTTGTTGATAACTCCATATTCAAATATAAATCATCCATAACGACCTGTCAGTAATTAGGTAATAGGGACAAACAAATTTGAATAAAACTAATGTATATTTGGCATTTGTTTTGTGTCACTCAACTGATATTGGCTGCATTCAAATAATACTGGAGAAATTTGATCAAGGTACACAATTAACGACCCTTGTCCACATGCAGCTTTAATTGTCGTGTTATAAAAGTTGACTAAATACCGGTAGGGTTGTGTAATACCAATGCTCCAATGTTGGAACAAAAAAAAGCCATTCTGCAAAACAAAATATACACCAAAGAAAAGAGAGAAAAAAGCCATTCCAGAGAACAAAATATTTTCAAAGGAAAAGAAAAAAGCCATTCTACAGAAAAGTATATTTAGGCTACTAAAGGACAAAAAAGATCTAAAACTAGTTCTACCGACCACCACCGTGGCGCCACTTGCATGTGGAACTCTCCTGTCACCTATCATTCAATGGAAAACTCCAAGTAAGCAGAACAGGTAAAAGATGGATAGCACATGTCGCATGCACACTTATTTCTATAAACCTTTATCTACACAACATATATATTATATAATACTATATATATTATATACATTTCACATCAGATTCCCTCACCATAATAAACAGGCGATTAATAATAATTTTATATATATAATTGAAGAGCTCTTTTCCAAAATGCGATATGCACCAATCCCAAAAAATGGGTTTGCAATGTCAATGCCAAGTTTGTAGATCATGTCTGGGAAAAGAGCTCTTTATGCGTATAAAGAGCTCTTCATATATAGGCCTATATATAAATTCCAGTGAGCTGGTGACATTATTTCGCGCCACTGGTCGGGTTGGGGGTGGTGGCGCCACCTGGTCCAACTGTGAAAAGGGGTCACCCATAAAGTAGTAAACAACATATGGGTGATAATATAGGGAACATTCCCTTTCACACCGTTATACTCAGATAATTCTTATACATCGCATATGAAGAGCTCTTTTCCAAAACAGGATCTACAAACTTGGCATTGGCATTGCAAACCCATTATTTTGATTGGTGCTTATCATATAAAGTTCCGGGCGCAAGTGGCAGTGGTACGCCGGAAGTTAAGGTTGGGTGCTGGTGGAGCCACCAGTACCCTTATGAGTAAGGAGAAAATAAATACAGAGTGTCAATTGGCTAATGATATATCATCAGAATAATATAATAATATATAGAACATTCCCATCCATGGCTTTATACTTCCATAATGCTTATACACCACATATATAGGATATACGACTATATATATTGAGAGTTCACCACAAATCCCCAATCATTTTCTATGCATGCATGCAATTCATTCGCGCCATCTTAGTTTGTAACTAGTCCAGCCATGCTACGATTAAGCCTAATCGCCTGCAATTCCCAACTGGTAATGAATGATTCATCACAAGACTGGACTCCATCCGATAAATTCGTCCCAGGTGGGGGTGGAAGTGGTGGTGAGGGTGGAGGTGTGGGTGGAGGTGCCGGTGGGAGCGGAGGTGGGGGCGGAGGACCCAGTGTAATTCCCAGCATGCACCAAGCCTACTCTACCCACACTTACAATGGTTATAGTCTGTGCATGTTTGCTGGTCGCTTTCTTTTTAACCTATAATCCAAGTAAACAAATTATCAGTCAGGGATGAAAGTGGTCTCCGGGGAAAAAAGCGGAAATACTGATTTCTCCCATAGGTTTAGCATTGTCAGGGAATCGCGGAAATTCCCGGAAGTCGGGTTTCATACATATACGTTTGAAGCACGTATTAGTTGTATAATTTGATAGTGCTGTGGCATTTGAAGCATTTATTAGTAGTATAAGCTGATAGTGCTGCAGCATCTGCACCACATATTAGTATTATATATATGCTGATGGTGCTGCAGCATAAAACAATGTATTAGTATACACTCATAGTGCTGCGGCGTTTAAACTAGTATACACTTATATGTACAGGAAAAATCCCGGAAATCCGCGAAATCGCGGAGATCTTTCATCCCTGATCAGTATATGTGCAATGTAGGCCTACAACATCACTGACCATGGTAATATGCACTTTCCACAATATGGTATTCTTCGTTCCAGCACACTGGGTCACAGTTACATGTGACATGGCAGAAGATGGGGAGATGGCGTTCAAGTCGCATAGTCCGATCAAATTGTTAAAGACAGAAAGAACACTTATGCTATCTGGATTTGAACCTACATATCCAACTTAGATGCAGGTGCACTTATTAATCATTTAGTGCCACATAAAAGGTGCATAGTAGAAAGTTAATTTAATAGAAGCTGTTAGCGCTGAAGCACAAGCTTGCTCAAATTAATTTAGCATGTTTACGTTTCAAATATTTAATAAAGTAGCCATTTTAAAGCAAGGTTTACTTCAAACTAAAATAAGGTAGATTTTAGGTTTAGGTTGAGGTGGGTTGGGGTTGGAGGTGGATGTGGAGGTAGAGGTGGAGGTGGAGGTGCGAGTGGAGGTGAAGGTGGGGGTGGGGGTGGACGTGAGGGTGGGGGTGGAGGTGCGAGTGGAGGTGGATGTGGGGGTGGAGGTGGAGGTGCGGGTGGAGGTGGAGGTCCGAGTTGAGGTGGAGGTGCGGGTGGAGGTGCGGGTGGAGGTGGAGGTGCGGGTGGAGGTGGAGGTGCGGGTGGAGGTGGAGGTGCGGGTGGAGGTGGAGGCGGAGGTGGGGGTGCAGGACCCAGTGTAATTCCCAGCATGCACCAAGCAGGCTTGGTGCATGCTGGGAATTACACTGGGTCCTGCACCCCCACCTCCGCCTTACAGTGGTTATATATAGTCTGCGCATGTTTGCTGGTCACTTTATGTTTAACTGATAATCCAAGTAAACAAATCATCAGTATATGTGCAGTGTAGGCGTACAACATCACTGACCATGGGCGCATAATAGGCCTACTTTAGTAATATGCACTTTCCGCAACAAATGTTGAAGACGAATATCGCCTGCAATTCCCAACTGAAGACGAATATCCAAGTTGGATAATGAAGGATTAAATCTAGTGTTTTTGTTTCGAAATGTTGAATGCAGCTCTAAGTTGATCATTATAACCTACCCTACTTTAGTTTGAAGTAACTTATTTTTAAAGGCTAACCTTGGAGATATTTGAGGTGCAAACATGCTAAATTAATTTAGGCATGCATGTCAAAATTCGGACACCAATGGCTTCAGCAGTAACAGGTTCTACTAAATTAAATTCTATTCAGCAACAAGTACTTAATAAACACCCCACTCTCTGTGTTGGATATGTACGTTAACATCTGGGCGAGTGCTTACTTTTCCAAAATCTGATGATTTCATCATACTATTCAGCTTTAATTACTCTTGCATTATACATTGTATAATTTGCACTTCTATACAAAGTTTGTTTTTGTATCTGCAAGTTGTTGCACATTAAGACTGGTTGGTTGTTGGAGTTTTACATCCTGGCAACATCTGAGGTCATATCAGGACAGGTACTGACTTGTGATAGTGCGCACTCATGGTGACTTTATAGTGCTGCCCCACTGGGAAATCAGGCCACTGGCACCATAACCTGATATCCCGCTCAGTCACATTATCCTGACACTGAGCTAACCAGTCCTTGCCCTATCCTATTGATGCTGACCACCACTCTAGGAAGCGACAAGTATCAATTTGATTAGTCATTGGTTTGACTCGACCGGGAACCAAACTCTCGATCTCCCACACGCGAGGCCCGCTCTATCTATTCGGCCACCACACCCGGTACACATTAAGGAACCCAGCAGTACCCACCACCTTGATTATCTTATAAATGTTCAATTATATCCCATAATATATTTGTATGCATAACACCTAATTTTCTAACTTGTGTTTCATCTTGCTCTCATTTGTTAAACTGGCAAATTGTTTGATACATTTCTTAGTTAGCTATTGTTGGTTTATATTGATTCACTTAGAAAACAGTGGTCCACAACTGGTTCATCTAAGGCTGCGGTATGTGCTGTCCTATCTGTGGGAAGTGCAGATAAAAGATCCCTTGCTGCTTATCGGAAAAAGTAGCCTATGTGGCGGCAGCTGGTTTCCTCCAAAGAAATATGTCAGAATGACCATATGTTTGAGGTCCAATTGCCGATGATACAATAAAAAAATCAATGCTCTCTAAAGACATCTTTAAATAAAACAAACTTTACTTTGATTCACTTGTGTGTAGCCTACACAAAGGAAGATTACTCCTGAGGTGGATGCCGACCAAATCCATCCTACCATATTAAATGGTTAAATACAAAATAAAATGGGATCACTGTCAGCAGACATCTTCGAAAAACTGTGGTTATCATGGTGATGTCACATAACTGACATACACATTTTGGTATTAGTAACTGTTACTTAACACAAACCGATATCAGCAAATTGAGACCGTGTCAAGATGGTGACACATAAAACATTCTTGTGGTGGAACTGTCATCTATAGATCAAAGATCCACACCTATCCAGCGTAGGGGTGAATGGCAATCTGCGTAAATTCAAGCAAATACTACTTCAAGTAGGAATTAACTGCGGAGGGAGTGGTTCCAGTGCGCAATATTGATCTATTTTGGCACAGAGTTGGTGAAATGAGAGATGGTGCAAAAAGACAAGATGGCGACCACAGAAAACTCTCAATTAGACTATTCAAGTGTATTAATCGCCATGATTTAAATCTCTTCTACAATTCAAAAGTAGCGGGTAAAAATAAAGTAGTACATGTGAAGAATATATGTTGCTTCTTAGATTAAGAATATATGTGGCCATTTCTTTTATGCAGCCTTCCGGCAATTTTTTTTGTCTAACTGGTTGTTCAGCAGCCCTATCGCAGGACCAGGGCTCCTTGTCACAGGACGGGGGCTCCCTGTCACAGGACCGGGGCTCCCTGTCACAGGACCGGGCTCCCTGTCACAGGACCAGGGCTCCCTGTCACAGGACCAGGGATGTGCGAGTAACCATCTGTCACCATAGGAAAGCATCACACCAAACTGACACATCACAACCGGATGTCATCATGACAACGTCTTGGCGACACCCTGTCACAGCGGCTTACCTTCGGTCGTTGCATATGACGGTGACAGAGATGATGAAGAGAAGAAGGATGACGATCCCCATCCCGATCATGACGAGGTGCGTCTCAGTCAGGCCCATCCACCGGAAGTCACTCGAGTTGGCTGACGCCTTCTTTGGAACTTCTGCAATGAGCATGACTTGTTGGTTGTTTGACAGAGATTTGAGCACATGGGTTGATGGAGAAAGGCATAGATATATGGCTTCACAGAGAGTTAAAGACATGGCGTAACCTAGGTAGCTTAAGCATGTGGTTCAATGAATTGGGAAGAAAATGGTGTGAAGGATAAAGTTAACCACTTGACTTGTTGGATATGGTTAAACACAATGACTTTATGGACAGAGGTAAACACATGACATAATGGACAGAGGTAAGCACATGACTTAACAGATAGAGGTAAACACATGACTTAGTGGCTAGAGATAAACACATGAGTTAATAGATAGAAGTAAACATATGACTTAATGGATAGAGGTAAACATGGTTTAATGGATAGAGGTAAATACATGATTGAATGGGTAGAGGTAAACACATGACTGAATGGATAGAAGTAAACACATGACTGAATGAACAGACGTAAATACATGACTGAATGGATAGAGGTAAACACATGGTTTAATGGATAGAGGTAGATACATGACTGAATGGATAGAGGTAAAAATATGAGTGGATAGAGGTAAATACATGACTTAATGGATAGAGGTAGAGAAATTACTTAATAGATAAAATAAAACCTGAGAGAGAGAAGTAAATGCATGACTGGATATGTAGGGGTAAATGCTTGACTTGGAGGGTAGAGCTAAGCACATTACATGACTTTACAGATAGAATTAATCAGTATATGAGCACAACAATTGTGCAAACCTGTGAATGAACTACATGCACATAGGATAACCACTCCTTGCATACATCCCAAACAGATTTAAGTTTCTGTGCACATTTACGTAAGCGCATAACGCTTTCACTTATAAGTTATATCAATCACATGCACTTAACAATCACACCTACCAGTCCGAACAGTTGTGGTGTCAATACCATCTGTAAGCATTATATAGCTATCCTGATTATCAAAAGCCAAGTCGCTGAAAGATTTTGGATGAATGTGAATTTTGACCTGTATGCATGAGCGAGAGCGTGAAAGTGAGAGAATGAGAATGTATGCATGAGAGCGACAAGGTGAGTGAGAGAATATGAGTGCATGAGAGAGTGAGTTAATATGTAAGGAAATGAGTTGGGCAGGTAATTTATTCTATGGCCAGTTATTTGTGAAATTACGCTAAAATTTCAAATTTGACAGAAGACAATTGAGAGTTACACTACAAAAGCAAGAAAGTTGTCTGATAAATGCTGTGCCACCTAAATATGGGGTCCGAATACCTGAAACATTTTCGTTGAATGTACATTGTCTTGCGGATCATACCCCATATTAAAGTTGCATAGTCCGATGGCTTTGAGTTTCTGTCATTTTCTGAGATAAATACATTAAATTGATCATTATAAGCTACTTTACTTTAGGTTGAAGTAACTTTTAGTTTAAATGGCTAACTTTGGAGATATTTGAAGTGACAACATGCAAAATTAATGTTGGTAAGCATGCCAAAACTCTGATGCCATAGTCTTATGCAATAACAGTTTCTATTAAATTGACTCCCCATGCCCTTCTATGCGACAACAAATGCTTAACAATTGTACGAGTATCTAAGATAAATATGTAGAATCAAATCTAGGTCAGTGTTTTGGTTTTAAAAATTTGATGCTTCATCGGACTATGCAACCTTAAGAAAATACTTGTTGCCTTGGTAAATATGTATATTCTGATGAATAAGTTCTCTCTGTCAGAGTGGTTAGAGTGTCTGACTTTTTTCTAGGTCGGACTCCTAATCTGAAGGTCGGTGGTTCGATTCCCTGTGGCCCCACCTCTGCCACTTTCGATTTCCACTGCTGTGCATAACTTACAGCGTCATCAAAGGCCGGTTGCTCTCATACCATGTCTATGTGGTGTGGGAGGTTAAAAATCCCTTGGGTCGGTAAAAGTGTAGGCTCGGGCTTTCTATCGACAAACTGTCTAATGGTGAAAACAAGTCTATTCAGTCTTATGCAGTCTAAATCTTCAAGAAAAAAGGTTCTTTTGTCAGTACCAAAGCACTGGTCTTCCAGCCAGTTTTCAATTAAGGATTATTTACACAAAAATGGTATATAGAGTAAGGTATATAAAGTGAGCTAACAATAGCAGTTAAGCACACAATTTGAGGCATAACACAATGGATCTGTGATAGTTACACACAAGTACAACAGCAATATCATTACATCAATAGAGGTAAACACATGACTGAATGGATAACGGTAAACACATGAATGAATGGATAGAGGTAAACACATGAATGAATGGATAGAGGTAAACACATGACTGAATGGATAGAGGTAAACACATGACTGAATGGATAAAGGTAAATACAGTAAAACCTCTCTAAATTGACAGACCTTGGGGCCGACTTTAAGTGGTCAATTCAGGGAGGTGGTCGGCTTAGGGAGTTATAATATGGTTACAATGGTATTGTTGGGACCCGCATAAAATGATCGATATAGGGGAGTGGTCGATCTGTGGAGGTGGTCGGTTAGGGAGGTTTTACGGTACATGACTGAGTGGATAGAGGTAAACACATGACTTAGAGAGCAAAGCACATGGTTTAATGGAGAGATATATTCATGACTTGATGGGTAGACCTAAGCACACAACTTCATGGATCAAATTAATCAGTGTATGAATGCAACAATTATATGCAGACCTGCAAAGCAACTAAAGAACACATGCACATAGGATAACAACCCTTTGCATACTACACCCCAGACAGTTTTAACAGAATTTGTGTGCACATGTACGTATAGCCTGTCTCAAAAAGTGATAAGTAATATGGGACAAAACTTTGTCCATTGTAACGATCAACATACTATCTGCTTGTGCATTTGCTCAGGATAAACTGATTTGTTTTTTAAATGGAGTTTCATAATCCCAATAGAATACATATTGATTTGAAGCAAATGTCTTTGTGTTTTCAGTGTAACCATTTCTGTGCTGTTTTGTGTCAATCATTAAGCTATCACCTTTTGAGACAGGCTCATTATCGCTTGTACTTATGGCAGTCACATGCATTTAACTTTCAGACCTACCAGTAGGAACAGTTGTGGTGTCGATACCATCTGTAAGCATCGCATAGTTATCCTGATTACCTGAAGCCAAGTTGCTATAGAATTTGGTCTGTGTGTGAATTTTGCTATGTGTGTGTGTTCGAGAGTGTGAGAGTGAGAGCATGAGAATAATGTAAGCAGTAGAGCGAGAGAGCTGGTGAGGGAATGTAAGTGAGTGAATATGAGAGAGACCGAGTGAGAGTGTGAGTAATTAAATGTGTTGGGCAGGTATTTTGGGCTCAAACCCCATATTAAGAAAAGACTTTTTGTCTGTGGTAAATATGCTTATTCTGCTCAATAGGTTCTGTGGTCAGAACCGAAGCACTGGTCTTCCAGCTATTTTCAATTCAGGATTATTTACACAAAAATGCTATATAGAGTAAGGTATATAAAGTGAGCTAACAATAGCTGTTAAACACACATTTTGAAGCATATAACGCAAAGGATTTGTGACAGATACATAGAAGTACACCAGCAATATGGCAACATGGATAGAGGTAAAGACATGACTGAATGGATAGAGGTAAAGACAGTAAAACCTCTCTAAATTGACAGACCTTGGGACTGACTTTAAGTGGTTGATTTAGGGAGGTGGTCGGTTTAGGGAGTTAAGCACATGGTTTAACGGACAGAGATAAATGCATGAGTTGATGGGTAGAGTTAAGTACACAACTTTACAGATAGAATTAATCAGTGTACGACCACAATGATTGATGCAGACCTGGGAAAGAACTACATGCACACATGCCCATAGGATAACAACCCTTTACATACTACACTGGAAACAGATTTAAAAAGAGTTAGTGTGCACATGTGTGTGCACACTACTTGCATTTCTAGCAATCACATGCACTTAGCAATCAGACCTACCAGTAGAAACTGTTGTGGTGTCGATACCATCTGTAAGCATTGCATAGTTATCCTGATTATCTGAAGCCAAATTCTTGTAAGATTTGGGGTGTATGTGAATTTTGATCAGTGTGCATGAGGGAGAGTGTAGGAGTGAGAAAATAAGCATGGATTTTTGTTTTGTTTGTTTTCGTTTTACATCCTAGCAACATCTAAGGTCATATTAGGACAGGTACCGACCTGTGACAGTGTGCACTCATGGGTACTTTATAGTGCTGCACCACTGGGATACCCTGCCACCAGCACCATGACCTGATATCCTCCTCAGTCACATTATCCTGACACTGAGCCAACCAGTCCTTGCCCTATCCTAATAATGGCAAGCACCTGGCTAGGAAGCAACAAGTTTCAATTTTTAAGTCATTGGTTTGACTTGACCAGGGTTCGAACCAAAGATCTCATGGTCTACCAACACGGGAGACGGATACTCTAACTCATTTGGCCATTCCGTCTGGTCACATAACCATGGAAGTAAGAGAGTGAGTGATTAAGTGAGAGTGAGTTAGTGAGAGAGTGAGTGAATAAGTAAATGAGTTGGGCATGTAATTTATTCTATGGCCAGTTATTTGGGAAATTACACTAAAATTTCAACTTTTACAGAAGACAATTGATAAGATTCACTACAAAAGCAAGGAAGTTGTCTGATAAATGTGGTGCCACACAAATATGGGTTCGAATACATGAGACTTATTCATTGATCATACATCGTCCTATGGTCCTTGGGGCTCAAACCTCATATTACTAAAAATATTGTTTTGTGGTAAGTATGTTTATTGTGCTGACTAAGTTCTTTTGACAGCACCGAAGCACTGGTCTTCTAGCATTTTTCAATTCAGGATTGTCCACATGAAAATGATATATATATATATACAATATCTAAAGTGAGCTAAAAATAGTCGTTAACTACGCAATTTGAATTAAGTAGTACAATGTATTTCTGCTAGTTATTAACAAGTACCACATCAATATGGCAACACAGATAGAGGTAAACACAAGACTTAATGGATAGAGGTAAACACATGACTGAATGGATAGAGGTAAACACATGACTGAATGGATAGAGGTAAACACATGACTGAATGGATAGAGATAAACACATGACTGAATGGATAAAGGTAAGTACAGTAAAACCTCTCTAAATCGACAGACCTTGGGACCGACTTTAAGTGGTTAATTTAGCGAGATGGTCAGCTTAGGGAGTTATAATATGGTTACAATCGTATTGTTGTGACCCACATAAAACGATCGATATAGGGGAGTGGTCGATCTGTGGTGGTGGTCGGTTAGGGAGGTTTTACTGTACATGACTGAATGGATAGAGGTAAGCACATGACTTAGAGAGGAAAGCACATGGTTTAATGGATAGAGATATATTCATAACTTGATGGGTAGACCTAAGCACACAACTTTATGGATCAAATTAATCAGTGTATGAATGCAACAATTATATGCAGACCTGCAAAGGAACTAAAGGACACATGCACATAGGATAACAACCCCTTGCATACTACACCCCAGACAGATTTAACAGAATTTGTGTGCGTATAGCCTGTCTCAAAAAATGATAAGTAATATGGGACAAAACTTTGTCCATTTTAACGATCAACATACTATCGGCTTATGCATTTGCTCAGGATAAACTGATTTGCTTTTTACATGGTGTTTCATAATCCCAATAGAATACATATTGGTTTGAAGCAAATGTCCTAGTGTTTTCAGTGTAACCGTTTCTGTGCTGTATAGTGTCAATCATTAATCTGGACAAAAAAATATAGTTATCACCTTTTGAGACAGGCTCATTATCGCCTGTACTTATAGCAGTCACATGCATTTAACTTTCAGACCTACCAGTAGGAACAGTTGTGGTGTCGATACCATCTGTAAGCATCGCATAGTTATCCTGATTACCTGAAGCCAAGTTGCTATAGAATTTGGTCTGTGTGTGAATTTTGCTCTGTGTGTGTTCGAGAGTGTGAGAGTGAGAGCATGAGAATGTAAGCAGGAGAGCGAGAGAGCTGGTGAGGGAATGTAAGTGAGTGAATATGAGAGAGACTGAGGGAGAGTGTGAGTAATTAAATGTGTTGGGCAGGTATTTTGGGCTCAAACCCCATATTAAGGAAATACTTTTTGTGTGTGGTAAAAATGCTTATTCTGCTGAATAGGTTCTGTTGTCATAACCGAAGTACTGGTATTCCAGCTATTTTCAATTCAGGATTATTTACAGAAAAATGCTATATAAGAGTAAGGTATATAAAGTGAGCTAACAATAGCTGTTAAACACACATTTTGAAGCATATAACGCAAAGGATTTGTGACAGATACATAGAAGTACACCAGCAATATGGCAACATGGATAGAGGTAAAGACATGACTGAATGGATAGAGGTAAAGACAGTAAAACCTCTCTAAATTGACAGACCTTGGGACTGATTTTAAGTGGTTGATTTAGGGAGGTGGTCGGTTTAGGGAGTTAAGCACATGGTTTAACGGATAGAGATAAATGCATGAGTTGATGGGTAGAGTTAAGTACACAACTTTACAGATAGAATTAATCAGTGTACGACCACAATGATTGATGCAGACCTGGGAAAGAACTACATGCACACATGCACATAGGATAACAACCCTTTACGTACTACACTGCAAACAGATTTAAAAAGAGTTAGTGTGCACACTACTTGCATTTCTAGCAATCACATGCACTTAGCAATCAGACCTACCAGTAGAAACCGTTGTGGTGTCGATACCATCTGTAAGCATTGCATAGTTATCCTGATTATCTGAAGCCAAATTCTTGTAAGATTTGGGGTGTATGTGAATTTTGATCAGTGTGCATTACCGAGAGTGTAGGAGTGAGAACATAAGCATGAATTTTTGTTTTGTTTGTTTTCATTTTACATCCTAGCAACATCTAAGGTCATATCAGGACAGGTACCGACTTGTGACAGTGTGCACTCATGGCAACTTTATAGTGCTGCACCACTAGGATACCAGGCCGCCAGCACCATGACCTGCTATCCTACTCAGTCACATTATCCTGACACTAAGCCAACCAGTCCTTGTCCTATCCTAATAATGCCAAGCGCCTGGCTAGGAAGCAACAACTTTCAATTTTTAAGTCATTGGTTTGACTCGACTAGGGTTCGAACCCAGGATCTCATGGCCTACCAACACGGGAGACGGATGCTCTAACTCATTTGGGCATCCCGTCTGGTCACATAAGCATGGAAGTAAGAGAGTGAGTGATTGAGTGAGAGTGAGTTAGTGAGAGAGCGAGTGAATAAGTAAATGAGTTGGGCAGATAATTTATTCTATGGCCAGTTATTTGGGAAATTACACTAAAATTTCAACTTTTACAGAAGACAATTGAGAAGATACACTACAAAAGCAAGGAAGTTGTGTGATAAATGTGGTGCCACCCAAATATAGGGTTTGAATACATGAAACTTATTCGTTGATCGTACATCGTCCTATGGTCCTTGGGGCTCAAACCTCATATTAAAAAAATATTGTTTTGTGCTAAGTATGTTTATTGTGCTGACTAAGTTCTTTTGACAGCACCGAAGCACTGGTCTTCTAGCATTTTTCAATTCGGGATTGTCCACATGAAAATGATATTATATATATATATACAATATCTAAAGTGAGCTAACAATAGCTGTTAACTACGCAATTTGAATTAAGTAGCACAATGTATTTCTGATAGTTATGTACAAGTACCACAGCAATATGGCAACACAGATAGAGGTAAACAGAAGACTTAATGGATAGAGGTACACACATGACTGAATGTATATAGGTAAGCAGATGACTGAATGGATAGATGTAAACACATGACTGAATGGATAGAGGTAAACACAAGACTTAATGGATAGAGGTACACACATGACTGAATGTATAGAGGTAAGCATATGACTGAATAGATAGAGGTAAACACATGGTTTAATGGATAGAGATACATGCATGAATTGATGTGTAGAGTTAAGAACACAACTTTATGGATCAAATTAATCAGTGTATGAATGCAACAATTATGTGCAGACCTGCGAAGGAACTAATGGACGCATGCACATAGGATAACAACCCTTTGCATACTACACCCCAGACAGATTTAACAGAGTTTGTGTGCACATGAATGTGCATATCACTTGCACTTATAGCAGTCACATGCATTTAACATTCAGACCTACCAGTAGGAACAGTTGTTGTGTCGATGTCATCTGTAACTGTAAGCATTACATAGCTATCCTTATTATCTGAAGCCAAAGTTGCTGGAAGATTTGGGCTGTGTGTGAATTTTGCGCTGTGTGCGCTTTACTCTGTGTGTGTGTTCGAGAATGTAAGCAGGAGAAAAGCTGGTGAGTGAAGGTAAGTGATTGAATGAGAGAGAGACTCAGTGAGAGAGTGAGAGAGTGAGTGAGTGAGTAAGTAAATGAGTAGGGCAGGTATTTTATTCTATAGCCTCTTGTTTTGACAAATTAAACTAAAATTTCAACTTCTACAGATGATAATTTATAACTTACACTACAAAAACAAGGAAGTCAATCAATAAACGTGGTGCCACCCAAATATTGGGTTTGAATACCTGAGACCTTTATTTGTTGATTGTACATCGTCCAGTGATGCTTGGGGATCAAACCCCAAGTTAAGAAAATACATCGCCCATTATAATTAACAAGAAACAATGAAACAATTCTTTAAAAGTTTGCTTTTTGCTTGTTGGCTTTTCACTTCCTAGCAACATGTAAGGTCGTATCAAGACGCGTAGTGAATTGAGGCAGTGCACACTTATGTCACTTTATATTACAGTGCTGGCCCAATGCGAGCCTGACACGCTAATGCATACCGACCCGATAACCCACTCAGTCACATTATCCTGATACTGAGCAAACCACCATTTGCCCAATCCTCGTGACGTGTGGGTAATGCAAACAGAGGGAACATTGTACCTAGAGTGGAATTTAAACCAACACTTCTTGCTATTCCGGGACTAGTGTCTTAACCCTTAAACTAGCAGGACTCCCTGATGCACTCAGCCCATCCACCTATCTATGTGGTCCCTTGCCTATGAGGTCAATACAAGTGTCATGGACCGGGCACTACTCTGTTTGAGGAATAAAAAAGTAATGGAAAAGTTGCTTCAAACTCCATGTTTGTTTTGTTTGTTTGTTGCTGTTTTACGTCCTAGCAATGTCTAAGGTCATATCAGGACGGATACTGATTTGTGACAGTGTGCACTCATGGTGACTTTATAGTGCTGCCCCACTGGGAGACCAGGCCACCAGCACCATGACCTTATATCCCACTCAGTCACATTATCCTGACACTGAGCCAGCCAGTCCTTGCCCTATCCTAATAATGTCGAGTGCCTGGCTAGGAAACAACAAGTATACAAGTTGGTTTTACTTGACCAGGGCTCTCGAAACCATGAATCGATTGGTTCGGATCACCCGATCTCCCAAAACAGGAGACAGACGCTCAATTCATTCGGCCACCCTGTATGGTCAAAACTCTGTGTTGTTCCCTGGTTTATTCTGTCACTGTCAGAGTAGATGTGACCTGTCATTGCCAGGCCGGTGTGGCGGTTTCAGCCATGCGCCAGTTTCAGCCGTGCGCATACTCAAACTCAAGGCATTGTCAATGGTCGAGCAATCTTCATATAGAAAATACAGAAAAAGTGAAATATCTCTAAAACCACACCACCTATTAACAAATCGCTTGGTACGCATATAGAAAACATCTTTACCAAAAACATCATATTAAATTTCTACGGTTAGGGTTCTTGATTTCTATTAATTTTAAATAAAACTAATGTTTTGCACTGCGCGTACCGTCAAACTCAAGGCATTGTCAATGGTGGTGAGCAATCTTCATACAGAAAAATCAGGAAAAGTGAAATATCTCTAAAACCACACCACCTAGAAACAAATCGCTTGATACACATATAGAAAACATATTTACCAAAAACATTATATTAAATTTATAAGGTTAGTGACTCACGACCATTGACAATGCCTTGAGTTTGACGGTACGTGCACGGCTGAAACTGGCGCACGGCTGAAACTGCCACACCGGGTAGCACGTAAACTCTAGCCGGAGGCGGCTGCTAGCCATGGGTGGAACAGTCCACCATAGTGATAGTTTCTACTAGCGTGCTGCCACCTGTTGATACTTCTTATCAACACGAGTCAGTGTAGCCGAGACTGCCACCGTGTGGTAATGGGGCTTACGACAGATTACGATACCCGTATTGCTGAGCACCAGGGTAGATAGCAACAGGGATTAACTTAGTGAACCATATATCAGAATTCAAATTCACAACCCTTCCGAACAGGAAGCCAGCCCCTCTTAACCGATTCGGTCACCCACTGCCAGGGATCCCATTTCTCAGCGGGGGAAAAAATCCTGTCTACGAAAGAAAACCAAACCTTTCAAAACTGTTTTTCTTGAAGTCTTAAAACAGTTAGAATTGTTCAAGGCCAAACATATGCCCAAGTAAGTGCCAGATTGCACCATTTTAATGATAGTGTCATGGGGGTGATGAAAATGGGAAATATTGTGCCTAGAGTGGGACTCGAACCTACATCTCTTTGCATTCCGGGCCAGTGTGCTAACCATTACACCACCTAGGCTCCCTGATATCAACACACTACCCACGCCTACCTGTCTATGTGGTTACTTGCCTGAGAGGTCAGTGCACACCACTATACTAGTTAAACATTTTTTTCGGAGGGCATGCCCCTGGACCCCCCCCCCCTCTCCCCCCCCCCCCCCATTAGTTCTTCAAGGATTTTTGTTTGTTTTGTCACTGGGAGCCCTGCACCACGTCCCACGTAGGTTCACTGGATATAGCCAAAAACAAATTTTCCTATACTAAAGCCAACCAATATTTGTTGGTACAATATTTGTTGGTACATTAGTTGTTTAAGCAGGGGAAATTTCAATCACGGACAATTGGTCTTCCTCATTCCACTGCTTGATGCCCTATGCTAGTAATGTCGAGCACCTTGCTAGGAAGCGACAAGTATCAATTTTTAGGTTATCGGTTTGACTTGACTTGCGTTCCAACCCACGATGTACCAAGACGGGAGATGTACGCCCTAACTTATTCGGCCATCCCGTCTGGATAATTAACGTACTGAAATACATCAACGGAACAGATTGTACCAACAGACTCATTTCAGGTGTTTCCCCCACATGATAAAAGAACAGAAAGGAATAATTGACTCTACTCACGCTGAGAGTATTGAAAGGATCCCCTTTGAATGGGGTACATGGCATTTCCTGGTCCCAGTACACGGATGTCCTGCTGGGTAGAAGACTGTTTAAACGCTTCCAGCTTCATGGCAATCTGGTTCACCTGAACAGCTATCGGCTTCAGGACAGTCTGCACGACTGTGGTTACTAATATTTCCTTAAGTTCTGCAGGAAAAAAACAAGTTTGGTTTTATTTAACGACACCTCTGGAGCGCATTGATTTTTATCATCGGCTATTGGATGTAAAATATTTGGTCATTCTGACATATTTCTTTAGAGGAAACCCTTTAGAGGAAACCCATTTTATATGCACTTTCCCATAGACAGGACAGCACATACCACAGCCTTTGATGAACCAGTTGTGGACCACTGGTTGGAGTGGAAAATAGCCCAAACTGCAAATGTGTCCACTGAGCAAGATCGATAGCATGGTTCGATTCCCCGTGCCCCCATCTCTGCCAATTTGGATTTCCACCGCTGTGTATAACTTACAGCGTCATCAAAGGCCGGTTGCTCTCATACCATGTCTATGTGGTGTGGGAGGTTAAAAATCCCTTGGGTCGGTAAAAGTGTAGGCTCAGGCTTTCTATCGACAAACTGTCTAATGGTGAAAACAAGTCTGTTCAGACTTATCCATGATAGGCAGTATAAATCTTCAACAACAACAACCTACACCCTCACAGGTGGACACTCTACCGTCTGAGCTACATCCCCCTCCTGCAGGAAAGAAAAAGCACACACAAAAAGGTAAAAGAAACAAACAAAAAACACCACCACACCATCAGCAACAGGAAATGCAATACACATCTGAGGCAATATTGTCTTTTAGAGCAAATTGTCTGCATCATTTAAACACCAAAATTACTCTTGTTATCGATCAATACAATTGGTTTTTTCTTTCGGAACTTAAACAAAATTGAAATAAAATATTCGGTTTATAACAATTCAGTGAAGATGTGGACTTCATTGGGTTGTTATTATGGATATGATTAAACAATATTTCTTTAGCCGACATGGATTTAAATTAATTTCCTCGGTGGAGCATGCCGTACTATGCGCGTATAAGGGAACGTCAACTTCATGCCCTTAGGCCAAATAAGATGGTTAAAACTGGTCACCGTCCTTTTGATCACACAAATCAGGGTCGGGCGGGCAGTTTTTATTTTGGTCTTTTATTTTTCTGGCACATGGTGTAGACGTAATACGCAATCAGATGCAATGGCCGAATGAGTTGAGCATCCACCTCCCATTCTGGTACGTCGGTGGGTTTTAACCCTGGCCGAGTCAAACCAATGACTTTTAAAAAAAAATTGATATGAAAGTTGAATTGCTGCTTAGCCCGACATATTTTTACCAGTCTAAAAATTAAAAAATTAAAAAATATTAAAAAGAATCAGGAGCGGGCGATTTTTTTCAGGCATGGGCGTGGACGATCACCAATTTTCTTTTTTTAAGAAAAAAAGAACAAAGTTATTTGGCCTTATTATATCGACTGGAGGATGGATAGCGACGGTGCCACCCGAAGTCGGCTCCCCCGGGTCCTGATTGGATGATTGCCCACAGCTTTGGTAGCTCAGCAGCTCTGGTAGTGCAGGCGGCACAGCGCCCACCAACCCGATGATGGTAGGCATAAGAAGGCCATACAACCTAAACAATATTGGCACAAGTTGTTTGTTTGTTGTTGTTTTACGTCCTATCAACATCTAAGGTAATATAAGGACAGGTACCAACTTGTGACAGTGCACACTCATGACGACTTTATAGTGCTGCCCCACTGGAAGACCAGGCCGCCAGGACCATGACCCGATATCCCACTCAGTCACATTATCCTGACACTGAGCCAACCAGTCCTTGTCCTATCCTAATAATGCCGAGAGCCAGGCTAGGAAGTGACAAGTATAAATTTGTAAGTCATTGGTTTGCAGGGTTCGGACCCACGACCCCACGATCTACCAACACGGGAGACTGACGCTCTAAGTCATTCGGCCATCCTGTTATACAATAAATTACAAATATTACACCGAAGAGAACCCCCCCCCCCCCTCCCGCGCCCCCACCCCAAAAAAAAGCCATAACAAGAACTGCTGGAAACCTTACTGAAGGCGGTCTGCGAGCAGGTGGTGTTGATGACTTGTGTGGTCGGCACCCCGAGCTTCAAGGACATGGTGTTGCGCTGGTTCATGGCGCAGCTCGCCTTTTCCGCTGGGGTCAGCACAGCCGACTGGGTGCTGGTGAGGAAGTAAGCCACATTCCACCGGATCTGCCCCAGCTGCTGTGGACGCGGGCGCCGGGTCGTCGTCGGCGGTGTCGGCGGCGTGGTGACCCCGGGAACGTCGCCTTTCCGCGTTGTCACTCTAACCGTCGGGATCCGGGCTACAGAATCAGAGAAAGGAAAGAGAGGGGGGGGGGGGGGGTTTAAATGGGACCGTAGTGACATAGGCCTAACTACATGAGCCAAACATTATAATTTTATTTAGCCTATTCATAATTGGCATAATAATAATAATGTCGTAGCGGGCGGTGGGTGATGAAAATGGGAAATATTGCGCCAAGAGCGGGATTCGAACCGACATTTCTTTGCATTCCGGGCCAGTGTGCTAACCATTATACCACCTAGGCTTCCTGATGTCACCATGCTACCTACCCACGCCTATGCGGCACCTTGCCTGAGAGGTCAGTTCAGACCACTACAATATTTTTTTATTTTTTTAAAAGTAATAATAAAAGGACTATTATATCAGGAGCAAGACACCGTAAATGGCAACCCAAAAACTACAGATTTTGTTATATCTGAAAATAAATGTTTAATTCTAATTAATTCCACTTTTCTTATGTTGACATGATTAGGAGCAATGAACAAAAGAGTAGGAATGCAAACAAAAAAACCTAACTTTTTGAAGGTTTGATTCCAATGTTTATATCAATTCTTGGATTGGCGTTTACGGGGTTTTGCGCTTGAATTCCTCATTTCGGAATCTATTTGAACGTAATCTTCCATGGAAAGAGTTTATGACGTCAGTAATGGAAGAAATACACTCAGTGATGCAGTAGCTTAGCTCTTACATAGACTTGTTGGTTTTGCCTTGGCGCCACCTGGTGAGCAAGCAACACACTGTTTTTCTTTCCAATATTCCAGGAGAGATTTGGGAAGGTCAAAGTTAAATTACTAATATATATATATAACATGATATATATAACATTTATGATATACATAACATATATATAACATATATAATATATATATAATATATATATATATAACACTCATGCGCACTCATCGCGAATTTATAGTGTTGCCCCAATGGAAGACCAGGCCGCCAGCACTCAGTCACATTATCCTGACACTGAGCCAACCAGTCCTTGCCCTGTCCTAATAATACCGAGCGCCAGGCTAGGAAGCGACAAGTATCAATTTTTAAGTCATTGGTTTGACTCGACCCCAAGATCTACCAACATGGGAGACGGATACATAACTCATTCGGCCATCCCATCTGATCAATATATAACATTATATATAACAGATATAATATATATAACATATAATATATATATTATATATAACATATATAATATATATATTATATATAATTTGTAATATAATTTATTATATGAATATAAATTGGCGTGCCTGCTTTATTATTATCATTCATTCCGCCACTGCTTGTTTATTTCTTATTTAATATTGACCGAATCGTGTACGTCTGTATTTTGCATAGACAAATTTATACATCACATATAAAATACATCATATATATATACATCATATATATAATACATCATTTAGGCTACAACAAACAAACAACAAATAGCAACAATATCTCTGGGAACATCACTCTTTGTAGAGGGTAAGCATGCCCATTATACCCATTAGTGTAGATTCAATTTAGAAAGATAATATGGACATCACAGGTATCATAAATTAAAACTGATGAGAATTAGTTCCTGATGCCTGGTTCAGATCGAAGATAGAACATCAAGAGTAGGAGTCACCATTTGAATCATTCGTTGGCAGAAGATGTAGAATTGCAAGTTATCTGTACAGCCTGTCACTGGCAGCGCAATGCGCAAATCATGGGTCAAGGTCAAAGGTCAAGAGAAAGGGCATGCGCAGAGGTTCCATAAATATCTGTTGTAAAATATCAACAGTGATTAGTGTGTGTGTGTGTGGAGCAGTTAAAGTAAAGAATTCATCATCGAAAATACAATCACCCCGTCTTTTCTCGCTTACTCTTCTCTCTCTCTGTCTCTCACTCCGTCTCTCTCTGTATCTCTCACTGTATCTCTCTGTCCCTTTCTGTGTGTCTCTGTATCTCTCACTCTACCTCTCTGTGCCTCTCTCTGTGCCTCTCTTTCTCTGTATCTCTCTATCTCTCTCTCTGTCTCACTCTGTGTCTCGGTCTCTCTCTGTCTCCCCATGTCTCTCCGTCTTTCTCTCCGTCTTTCTCTCCGTCTCTCTCTCTTTGTCCACCCATACATTCAGGAAAAAAAAATCACCATCACACCCTCAGTAGGCTGCACAGTTTAACAGCCTTGAACAAATAATGTATTGCAGTATTTCACTGTAAATGCAGTCCCAAGTTCAATGTTGGCTGGTTGGATGTTGGAGTTTTGCGTCCTGGCAACATCTAAGGTCATATCATGACTGGAACCGACTTGTGACAGTGCACACTCATGGTGACTTTGTAGTGCTGCTCCACTGGGAAACCAGCTCACCAGCACCATGACCCAATATCCCATTCAGTCACATTATCCTCAGACTGAGCTAACCAGTCCTTGCCCTATTATATTAATGATGAGCGCCAGGCTAGGAAGCGACAAGTTAAAATGTTTAAAGCATTGGTTTGACTCGACCGGGGTTCAAACCCGATCTACCAAAACGGAGAGCGACACTCAATTTTATTTGGCCATCCCGTCTGGCCCCAAGTTAAAAATACTCTACCATAATGTCTAACTAAGTCCTTATTATAATCATGTATTGAAAATAGCAGTACAGCCATTGTTAGGAAGATTAATGCCGAATTATTTTGATAATGCTCTTATTGCAATAAACCATTTTGAATAATAAATGTACTAACAACCCCACATATTCTAGCACAATCAGTCATTCCAGTCGTATATCAGCTATAATCATTTTACTTAATTAAAAATATATCGTTTAAAAAATTTATTATTATTATTTTCTGCACATCGATCAAAATACAAATTAAGGCGTCAGCACTGAAATGGTTATCACTCAGAGGAGGGAAAAATTGAGGACAACGCTTAAAACACGTGAACCTGGTTGGGTCAATGGTGTTCAATGGGGCCCAACGGAAATCAAGCCAAGCAAGTCCAAATGTGGGAAATAATAGCAAAATAAAAATTGTAACAACAAAATTGTACAAAATTCAATATCGATGTATCCCGTAGCATGGGGACCTGCAAAAAAAAGGTAAAAATGCTTTATTCACAAGACAAAGTCGAAAATGAACTTGATTAATGAGGCTATTAAATATTATGTGTGGTTAAATTCGTTGATTAAGCATGGAAAATTGCAACCGCAGACAATTAGTCTCCATCATTCCACCGCTCCTTACCTAACCCTCTAATGCTGTTCACCAGAGTAGGTCGTGATAAGGATATGATTTTAAGTCACTGAATTGACTTCTTGAAGAAGATTTATACTGCCTATTATGGATAAGTCTGAATAGACTTATTTTCCCTATTAGACAGTCTGTCGGTAGAAAGCCCAAGTCTACACTTTTACCGACCCAAGGGATTTTTAACCTCCCACCCCACATTAGAGCAAATGGCCTTTGATGGCACTGTAAGTTATACACAACGGTGGAAATCCAAATTGGCAGAGGTGAGGGCACAGGGAATCGAACCACCGACCTTCAGATTAGGAGTCTGACCTAGAAAAAGGTCAGACACTCTAACCATTCCGCCACAGAGAACACCATTTAGCCGGGAACTGACTTAGCAGGGGACATCTGGATATATGGAGATCTGGATATAGGGGCATTCCCCCATATAAGGACATCCCCATATATGGACATCTGCATATTGACCAATTTCATATGACATCAGCACATGTATTTAGGTCAGTGCATGCGCTACTTGGCTGCAGGACAACATCCGGTCATACTGCAAACTCAATGGCTATGAGGAATCTTCATAGAGAAAAAGGTGAAATATCTCTAAAACCACACCACCTAGAAGCAACCCGCCTGGAACATATATACAGAAAAAATATTGAATGAAAGGATTATATTAAATTCATAAGGTTAGGGTTCTGTATTCCTATTAATTTGGAATAAAATCGATGTGTTGCACTGTGCGTACCGGCAAACTCAATGCATTGTCAATGGCCGTGAGCAATCTAATGATTCTTCATACAGAAAGAGTTAAATATCTCTAAAACCACACCACCTAGAAACAAACTGATTCAAATATACATAGAAAACATGTCTAACAGAAAGATTATATTAAATTAATGAAGTTAGGGTTCTGGATTTCTATTAATTTAAAATAAAACTGACGTTTTACACTGCGCATACCGGCAAACTCAATGCATTGTCAATGGTAGTGAGTAATCTTCATACAGAAAAAGTTAAATATCTCTAAAACCACAACACCTAAAAACAAACTGATTGGAATACACATAGAAAACATGTTTACCAAAAAGATTATATTAAATTGATACGGTTAGGGTTCTGGATTTCTATTAATTTTGAATAAAACTGATGTTTTGCATTGCGCGTACGGCAAACTCAATCAATTCAATGCATTGTCAATGGCGGTGAGCAATCTTCATACAGAAAAAGCGAAATACATCTAAAACCACACCACCTAGAAACAAACTGATTGGAATACACATAGAAAACATGTTTACCAAAAAGATTATATTAAATTGATACGGTTAGGGTTCTGGATTTCTATTAATTTTGAATAAAACTGACGTTTTGCACTGCGCGTACTGGCAAACTCAGTGGCAGTGTGCATTCGTTCTGCAGCCAAGCTGCGCGCGCATACACAATGTTTACAAACATTGAAAGGGGTCTATAGGGAGATGTGCATTATAGGGAGATGTGCATATTGGGAGATGTGCATATAGGGAGATGTGCATATAGGGAGATGTGCATATATGGAGATGTGCATATACGGAGATGTGCATATTGGGAGATGAAAACAAGTGTTAACACACTTATCCGTTATGGGCAGGGTATACAAATTCATTACATACAAAAACAACAACAAATATATATATAGGGACATCTGTATATAAGGAATATAAGGACATCCCTATATAAGGACATCTCCCATATAACTTTATAAGGGCATCCCCCATAAAAGGACATGACCATATAGGGACATCTCCATATAAGGACATGACCATATAGGGACATCTCCATATAGGGACATCTCCATATAGGGACATCTCCATATAGGGACATCTCCATATAGGGACATCCCCATATAGGGACATCCCCCATATAAGGACATCCCCATATAATGACATCCCCATATAAGGACATCCCCATATAAGGACATAAGAGACAGCTCTCCCCATCTCCACCATAACATAACACATGCAGCATATCCAGTGTCTGCAGGATGAGACCACATTCTGAGCATGCAGCATTCTCACGATGCACAAGGCCAGTTCGAGACCGGGGAAGTTGCAAGCCGATAGAACTCACGCCTTGTCGTCGAAAGCAGCCACGATGGACACAGTGTGTGCAGAATTGGTGGCAGCGGTGTTTGCTTAGCTGGTGGCAAGGTTGGTGGCAAGGCTGGTGGGACGGTTAGCTTTGGCACAAATGTTCGCTGAAGTATTCCATTTGGAGGCAAAGTTGAGGGTTCAGTTGATTTTGTTGGCTGTGTTGGTGATTGAGGATGTGTCGGTATTGGTGTGAATATTTGAGGGTGTGTGGGTATTGGTGGGAATACTTGAGGGTGTGTGGGTATTGACGGGAATACTTGAGGGGGCGTGGGTATTGGCGGGAATACTTGAGGGTGTGTGGGTATTGGTGGGAATACTTGAGGGTGTGTGGGTATTGGTGGGAATACTTGAGGGTGTGTGGGTATTGGTGGAAATACTTGAGGGTATGTGGGTATTGGTGGGAATACTTGAGGGGGTGTGGGTATTGACGGGAATACTTGAGGGTGTGTGGGTATTGGTGGAAATACTTGAGGGTGTGTGGGTATTGGTGGGAATACTTGAGGGTGTGTGGGTATTGGTGTGGATATTTGAGGGTGCGTGGGTATTGGCGTGGATATTTGAGGGTGTGTGGGTATTGGTGTGAATATTTGAGGCAGGGTGGGTTTCATTGGATATATTGGATGTTGTGTTGGTTTCAATGAGAATATTGGAAACTGAGTTAGCTTTGATGGAAACACTGCTGGTTGGGTTGGACTCGGTGGGAATGTGAATGACTGGGTTGGTCTTGGTTGGAATGTGAAAGACTGGGTTGGTCTTGGTTGGAATGTGAGGGACTGGGTTGGTCTCGGTGGGAGTGTGAAGAACTGGGTTGGACTCGGTGGGAATGTGAAAGACTGGGTTGGCCTCGGTGGGAATGTGAAAGACTGGGTTGGTCTCGGTTGGAATGTGAGGGAGTGGGTTGGTCTCGGTGGGAGTGTGAAGAACTGGGTTGGTCTTGGTGGGAATGTGAGGGACTGGGTTGGTCTCGGAGGGAATGTGAGGGACTGGGTTGGTCTCGGTGGGAATGTGAGGGACTGGGTTGGTCTCGGAGGAAATGTGAGGGACTGGGTTGGTCCCGGTGGGAATGTGAGGGACTGGGTTGGTCTAGGTGAAAATGTGAGGGACTGGGTTGGTCGCGGAGGGAATGTGAGGGACTGGGTTGGTCTCGGTGAGAATGGGAATGCCTTGGTTTTTCTCGATGGGAATGGGAATGCCTTGGTTTTTCTCGATGGGAATGGGAATGCCTTGGTTAGTCTGGTTGGGAATGGGAATGCCTTGGTTGGTTTGGTTGGGAATGGGAATGCGAATGTTTGTGTTAGTCTGGGCGGGAATGTAAATGCTTGCGTTGGTCTCGCTTGGCGTGTTGCCGGCAACCATTTTGGTTTCACTGATAATGCTTTGCGTGTAAACCTTGCTGGGAACGTTGATGCTAGCCGTGCCAACTTTATGGTGAACGCTGGGCTTTGGGTCCCCAACTGTGTCGGCGTTGCTGGAAATGTTGGACCAAATGTGGAAAAAGGGAAAATTGGAACTATCGACCATCGCGTAGTACTAAGCGACCTATTTAGCCGCCATGTTGTCTTTGCTAGGAACGAGGTCACCAGGGTGGCTGTGTGTGGCATAGCTACGGTGGGGTGCCAAGTGTCCTGCCATATCCAACCTTTAAATAGAAGTAATTGTCATCAATTAAATAGTATACATTTAAAGCTGCATAGTCCGATGAAAGCATCACATTTTCAAAACCAAAGCAATTATCTAGATTTGATTCTACATTGATTGATTGATTGATTGGTTGGTTCATTATTTACTCCGTGTCGGCGTGTAGATGTATGTGTGGATGTATACTATGTGTGGATACCCATCCTGATATGCCCTTAGATGTTGCTAGGATGTAAAACAACAACAAACAAACATCGATCTGAGCCGGTCTGAACTCGACACATTTTGAAAACTCTGTATGTGTGAACGCGCCGTTAGTTCGACTCATGTAATTCACCTCATCTAAGTCGGCCTAATGCTGTACATGTGACCACGGCTTTACTTAGCTACTAAGTTCTGCAGCCAATATTAAATGCTTGTTGCCATATAGAAGGTTGGTTGGTTGGTTGTTGGGAGTTTTATGTCCTGGCAACATATAAGGTCATATCAGGACGGGGGCAGTGAGTCAATTTGATAGAACATGTTACTGCATAAGGCTGTGATGTCAGACTTTTAGCATGCTTGTCAAAATTAATTTGGCATGTTTGCACTTCAAATATCTTAAAAGTCGGCCATTTAAAATGAAAGTTACTTCGAACTAAAGTAAGGTAGATTACACCAATTTAATTGAATATATTTATCTCAGAAAAATGACAGACGCTCAAAACCATCGGACTATGCAAAGTTAAGACTATGAGAAGACCCGTAAATTAACATAGTAGCCTACCTGGCTTTAATACACAACTGTACATCCTACACCAACATAGGTAAATGCTGTGCATTGAGACAAAGGGATGCACACAGCGTATTTATAGTTGATTCATACCCCGTCCTCATATGACCTTAGATGTTGCTAGGACGTAAAACAACAACAAACAAACAAACTTGATTCATACCAAAGCAAGTGTTTGGTCGGATTTAATCAGGTGTTGCAGTTTCCCAGGGACACCAGTTTGCGAGGGACACATCACTTCTGCACATGCGTCAAAATCGAACAGCATCGTCACTAACCTTATAAATTTAATATAATGTTTTTGGCAAAGATGTTTTCTATATGTGTACCAAACGATTTGTTTCTAGATGGTGTAATTTTTTAGATATTTGACTTCTTCTGTATTTTCTTTATGAACATTGCTCACGACCATTGACAATGCCTTGAGTTTGACGGTACGCACAGTGCAAAACGTTAGTTTTATTCAAAATTAATAGAATTCAAGAACCCTAACCTTATAAATTTAATATAGTCTTTATGGTAAAGATGTTTTCTATATGTGTACCAAGCGATTTGTTTCTAGATGGTGTAATTTGGGAGATATTTGACTTCTTCTGTATGAAGATTTGCTCACGGCCGTTAAAGGGGCTGTCACATTAGGGTTTTTTGCGGGAGCATATGGCAGCGTAGGCACATTACGTCATATACGTCGGCATACGCTGTATACGCTACGCATACGCTACGCATACGCTACGCATACGCTACGCATACGCTACGCATACGCTACGCATACGCTACGCATACGCTACGCATACGCTACGCATACGCTACGCATACGCTACGCATACGCTACGCATACGCTACGCATACGCTACGCATACGCTACGCATACGCTACGCATACGCTACGCATACGCTACGCATACGCTACGCATACGCTACGCATACGCTACGCATACGCTACGCATACGCTACTCATACGCCGCCAGATGCCGGCTTATGTGAAGCGTATGAGGCATACGCCGCCATACGCCGCCATACGCTTTCATAAATCCGTCCGTCCAAATTTTTTTGTGCATGCTAAAAAAAACTCGACCTATGAGGGCGTATGGCCCATACTGTCAAAAAATGTCACAGCACGTTCCCATACGCTCCTCATACGCTCCTCGTAGGTTCCACATACGCTCAAAACCACCCGAAAGGTCACCAAATGTCATCATAGGCTGGCACGCGCAGGACCTACGTAGGTTTTCAATACGCTCCCGCCATACGCCGTAATGTGACAGGGCCTTAACAATGCATTTGAATGGAAGTGTCCCTGGTAAACTGGTGTCCCTCGGAATCCGCATCACAGGGTTGTCATTCGATCAACCCCTACTTTGGGTGTGGGGGTGAATATTTGACATAGAGCGGCCCTGCCAGCAGGGCTGCCACCTGGTGTTAAATCACAGAAGTACAAGTTGAAGAGTACAATGGGACAAACTTCCATAAGCATATTCAGCGCTGAAAGGAGAGGGACAACCAGCCAAGGTTGAACTCGTCTGAGCCCAGCAAATGGCTGCCCCCCATGGGGGTGGGGGGACGCCATTTGCAATAGAAAAGAACAGCTCTGATTGACTGAGAACAGCTCTCAGTGTCAGCAAATCAGAGCTGTTCTTTTCAATTACAAATGGCTGCCCCGATTGCAAATGGCCACCCCCCTAGGGGGCAGCCATTTGCAATCGAAAAGAACAGCTCTCATTGGCTCAAATTATGGAAAGGTCCCAGTCGAATACATCCATTATTGTTTTAGTAGTTTCTTGTTCAGACATAGTCACACATAAATGATCTACATGCTGGGTCAATGAAATGAGCAGATAATTTCTTAATTTAAGAAGGAAAATATATTCTTCCACATATATCTTAATATTCATCCACTACTTTTGATTTGAAAAATATAATAAAACATGTAGTTTAATGGATGTTAAAAGTGAAATCGACAGCATTCTATGATCGTCATGTAGTCTTTTTGCATCTTCTTCCATTTCACCAACTCTGTGCCGATATAAGTAGCCATTTGATACCGGAACCAGGGATTCTATTTCCTGTTCCATACTAAAGCTATTTTCACTCGTACTTACACTATGTTCTCATTCATCCTACTGCAAGTACATGGTGAATCTTTTATCTAGCTTAAGTAATAAATAAAGGGTAGGTATCTAAACAAGAACTATGTGAACTATTGTGATGGTCCACGGTCTTCCACACTGCCACGCACTCATGGAAGAACGCCAAGGTTGAGTAATAGTACGCTTCAACTGGTTTATTACAAAACCTATCCGCTCTCTGCGGCGTAAACAGTCAACTGACCCCCCCCTAACTCGCCAGGTCCCAAGTCGCCTCTATAGGTGGGTGGGTGGGGGGGGGGGGGGTGCTAGCCACACGCAGTAGAGGGCAGCCCAGTCGGGGCTCTGCCCGGTGGCTAGCATGCCACCACCTAGCGCAGTCCAGTGTAACTGCGTAGGTGTGCGGCATAGTGTCTGCCGCCACCGTGTGGTAGTGGAGCTCATGTACAGACTACTACACTATCCTTGAAAATAGAACATGGCGTTAGAGATTTCATGTTTGCGTTGACAGTGAGTCAAAATTCTTGTCAAAGGTGAATTACAACCCTATGTAAAGTTGGAGAAAATATGTCTCACTGTTGATGGTCTTTGGCTGGCATTCCCACCATAAGTTGAATAAAAATCCAATAGCTACAATCTGATTGTACCTATGTTTCCCCTCAACAAATACTCTCCAGAGTGTTCAAATCACATAATATCAAGGCACAATGACACAAAATGAGTTTGAAGTAATAGGGGCCATGAAGTAAATTCTCCATGTTGGAATGAACTGGTTGTACCACCTGATTATCTCAGCCAATGAAAATGATTGCTTCGTGACCTAGATGGGATTATTACCAAGGAAGCGCTGTCAACTTCCTGCCAATAACTGCCATGTTGACATGTGGGCTCTGGCAATTCAAACTTTAAAGCTCATTGATCTACTCGACTAATCTACTAATCAGTTCAAAAGTTGAGGGTAAATATATCAAGGTATGTGAAGAATATATTTTGCTTTTTAGATTAAGAATTGATGCGCTCATTTCATTTACCCACATTTTCTCCACTTTTTATATAGGGGGTCTTCTTCATTCCTACCCAGGCTACTGTAGTACAGGGGTAAATCTTTTATCTAGATATATCCGTTTTAATTTGCAACGTAATATGGTAAAGACACGGTTCCAATGCTTGTTTATCACCCCGGTATCTTTGAGTGAATAATTGATGCAATCATGTAAATTAATATATTTTGAAAGTTGAATCGAGAACATCTAGCAAGCTGCTATCTTTTTTAAATTTTTTAATATATATATATATTTTTGCATTCTCGCTAAATTTTTCAACTCTAAGCCAACACAGATAAAAAAAGGAAACCACAGCTTACTGGAACCATCACCTTCACAATTGATTCCTACTGAAGCAGTTTTTTTTTTGCTCGGATTAATTTTAAGCAGGGTTGTCATTCACCTCTACTCTGGATAGAGGTGACATTAAAAAAAAGAAAAGATCTACTTTACCTTGTGGAAGCCCGGAAGTGGTCCCTAGTTTAGGTCTAGTTGTGCCGGATCCCGTCTTGTGGACCTTGGTGGTTCCCTGGTTTATTATCCTGGCTGTCCTCTGGGTAGGCCGGAAGGTTGTTCCGACTAGTGGAGGGGGGGGGGGGAGGGGGGGGGGGAGAAGAAGAAGAAAAAGACAATGTATAGTCAATTTAATATTCTTTTTTTCTTTGTTAGTTATTACATTCATAGATTACAGCCACATCGTTTTCAAATCCAAAAATAGCCGCACACTAATCAAGATTTGATTCTACACATGCAACTATAGATACTGGTACACTTATTAACTTAATTAAGCATTGTTCGTGCATAGAAGGCCATACTAAGTCAATTTAATTAGTAAAAAAAAAAAGAAGAAAAAAAACACCAGAAAAAAACGAAATAATCCCAAGAACCCCCAAACATGTTCCTGTTGAGGCCTATCGTTTCCAAATTTTGACATGCATGCCTACAAATTATTTCGGCCTGTTTTCAATTCAAACAACAGCAAATTTAACAATTAAAAATAAAAGTTAGTTCAAACTAGTAAAGTGAGGTAGATGATAATGATCAACTTAATATATTCATCTAAATAAATGGCATAACAATAAAAAATCATCGGACTATGCAACTTTAATGCGGGGCAAATTTGAGTTGCAGACAAATAGACTTTTGTCATTTCACCCTACATTGCCATGTCCTGATAATGTTCCCACGACCGATCCGTGGACAGATACTAACTGAATCAGAGGTGAAGCTTTTATGTATTATTTTTAAATCATTGCTTGGACTCAGCCTGGGATCGAACCCACGACCTGGCTCACAGGAAAGGGGTACTCAACTCATTCGACCATCTAGTTTATGCTATTATTAATTTGTACTTAAAGGCAGATATATATCTGTGAAAAACTGCAGTGGGCTTTTAACTCCATCGGCTATTCCATCTGCTCTATTTATTTATTTATTAATTTATATTCAAATCCGGGTATCTGTGTGAACTGACGCGCCATTATGGCTAGGGTAGCTAGACAACCTGAGGAGCAAACTATTGGGCAAACACAATAGGCTACTTATCCATGTTGTGGACACCCATTGAGATGCCAAAGATTTGATACACAGAAACAAAGATAAAAGTAAAGTTTATTTTATTTAACGACGCCTGTAAAGCACATCGATTTTCATTGATTTTCATCATCGGCTATTGGCCATCAAACATGTGGTCATTCTGACATATTTTTTGGGATGAAACCTGCTGCCACCACATAGGCTACTCTTTCCAATAAGCAGCAGGGGGTCTTTTATATGCACTTTTCCACAGACAGGACAGCAGATACAACAGCCTTTGATGAACCAGTTGTGGACCACTGGTTGAGAAACAAAGATAAATCCCTCACTTACTCACTCACTCACTCACTCACTCACTCCTTCAGACCCGTATCTGAACAAATTTGGAAGTAAGTTAGGAATAATGATACTTAGCAGGGGTTGGGATTTGTTGGTTGGACATTTAGGACAGAAGATTGAGAATTAGCCTACCCGATGCAATGTAATTTAATATTGATATAATACAATATAGTATAAAATATAGCGAAGATGTTGCCAGTTATGATAATTGGGGATGCAAACACAACCAGGAAAGTTGGATTTGCGCCTCCGTATAATACTCCATCGCAGATATAGGACACGCAGGTGGCGCTAGTTCTGTTTAGTGGGAACTGACAGAACTAAGAATGCAGACAAAGCCTCATTAATCAAATACGCGCATAAGAAATATATACTACACAGTATTACTATTTTGTGACAATGCAGGCTCATGGTGACTTAATAATGCTGACTCATTCTGATACTCACACTGTTGGCACCATAACTCGATATACCACTCAGCCTGTGTATTGTCCCGATATTTAGCCACTCAATCACAATAATGCCAAGCACCAGGCAAGCTAGCGAAAAGTATACCTTATGCAGGTCTTTGAATAGACTCTGCCTGGAATTAATCCCATCATAACTCACATGGAAAGTGGTTGTTCTGCCGATAAGGCCACCTCACCTGGCCTTGTTCTCGTGTAACAGGAAGGCAAATGGCATAGGCAGGCAACTGTTACCCCCAATTAAGTACAATTAGTTCATTAGAATAGTTCACTAAAATAATTCTGACAAACTGTATTGCATTCAAAACACTTAATTCCCATCAATCCATTTCAGCTCCATATTGCACGAATACTAAAAAAACACACTTGTTTGTTGGATTTTGCGCCATAACAACATCTAAGGTCATGTCAGGACAGGTACCAACTTGTGACAGTGCGCACTCATGGCAAGTTTATAGTGCCATCCTACTAGAAGACCAAGCTGCCCGCACCATGACCCTATATCCCACTCAGCGACATTATCCTGATACTGAGTTAACCAGTCCTTGCCCTATCCTGGTAATGCCGAGCACCAAGCTAGGTATACATTTGGTAAGACATCGGGTTGACTCGGTTAGGATTCGGACGTTCGACATGAGAATCCAGTGTTCTTATCGATTCGGCCATCACATCCGGTCAACTACCACAAACCTACCCATTTCATAGCATTTACCGTTACCATTTCACCTCAAAGTGGCCAAGTTATATATATCTGTCTAAAAACCTCATCTCTCACGGCTCCTGTCCACTCAACAATCCCACTCCTCATATTCTTCTCGTTTCCACTCATCCAACTTCACACGTACAGAGTTAAACCGGTTTAGTTAAACTGGCTTAACTAATCCACCTAGCGAACTGGTTTACACCCATCCTGATATAACCTTAGATGTTGCCAGGATCTAAAACACCAACAACCAACCAACTGGTTTACACAAAGCGAACTAGTTGAGTCGACTTAGTGCTAAACTGACTTAGTGCCATGTTCAAACACACATTTTAAAACAGGATTAGTTAAACCAGTTTACTTAAACTGGTTTAGTTAAACAAGGTGTAACGTGGCTTAACCCTTATTCTTGTGCCACTCCTATGTTTCTTCCTGCCTTCTTCACCTCTTCTTCCACTGCTCCCACTCTTCATTGGTCTGGGTGGCCTAATCGGTAAGACTAATGCTAGGTACACACCTACCGTATACGATTCGCACACTAAAACTCGCGACCCGACCCGCTTAAAACTGAAAACGGGCCGATTCATTTTTCAAATCGCGAATCGCAATCGTAAGGAAGCAGTTTTAGCCCTAAAACTGAGTTTTAAGTCGCGAATCGCAATCGGTAGGTGTGCTAGGGGAGCGCACACCTCACGACTTTTGGGCAGTTTTAGATCGTATACGGTAGGTGGGTTTGGAAAAACGGTAGGTGTGTACCTAGCATAAGAGCAATGACTTTCCACGCAGGAGGTCATCAGTTCGAACCCAAACCCCGTTTGAGTAAAACCAAAGGCTTACAAAATTGAAACTTGTTGCTACCTAACCTGGCACTCGGCATTAATAGGATAGGACAAGGAGTGGTTTGGTCAGTGTCAGGATAATGTAACTCAGTGGATATTAGGTCCTGCTGCTGGTGGCCCAGTCTCCTAGTGAGGCAACACTATAAAGTCGCATATGAGTGTGTACTGTCACAAATTGGTAATCGTGCTGATATGACTGGAGATGTTACAAGGAAGTAAAACCCCAACAACCAAATGTCCTGACATTGCTATTCCCACACTTCTTCTACCATCCCCTCATAGCCCCATGCCTACATTTCTATCAACCGCTCCATATTCTCACTATACCTGTACTCCACCCCCACCTCTGTCTCCCATGGATTCAAACCCTGGTCGAGTCAAACCAATAACTTAAAAATTGATACTTGTCGCTTCCTAGCCAGGCGCTCGGCATTATTAGGATAGGGAGAAGACCCATTGGCTCAGTGTCAGGGTAATGTGACTGAGTGGGATATCAGGTCATGGTACTGGTGGCCTGGTCTCCCAGTGGGGCAGCACTATAAAGTCGCCATGAGTGTGCACTGTCACAAGTCGGTACCCTTCATGCTGTGACCTTATGTAAAATGTTCCGGTAAACGGCATAGGGGGGAATGCAAATGTTCTATTAATGATCGGTATATGTAAGGGTTGGTGGTGCCTGAGTGGGATGTAAATAGACATAGTGGTGCTGGCAGGTCTGGGTGTGAGGGCACTCAGGGCCTTCTCCCTCCCCCTCTGCTGGGGGTCGTGATCACCACACTCAAGGGTCAAGGTTGGTGGTGGCCATGGGGCCATAGATCCTGTGGTAGTGGGCAGACCACTGGTAACCATAGGGACCAGGAATGCTGGATCCCTATTGGTAGGGCCAAGAATGCTAGTTTCCAATTGGAGGAAAGGGGTGGGGTGATACTCAACAATGAACCCATGTACCATATAAATAATAAACCAGAGGGCTTGACTCTCTCTCCTTCTTTACACTTTATACTCTTCCTTTCTCTTTGTCTGTATTGATTTCACTATATCCTGCCTACACAACCACATATTCGAGCTTGAGCTATTTTACACTTAGATGTGGCTAGTATGTAAAGCTCCAACCCCCCCCCCCCCATTCCACCATCACATAACTCTTATGTTACTACGCATTTTATACTTCCAGGTTCAACAGTTTTATCGTCCTGGTCTCTATGCCCAACAGCTCAGTGGCTAAATATATTTGTACAAAGCTAAGTATATACATCAATACTCGCAGTCGGCCCATTTGTTCCCAATAATATTTGTTCGCTGGGATTTTACATCCTGGTAACACGGAAGGTCACATCAGGATGGGATCGGTACCGACTTATGACAGAATGCACTCATGCCGACTTTATAGTGCAGCCTCACTTGGAAATCATGTCGTGGGCACCATGACCTGAAATCCCACTCAGTCACATTTTCCTGACAGGAAGCTAACCAGTCCTTGCCCTATCCTATTAATGCTGAGCACCAGGTTAGGAAGTGACAAGTACCAATTTGATAAGTCATTGGTTTGACTCGACTGGGTTTCAAACTTCCGACCTTCTACATGGGAAGCCTGTGCTCTTACCGATTCGACCTCCTCGTCCGGTCTCAAGAATATCGAGCGTACACTAATACTAATAATCCATATCATAAATATAGAATTAATTGTGCATTTCGTGATGAGATTTCCTGGTGGTTGAATTTTGTCGACAGATTTAATGGTGAAAAACGGATGTTGAAAGCTCAGACAGAAACCTTTGCTGTATATACTGATGCTTCGTTATCTGGTTATGGTGCATTGCACGAAATGGATTGGTGTGTGTTTTTTTTAAATATAACTGAGGTTATTAATAAATTGTCGCACCATCAGGTATTTGCCCCAGATGACATTGTGGATGAGAATATTAATGTGAAAGAAATGTGGTCAGTTGTAGCGGCAGTGGACCGTTGGGCTTGCCACTGGCAGGACAAGAATATAATTTTTGTTACTGATAATAATACAGTCAGGTCAGCATTGGTAAAGGGTACTGCGAAAAATCCCATTATATTGAAATGGTTAAAGCGGATTTTTTGGGTATCTGTCCGCTATAATTTTGATATTTTTTCGGTGCATGTAAGCACACATGATAATATCATTTGTGATAGTTTGAGCAGATGGGATACTCCCCTTCAGATTCAGAGAGTCCAGAGTGTGGATAAAATTCAAGGTTTGTGCTGTTCGCATTTGTTTCATATTTAACTCGTTTAACGCTCATTTGTAGAATTGCTGGCGTTGCAGAAAGAAGTCGAAACGATCGCCGCGCAGTACTACGCGCCGAACAGTCGACTGACGCGCTCTGTGCAAATGAGGAAATATTTTAAATTTATTGAGGAATTTGGTGGGTTGCTGGCTCCAGTCCCTTGTCCTGCAAGCCAGGTAGCTTTATATATAGCCTGGCTATCTCATTCTTTGTCCTATAGTTCAATTACTAACTATTTGTCTGCTTTGAATTTTTTCTTACTTTCGGAAAATGCCATTCCGATAGATTATAAAAATCATACAATTAAAACCACACTTGGAGGTGTGAAGCATTTACTAGGGTGTCAGGTGCACACAGCAAAACCTTTATTACCTAGGGACCTGTTGGTTATGTTTGGTTTTCTTTCTCAGTCGATAGGGCATGTTGCCACTAGGGCTGCAATTTTGACTGGGTTCCGGGGACTGCTCCGGAAGTGTCAGCTAACGCATTCAGACTCAGTCCTGTTACGTTCGGACTTTCAGTTTTTCTCTTGGGGGATGTTGGTTTCAGTAAGGAAGTCAAAGACTATACAATTTGCTCAGAGACAACTATTAATCCCTATTGCGGTAATGAACAATACTGACTTATGTGCAGTACACTGGACGAGATTGCATTTTGCACAGACCCCTGTGTCCGCTGACGCACCGGCATTCCAGGTACCTTCTCCTGCAGGGGGGTACATGCCTTTAACTTATTCAGTTCTCCAAGCTACTATAAATTTTTTGTCTGCCTTGTCAGGACTAGATCCTCATGATTTTTCATGTCACTCGCTCAGAAGAGGTGGGTGCACCTTTTTGCGCATGCAGTGTGCGTCAATAGAGGAGCTTAAGGCTCGTGGAGATTGGCGGTCAGAATGCGTATTTAAATACATTGCCTTGCCTTTGGCAGACCGCATTTTAAATGACATGCGGGCAGTTAATGCAATTGATAGCTGTGCGTTGCTAGACGGCTAGTCGTCTTACGCATTTTTCTTTTCTCTTTCTCTTCTTCTTGGCTGGTTGGGCTTGCGCCCTTGGCAGTGGCCAGCCAGATGTCAATTGATGGTCATAGGACCCACTTACATTGATTGATAATTGATTATGGAGCTGTTTCTCAACTTACTGTTATTATGAATTGATGCGATATTGCCCTACACGGCTTCACCATGCATTGTGTCTAAGCATGAATAAACTGATGTCGCCCTTGTTATTCTAGCCTCTGCTTCTTACAACTCGTATACAAGACTGTGTACGACTGTAAGGCCAAAGCAGACTCCGGCTATACTACTTCATGATACTACTTTAGTTCCCGGCTCTGGCACCAGGGGACTATTGGCGCTGCCTGTGCTGCTGGGCTGCCGCTGCCTGCAGAGCTGCCACTCGCTCCCCCCGAACAACTACTGTGCGTTTTTGTTTTTTTACGGTAGGCAGTGGCCAGCCAGATGTCAGTTGATGGTCATAGGACCCACTTACATTGATTGATAATTGATTATGGAGCTGTTGCTCAACTTACTGTTATTATGAATTGATGCGATATTGCCCTACACGGCTTCACCATGCATTGTGTCTAAGCATGAATAAACTGATGTCGCCCTTGTTATTCTAGCCTCTGCTTCTTACACTAATAATAGTAGTGTCATGGGAGGGGGGGGGGTGATGAAAATGGGAAATATTGCGCCTATAGTGGGACTCGAATCCACATCTCTTTGCATTCGCGGCCAGTATGCTAACCATTACACCACCTAGGCTCCCTGATGTCACCACAGATACCTGTCTATGCGGGTCCTTGCATGAGAGGTCAATGCAGACTCATCATCATCATGCTGTCGGTCGCGATGCGACAAAGACTGCTTTCATTACTTGACAGCCACTCTCCATTTAGCTCTCTGCTGTGAGAGTGATGTCCATGAGTCGGTCTTAATGTCTCTCAGCTTCAGGTTTCTCTTGATGGTATCCTTGAACCTGAGATGAGGGCGCCCTCTCTTTCTGTAACCAGAAGACAGTTGAGAGTAGAGGATCTGCTTTGGTAGCCTGTCTGATGACATCCTCATGCGGTGTCCAGACCACCGGAGATTCTTTTTGATCAGAAGATCTTCCATAGAGGGCAGCCCCGTCCGTTCGAGTATTTCCTTATTTTGTCACTTTGTCCTTCCAGGTTAGTCTCAGGATTGAACGGAGATGTCGCACCATGAAGGCATGCAGCTTTTTCACCTGTCGTCTGTACACTGTCCAGGCCTCGGCTCCGTATGCAGACTGCTACAGTATAATAATGGGACACACAAATAAACGGGTGGAAATAACTCAGGGGACGATTAATCCCACACTATATGAAGTAGTACTGATATAGGGAGAGGGGGTGGTTTTTATATTCCTACTCTTTTGTTCATTGCTTCATAACCATGTGATCATAATTATGAAAAGTATAAATAATGAAAATTAAAAATATTTTCAAGTAAAAATCTGTCATTTAAACTACATTTTTGGATTAGCATTTATGTGGTTTTGCGCCTGAACTGTTCATATTTTAACATTTTCCGATAATTAGACATTGGAGGGTAGTGTGAACTGGTCTATGCGAGATTACAAATGGTCAATAAAGGTAAATGATGTAATGTGAACGAATGCATATGGTATTGTGTAGTATGCAGGTATTGCAGGTATAGTAATACCTCAGGGAGTTTGACGCCCCTGCCTTGCAGAGTTGTAATCCACTGCCTTGTGGTACAGGTTCTTGACAGAACCGAAGGCTATTGGAGCAAACCCTAAACAGAAAACCATGTCACTGTGGCAGCATTAAGGGCGGTTGATGTATGGAACTCCCAACATCTCACGACCAGCCACTGCGGGGACAAATAGTTTTGCGCCTGTCTTGACATGTTCTTGCCGGTGTGAAACCTCTATTTGCTCCCCGAGAGAGTGCCGCTGGTAACTTGCAAAAGCCAGCAGCACTTCAACACTTTTGCAGGCAGCTTTCATGAAATGTCTTCTGATCAAAAAGAATCTCCGATGGACTGGACACCTCATGAGGATGTCATCAGACAGGCGACCAAAGCAGATCCTCTATTCTCAACTTTCTTCTGGCTACAGAAAGAGAGGGTGCCCTCGTCTCTGGTTCAAGGATACCATCAAGAGAAACCTGAAGCTGAGAGACATTAAGACCGACTCATGGATGCAACTCTCACAGCAGAGAGCTAACTGGAGAGCGGCAGTCAAGTAATGAAGGCAGTCTTTGTGCATCGCGACCGACAGCATGATGATGATGATGGTGATCCTTTACTTAGTTAGATAGACATTGTGTATTATAATAGATAGTGTGATAGAGCCTTAGCAGCTCTGCTCACATACCCCTTCCCCACCAACTGTTATTTACGGATCACTGCACACCCAGACACAACAGGGCACTGTAGCCATAAACAACCAAGCCATGGATACAAGCATGCTGACTGTTCATTGGTAGATTGGAGAATGCTTACTGTTGATCGGAGGAGCTGGTCAGGTGTGACAGCCATCTTGGATTCTACAACCCCTATATAATAATAAAACAAGCAAACTCCTTCTGGTTCCTTCTGCACACTCTATACTCTGCCTTTCTTACTCTTGCCTGTAGTGATTTCCTATTTAGCCTGCCTACACAACTACAGCTGCCAGCCGTCGACTTTACAATATGGATATGTATATATACCATACATTATATATATAATATATATTATATATATTATGTGCATTATAATTAATTATAATAATATAAAGCAACGAAGCACATACATGGTTTATTTATTTAATATTACTGTTGTACATATTATATTCATTGTGAGTAGCGCACCAACCCCCTTTCTCGGTATGCGCGATTGGGGCGCCACCTGCCAACGCCTGAATTGTGTCACTTCTGCGCTAATTTTCATTTTTGTAGGTGGGCATATTTTCCAAGTTCCGCCAGAGAACTAATAAAACAGTACTCAGCCCAACTATGGTTTTGGTTACCTTTCTGTCGTAGTGGACTTATATATATAATATATAATTATTATTATATAATATATAATATATACAATATATATAATATATATTAGATATATTATATATATATATTATATATATACATTAAAACCAGTTGTTAGCATTTCTAGAATACCAAATCGTTACAATGTTTGGCTAATATTCCTCGCCATGTGTGAAAGCATCAAACCACATCAACACGACCATGGTTATTTGGTTTTTGGAGTTTTACGTCCTGGCAACATCTAAGGTCATATCAGAATGGGTACCGATTTGGGACAGTGTGCACTCATGGCGACTTTATAGTGCTGTCTCACTGGGAAATCAATTGTATACACCAATACGCGGTCGGCCTGATTTCTCAGTGGACCCATTTGCAGTTTGGGCTACTTTCCATTCCAACCAGTGGTCCACAACTGGTTCATCAAAGGCTGTGGTATGTGCTGTCCTGTCTGTGGGGAAGTGCATATTAAAGACCCCTTGGTGCTTATCGGAAAGAGTAGCCTATGTGGCGGCAGAGGGTTTCCTCCAAAGAAATATGTCAGAATGACCATATGTTGAACGTCCAATAGCCGATTATAAAAATAAATGTGCTCTGGAGGCGTCATTAAAAAAAAAACACTTTCCTTTCAGCTATAATTCAGCCAACCAAATCAAATTAGTGGATAATGGCCTTTGGACTGATTTCTGGTTAAAGTTCTAAATTGTGGCATGGGTGGCGCGAGCCACACGCAACAGTTTTTGTTTTGTTTTTGTTTATGTGTTTTATTCCCCAGAAGACCGGAACAGTAGTGTGTTCAGTGGTTTTACACACTGACAACATCTAAGGTCATATCAGGATGGGTACCGACTTGTGACCTAACATGCTGCCCCATCGGGAGACCATACCGCCGGCACTTTCATGACCCAATTTCCTACTCAGTCACATTAAGCTAGGATTCCATATACGCGTAATGCGTAATGCGTTATGCGTTACGCGTTATGCTTTATGCGAATGCCAGCATTCCATATACGCGTAATGCGTATTGTGTTATGCGTTATGAAGTGAAGTATATAGAAAGTATATAAAAAGTGTGTGTGACTCTGTGTCTCTGTGTGTGTCTCTATGTGTGTGTCTGTGTCTCTGTGTGTGTCTGTGTGTGTGTCTCTGTGTGTGTGACTCTGTGTCTCTGTGTGTGTCTCTATGTGTGTGTCTGTGTGTCTGTGTCTCTGACAAAGAGACACACACAGGCACATATACACACAGAGATACACACAGAGACACACAGAGACACAACATAGAGACACACACAGACACACACACAGACATACACACAGACACACACAGAGACACAGACACAGAGACATACACACAGACACAGAGACACACACACAGACACAGAGACACACACAGAGACACAGATACACACACAGAGACACACACACAGAGAATGGGACGGTCCAAACATGGCTCAGTTTAGCTTGCTTCGAGGGATGTTAGGACCGTCCCAAATATGAAGACTGCTTCCTAACAGGTCCGCCGCATAAACCTACATGTTTGCACCGTCCCATTCTTCATATTTCTCTCTGTGTGTCTCTATGTGTGTGTCTGCACTTGTTATCCGGACCGCACTTCGTCCACATCTCTGTCTATCACCTCTCTGCCGGCCTAGCACCTCCTTGATATGTCTGAAAAGAGTTCCAGGAGGGGGTGCCCGCCGGCATTTTCACTTTCTATTCTTACTCTGTCCGTGTCTATGGCTCGCTGGATGGTCACTGTAGGGCAAATAGACACGGTCCTTTGACTCAACTCTCCTCATTTCTCTTTCCTAGATTCTGCCCATTCGATTTCTCCCAGGCACACTTCTTCTCCTGACCAGGGTTGTTGTGTTCTTGGGTGGGGGCCTTGACCTATTACGATTTCTCTGTCTGGTTTTTGTTGCTGGAACGACCGCTGCTCCCACCTTTGCCCACCTTCCTCAAACCCCTGCTGACCGGATTCAAGTGCTACACTACACTACACACACCTACAACTCAACTACATACCGGCACGGAGAGATCCGCTGCCACCCGGCGCCCCGTCGTCACTACGTCGTGAAGGATGCCCCCAGCCTTCACAACACTCCCTCTACGAAGACAAGTCTTCAACCACAGATTGGGCCGATTTATCGGAGCCTCTCTACCCAATGTTGCAGTTCTGTGACCTGTAACCGTCGTAAGGTTACGAACACCCCAATTGATTGATTGATTGTGTGTGTCTGTGTCTCTGACAAAGAGACACACACAGACACATATACACACACATATACACACACAGAGACACAGAGACACAACACAGAGATACACACACAGAGACACACACACACAGACACACACAGACACAGAGACACACACACAGACACACACACACAGACACAGATACACACACAGAGACACACACAGAGACATACACACAGAGAATGGGACGGTCCAAACATGGCTCAGTTTAGCTTGCTTTGAGGGATGTCCCGGCTGTCCATAATTATCAGTCGCCTCCTCCAGCCTTATATCAATGGACAAATGCGACTGATGCTTTTCTATTCGCAGCACCTTTACGCATTACGCATTACGCACCGATCGCTACATGGAGCGATAATGGATTTTATTCGCATTCGCATTACGCATTACGCGTATATGGAATGTAGCTCATAGGTTTCAAGGCGTTTCGATTTTTTGTCGCATTCGCATTCGCATTACGCATTACGCGTATATGGAATGCAGCCTTTATGCTGACACTGAGCTAACCAGTCTTTGCTCTATCCTAGTAATGCCGAGCGTCAGGCTAGGTAGCAACAACTATCAATTTTGTAAGTCATTGGTTTGACTGGGCTGGGGATTCGAACTCTGGACCTTCCGCACGGCTATGAAGTTAAGGGGTTCGGCCACCTCGTCTTTTTAATATAAAATGTATGACGTTGGAGCAGAATACAACTAGACAATAAATAGAGTTGATAGCAGGCATAGAGGGATGTGGTTGTGGTTGGCTGTTGGAGTTTTATGTCCTGGCAACATCTAAGGTCATACTAGGACGGGTACCAACTTGTGACAGTGCACACTCATGGCAACTTTATAGTGCTGCCCAACTGGGAAATCAGACCACTTGCACCGTGACCCGATATCCCACTCAGTCTCATTATTCTCACACTGAGCTAACCAGTCCTAGCCCTATCCTGTTAATGCCGAGCGCCAGGCTAGGAAGCGACATATAAGTCATTGATTTGACTCAACCGGGAACCGCGCTCCCGATCTTCCGCACGCGAGGCCTGTGCTCTACCGATTCAGCCACCGCGCCCGGTAGAGGGATGCGTGTGTTGAGGGAGGGAGTCTGTGTACTCTTATAGTTACTGCCCTTGAACATGATATGGTGTGCTGATCCCTTATTCATTAGAAGTGTAGAGGGGTTTTGTTGTACTTAAAATAGGTCGGACCCAAGAGTTATTTAGTAGGCAGAAGAATTCCCTAATTTGGAGGTAATTGAGTCGCAGCAAGCCTGTTCACCACACTTGAGTCCCAGTGTCGCGGTTTCAGTTCTCAAGCAGTTGCAGTTCTCAACATCGCTTCTGCGCATGCGTCAAAGCATCTGTGCATGCGTCAAAGCATCATGTGCGCATGTGTCAACATCATTCCGATTCAAACCATCGCCGATCGCCGCAAATCGCTGCCTCATACTGTCACTATAGTGTCAGTCTCACTAACCTTATAAATTTAATATAATCTTTTCGGTAAACATGTTTTCTATAGCCGTGTTTACACGGGGAATTGTGAAACGTTCTAGACAAGGCGATTTATATGAAGCGTTTTTGAGGTGCGTTTACACGGACAGAGTTTAAAGAGTGTTTTGGTGCCAGGAACCAGCAGCCTGTGGTGCGCCTGTAGCCGGCGAGCACCTAATCGGGCCCTAACACTGCCGGGAACCAGCTGAATCGCTTCAAATAAACCACCTCCCGAGGTGGTATAGATGAGGCGTTTCATATGAAGCGATTCAGCCCTAAAACGCCTCAGAATCGCGTTTACACGCCAAATGTGAGTCGATCTAGGCAAGGCGTTATATATGAGGCGTTTTAAATCGCCCGTGTAAACAGGGCTTATATGTGTACCAAGCGATTTGTTTCTAGGTGGTGTGGTTTTAGAGATATTTCACTTTTTCTGTATGAAGATTGCTCACGACCATTGACAATGCTTTGAGTTTGCCGGTACACGCAGTGCAAAACATTATTCAAAATTAATAGAAATCCAGAACCCTAACCATATCAATTTAATATAATCTTGTTGGTAAACATGTTTTCTACATGTGTACCAAGCGATTTGTTTCTAGGTGGTTTGGTTTTTAGAGATATTTCACTTTTTCTGTATGAAGCTTGCTCATGACCATTAACAATGCGCAGAAGATGCTGCTAGATTTTGACGCATGCGCAGAAGCGATGTTGAGAACTGCAACCGGTTGAGAACTGAAACTGCGACACCAGCCCACATGTAACTAACTACGCTGCATATATTGAGGCTGTGAGAGTCGTCACGCATGGCTGACCCTGTGCCGCACAACGCATTCACCACTAGAACATTTGGCAGTCTTGTCCGCATTCTTCACAGCTGGGTCTGACCTAGATAAAGGATTCACCCTGTACTCGCAGTACACGGGTGAATACCAACCCTATATAAAAGCTGTCGAAAAAGCGGGGAAATGCAATGCGAGCCTAGATTCACAATCTAAGAAGCAACATTTATTCTTTATATATATGTTTTCATATTTCTCCGCTACCTTTGAGTTGAATGTAATAAAACATGCAGTTTAATAGACTTTAACAGTGAAATCAACGGCATTCTATGGCCTCCATCTTGTCTTTTTGCATTCCCTCCCATTTCACCAACTCTGTGCCAATATCAATACTCATTTGATACTGGAGGCAGGCATTCTACTTCCTGTTCCATGCTAAAGCTATTTTCGCCCGTATTTACACTACGTTGTCGTTCACCCGTGTACTACAAGTACAGGGTGAATCTGTTATCTAGGTCTGATAATGGTTAATAGTTCCTTCTTGGAGTTTTACGACCTGGCAACGTCTAAGGTCATATCAGGACGGGTACCGACTTGTGACAGTGTGCACTCATGGCGACTTTATAGTGCTGCTTCACTGGGAAATGAGGCCGCCAGCACCCAGGCATATTATCATGACACTCAGCTAACCAGTCCTTGCCCTACCTATTAATCCCAATCGAAAAGTATCAATTTTAAAGTCATTGGTTTGACTCGACTGGGAACCAAACTCCCGACCTTCCGCATGCGAGGTCTGCGCTCCACCGATTAGGCCACCGGGCCCGATGGGTAGTCTGATAAAATGCACCCATGCATGGTTGCTTGTTGGAGTTTTACACCCTGGCAACATCTAAGGTCATATCAGGATGGGTACCATCTTGTGACATTGTGTACTGGTTGGTTGGTTGTTAGAGGTTTACACCCTGGAAACATCTAAGGTCATATCAGGACGGGTACCGACTTGTGACATTTTGTACTGGTTGGTTGTTGGAGGTTTACATCCTTGCAACATCTAAGGTCATATCAGGATGGGTACCGACTTGTGACATTTTGTACTGGTTGGTTTTTGGAGGTTTACATCCTGGCAACATCTCAGGTCATATCAGGAGGGGTACTGACTTGTGACAGTGCACATGCATAGTGACTTTATAATGCTCCCCCACTGAGAGATCAGGCCACCGGCACCATGACCTGATATCCCACTAAGTCACATTATCCTGACACTCAGCTAACCACTTGAAAATTGGCAAACAAAGCATTCATTCAGCTTTTGTTATGGGGGAGGACTGAGATCTTTGTCCTTTCTTTGAATGCAGATTGGAAGTTGTACCCGAGGGGCACCTCTAATTATGTCACCAAGTATGCGCCATGTCAGTAGGTTGGGAAGGAGATGCCTAGTGTGCTCTCACCGACCAGCCCAGTGTGCTGTCACCAACGGGCACAGTGTGCCATCACCCACCAGACTAGTGTGCTGTCATCTAGTCAGTCCAGTGTGCTGTCATCTAGTCAGTCCAGTGTGCTGTCACCTAGTCAGTCCAGTGTGATGTCACCCAGTATTTCAGTGTGCTGTCACCGACCAGCCCAGTGTGCTGTCACCGACCAGCCCAGTGTGCTGTCACCGACCAGCCCAGTGTGCTGTCACCGACCAGCCCAGTGTGCTGTCACCTACCAGCCCAGTGTGCTGTCACTCACCATACTAATGTGCTGTCATCTAGTCAGACAAGTGTGATGTCATCTAGTCAGCTAAGTGTGCTGTCACCCAGTCAGTCCAGTGTGCTGTCACCTACCAGCCCAGTGTGTTGTCACAGACCAGCCCAGTGTGTTGTCACAGACCAGCCCTGTGTGCTGTCACCGACCAGCCCAGTGTGCTGTCACCAACTAGCCCAGTGTGTTGTCAGCGACCAGCCCAGTGTGCTGTCACCCAGCCAGCCCAGTGTGCTGTCACCCAGCCAACCAGGTGTGCTGTCACCCAGCCAACCCAGTGTGGTATCACCCAGCCAACCCAGTGTGGTATCACCCAGCCAACCCAGCGTGCGGTCACCCATCCAACCCAGTGTGCTGTCACCCAGCCAGCCAGGTGTGCTGTCACCCAGCCAACCCAGTGTGGTATCAGCCAGCCAACCCAGTGTGCTATCACCCAACCAACCCAGTGTGCTATCACCCAGCCAACCCAGTGTGCTGTCACCCAGCCAACCCAGTGTGCTGTCACCCAGCCAACCCAGTGTGCTATCACCCAGCCAACCCAGTGTGCTGTCACCCAGCCAACCCAGTGTGCTATCACCCAGCCAACCCAGTGTGCTATCACCCAGCCAACCCAGTGTGCTATCACCCAGCCAACCCTGGGCCCGTATTCATGTGCTGGTGCCAGGGCCTTAACCACGGCTACGGTAGCCCCAACGGCTAATGGTGGAAAATCCGTATTCATGTGCCTGTGCCAGCGCTAGCCGACGACCGTAGCCAAGGCTAAGCTACCCCACTTTCAAATAACGGGCAAGGGAGTAGCCCAAGAGGTTAGTGAGCGTGTGTGGGTCTCAATCTATTCAATGCGATCATATTTGACAGATTTACATTCGCAATAAGTGAAATTTAATCAAATTAACCCTAAAATCGAACCGTTATTAACGCTACCGCCGCATTGGCGGCGTTATGCATATTGTCGAATCGACGAATGTAAAGTAAACAAATCGCCGCTGCCACTTCAATGTTGATATCCATACTGTTGCATATCAACAAAACGGACATCGCCGCCGCCGCATCGGCGGCAATATATTAGCCCCAAATCTATTCAATGCTATCATATTTAAAAGAATTACATACGCAACAAGTGAAATTTTATCAATTTAACCCTAAATTCGAACCGATATTAATGCCACCGCCACATTGGCGGCGTTCTTCATATTGTCGACTCAAGGGAGTTCCCAAATCTATAAATAACTTCACGGTTAGCTACCGGCACCGGCTGCAACATTGGTGAATATGACCTGACCTAATTAACCGGCCCCGTCCTAGCCATCCAGAGCTAGCGTGTAGCACCGGCTATGCCTGGCACCAGCTCATGAATATGGGCCCAGTGTGCTATCACCCAGCCAGCGAAGTGTGCTATCACCCAGCCAACCCAGTGTGCTGTCACCCAGCCAGTTTCATACTATTTCACCGACACCTTTGCCCTATTCTTCTTTCTTGGTCACACCAGACGGGATGGCCGAATGAGTTAGAGTGTCCGTCTCCCATGTTGATAGATCATGGGGTCATGGGTTGGAACCCGGTCGAGTCAAACCAATGACTTAAAAATTGATACTTGTTGCTTCCTAGCCTGGCGCTCGGCATTAATAGGTAGGGCAAGGACTGGTTTGCTCAGTGTCAGGATAATGTGACTGAGTGAGATATCAGGTCATGGTGCCAGCGGCCTGATTTCCCAGTGGGGCAGCACTATAAAAATCGCCATGAGTGTGTACTGTCACAAGTCGGTACCCGTCCTGATATGACCTTAGATGTTGCTAGGACGTAAAGCAACAATAAACAAAACAACAAACAAATCTTTCTTGGTCTATACACGTACGCCCATATATGGGGGCGGGGGTGAGGGCGGGGGTGAGGGCGGGGGTCGGGGCGGGGGGCGGGAGTGTCATTTGAGGTCACGCCTGAGTGCCTACCGGAATGGAACGCATGTCCTGCAGCTAGCTGCGCGCGCATTGTGGTGGCGCTGCGATAGGACTAGGAGACGCCTTCACAAAGTCTCGCTCACGGATACACTGCCGCAGGAAGAACGATTCTGCCGTCAACAGTTTTAGTTGGTTGGTTGGTTGTTGGAGTTTTACATCCCAGCAACATCTAAGGTCATATCAGGACGGGTACCGTCTTGTGACATTGTGTACTGGTTGGTTGGTTGTTGGAGGTTTACATCCTGGCAACATCTAAGGTCATATCAGGAGGGGTACCGAGTTGTGACAGTGCACATGCATAGTGACTTTATAGTGCTACCCCACTGAGAGATCAGGCCACCGGCACCATGACCTGATATCCCACTAAGTCACATTATCCTGACACTTAGATAACCAGTCATTGTCCTATCCTATTAATGCCGAGCACCAGGCCAGGAAGCAACAAGTATAACTTTTGTAAGGCATTGGTTTGACTCGACTGGGAATCAAACTCCTGACCTTCCGCATGAGAAGCCTGCGCTCTACCGATTCGGCCAGCAGTTTTGCAATTATTTAAACTAAATCTACGTAACTGCATTACATACTAACTGCACTCAGCACTACAGGATTGGTTGGTTGTTGGAGTTTTACGTCCTGGCAACATCTAAGGTCATATCAGTACGGGTACTGCCTTGTGACAGTGCGCACTCGTGGCAACTTTATAGTGCTGCCCCACTTCGAAATCAGACCACCAGCACTAGATATCCCACTCAGTCACATTATCCTGACACTGAGCCAACCAGTCAGCAGCACTACTCCCCCCCCCCCCCCCAATAGCCGATGTTTTCTTTTTTGTGCTGGTGGGTCGTTAAGCAAACACAAATAAACGAGATGGCTGAATCGAGAAAAGCACTGACTGACTTTTCGTGCGGGAGGTCGTGGGTTCAAATCCCGGCCGACTTAAACAAATAACGTACAAAATTGATACGTGTAGCTGCATAGCTTTGCCCTTGGGGTGAAAACGATAGGTCAATGAGTGGTTTTCCTAGTATCAGGATAATATGACTGAGTGGGATATCAGGTCATGGTGTAGGAGGCTTGATCTCCCAGTGGGGTAGCACTATAAAGGTGCACATTGTCACAAGTCGGTATTCATTCTGATTTGATCTTAAATGTTGTTAGCACGTAAACCCCAACAAAGATCTTTAGGCAATCTAGAGTACACGCGCTATATGCATGTATGTATGTATGTATGTATGTATGTATGTATGTATGTATATACAGATGAACCTCGATCCAACGGACACTGATGCAACGGATTCCGAATCCAACGGACACAGTATCAGCGAGGCAAGCAGTTGAAACTTGACACATTTTTTTAACGCAAGGATCCTGAACCCCAGCATTCTGAACCCCAGCCTCCTGAACCCCAGCCTCCTGAACCCCAGTCTTCTGAACCCCAGTCTTCCACCAGCAATACTTCAATAGCCACCACCAGTGCTTCAGATTTCCTTGGCTTTTCGTACCCCCCGGAAAATTTCGTCGCTGCAACGGACAAACGGCTTTAACAGACAACTGCTCCCCCTATTAGTCCGTTGGATCGAGGTTCATCTGTATATGTATGTGTGTATCTATGTATGTATATATCTCACACAGATGGAAGGAACACAGCAAATACATAGCAGCAAATTAGTGGTCATAAATGGATAATAATAATATTCCTTTCTGCGCCTTTATACTCGCATAATGCTTATAGTTATACGTCACATATATACACACAAGCGCCTGAATATATATAGTCAAGTCAGTAACTATAATTAATTAATCCGGGTACACAAGAGCAATTTGCACGGATCGGTGCCAACACCACTTCCGCCCCAGGGTTGCACTGCCCAAACAAGAGTAAGGCAGGAGGCAGTATGCAAATGAACGCGTAGTAATGCAGATTTTAACACGAGTCGATTACCCCAAAGCAATTACCAATGCGCACCACTGACTTCTGTGTTATACCCCTGTCACACTACGATGTAACAGGCCAGCGAGTGGGCAATGTAAAAATCACTTTTTTACGTTGAGATACGTAGAAATTCTCGTCGTTTCAGGGCCAAATTGGACATCAGTGCAATGTAGTGGACATAGGCAAAACGTTGGTCCAACGTAGTTGTAATGTGTCTCAACGAGTTAGAATGTAAAAAAAAAAAGGCCCAACGTAAGCGCACATGGCACCAGCCTAGTGAAACCCTAGCGACAGCTTAGCATAGAACTTGCGTAATTACGCCCACCCTAACGTAGCTTCGTGTGACTCTGGGGTAATTCATAACGTGAGTCGACGTCAGGCCCGCAAGTGAGCACCATCAGTGTAAGCCCAACGTAGTCCAACATAACCCAACATAACAGCCTTTTACGTCGAGCTACGTCAAAAGTTTTGGGTATGTCCAAAACCTTGACGTGTGTCACCATATCTCGACGTAGGCTTAACAAACGAGTAACGTATCTCGACGTAATGGCCAAATTTCAACTACGTTGACTTACGCTACCACGTTACGTCATAGTGTGACAGGGCCTTTACACACCATGACGTAGAAAGAACAGGGTAGATGTGTACTAAATAAGTGCCTTCATTCACACATCTGATTGGCTCATTTTGTGTGGATATTGTACTAAAGCGAGTAAAGAGTTTTCTCCTCGCATCTGATTGGCTGGTTTGTGTAGTGATTGTACTAATGACCTTCCTTCTTGCATATGATTGGCTGATTTTGTGTGGCTATTGTATTAAGATCTTCCTTCTCACATCTGATTGGCTGCTTTTGTGTGGTTATTGTACTAAAGCGAGTAAAGGCTTTCTCCTCGCATCTGATTGGCTGGTTTGTGTGGTGATTGTACTAAAGGCCTTCCTTCTTGCATATGATTGGCCGATTTTGTGTGGGTATTGTATTAAGATCTTCCTTCTCACATCTAATTGGCTGATTTTGTGTGGCTATTGTACTAATGGCCTTCCTTCTCGCATCTGATTGGCTCATTTTGTATGGTTATTGTACTAGAGGTCTTCCTTTTCTCTGCCGATTGGCTCATTTTGTGTGTATTTGACTAAAGACCTCCCTTCTTGCATTTGATTGGTTGATTTTGTGTGGCTATGGTACTAAAGACATTCCTTCTCACATCTGATTGGCTGATTGTGTGTGGCTATGGTACTAAAGACCTTCCTTCTTGAATCTGATTGGCTGATTTTGTGTGGTTATTTTACAAAAGGAATATCAAAATAAAGGGGTAAAAGTGATGTTCGATTGGCAGAAAAGGGAGCGGGCGATAATACAGTTAAAAGAAGTATAGTGGAACACTCTCCAATCATAGCATGCACTGACTGGTCAATGGAATGGACTAGGATAATGATTGGAGAGTATTTGATGAAAACTGTCTTCAGGGAATTTTTCGCGATTTCCCTGAGAGAATATCTGCGTTTTCACGGAAATTATGCACTTGCATCGAGTACTGCAACATCTAAGGTCATATCAGAACCGGATTCTGACTGACCAATTGCTGTCATATATCCCTGGAATTTTATGGTCGTTAATTGGCGATTATTAAAAATCGCGGAAATCCGCGAAATCGTGGAGATCTTTCACCCCTGATTTTGTATCTCTTCGGTTCGACTCTGGCTGGGATTGACGCCAAGACGCTTTACCCAGTCGGCTATCCCGTCCGGTTTAAGCACAACGGAGAAGTGCCTGACACAGAGAGGGAAAAGGCTGCATACTGCATGGACCAGTTGGTGGGGGTTTTACATCCAAGCAACATGTATGGTCATATCAGAACGTATATCAAATTAAAAGATTAACCCCATAGTTTCAGTAGGGGTGAATGACAACATAGTCCAAATACGGGCAAAAATAACTTCAGTATGGAACAGGTAGTGGAATTCCTAGTTCCAGTATCCAATGGTTACTTATATCGGCAAAGAGTTGGTGAAATGTGAGAGAAAAAAAGCTTGTTTTATTTAATGATGCCTCTAGAGCACATTGATTTTCGTATCATCGGCTATTGGATGTCAAACATATGGTCATTCTGACATATTTCTTTGGAGGAAAATCGCCTCCACCACATAGGCTACTCTTTCCGATCAGCAGCAAGGTTTTTTTTTATATGCACTTGCCCACAGACAGGACAGCGCATACCACAGACTTTGATGAGCCAGTTGTGGACCACTGGTTGGAACGGAAAATAGCCCAAACTGCAAATGGGTCCACTGAGCAGGATCGATCGGATAACCCACACCTTCACCGGTGGACACTCTACCGCCTGAGCTACGCCCGGCTCCCAAAATGGGAGAGAATACTAATCAGTTCTTCCTCTACACACATAATCACAATAAACAAATTAGGATGGATTGACGTCAAAAATATCCATCAAACAGGCGACTTGGTGAGGTGAACACACTGGTTACCAGCGGTATTTGTTTACACACATCGTTGAATGAATGTCCTTTTCTTGGGACACGTTGGCAAGGAAAGTGTCATCGCTCTCATGACTCTTAAGCACGCGGAAAACGGACTGGACGTGGTGGCCGAATCGGTAGAGCGTGGGCCTCGCGTGCGGGAGATGTGGAGATGTGGAGATGTGGAGATCTCCACATCTGGAGATGTGGAGATGTGGAGATGTGGAGATGTGGAGATGTGGAGATGTGGAGATCGGGAGTTCGATTCCCAGTCGAGTCAAACCAATGACATATCAAATTGATACTTGTCGCTACCTAGCCTGGCACCCGGCATTAATACTATGGCAAGGATTTGTTAGCTTAGTGTCAGGATAATGTGACTGAGTGGGATATTGGGTCATGGTGCCAGCAGCCGGATTTCTCAGTGGGGCAGCACTATAAAGTGGCCATGAGTGTGCATTGTCACAATTTGGTACCCGTCCTGATATGACCTTAGATGTTGCCAAGACATAAAACTCCAACAACCAACCAGCCAAACGGAAAATGCACAAATTAATGGGGAAAGAAAAGATGTAAATTTACTCACTTTTGTTTGTTTGTTGTTGTTTTACGTCTTAGCAACTTCTAAGGTCATATCAGGACGGGATTTACTCAAGTAGTTCCACAGTTAACATTATTTAAGGTTGCAAAGCCCGCTGACTTGAAGTTTCTAGCAATCTTTTCTTTTATCAATAAATGTATGTAGTACCAGTAGTCGGCATTGACCTCTCAGGTACACAACGATAGGTTGGTGGGGATAATGATAGCATCAGAGAGCCTAGGTAATGTAACGGTTAGCACGCTAGACCCAGAATGCAAGATGTGTGTTTGAATCCTGCTCTAGGCGCAATATTTCCATTTTCAGTACTCTCATGACACTGGTACCATGACCAGGATCCCATACAAGCTATGTGCTATAGAATTGTTGAACCTCCCCTGTGTTAGTGCATTGTTATTGTATGTAATTGTAGTTATTAAATTGTAGTTATTGAATGTACAGATGAACCTCGATCCAACGGACTAATAGGGGGGGGAGCAGTTGTCCGTTAAAGCCGTTTGTCCATTGCAGCGACAACATTTTCCAGGGGGTACGAAACCATATATATATATGTATATGTGTGTGTTATAAATTGATGTGCAAACACATCTACATGTAGGTACACAAATATATATATATATATAATCTGAAGCACTGGTGGTGGCTACTGAAGTATTACTGGTGGAAGGCTGGGGTTCATAAAATAGCTAGTTCTCTTAGAGTGCGCAAATGTTCAGATATTCACTCTAGCGGATTGTGTCCGTTGGATCCGGAATCCGTTGCATCGGTGTCCGTTGGATCGAGGTTCATCTGTATTTATAAATTGTAGTTAATAAAAGTAAGTGTAGTTATTAAATGCCATGTTACAATCATTTAAAATTCCAGTTTGGAGTTTTACATCTTGGCAACATCTAAGGTTATATCAGGACGAGTACCGACAGGTGACAGTGCACACTCATGCTGACTTTATAGTGCTGACCCACTGGGAAATCGGGCTGCCAGCACCATGACCCGATATCCCACTCAGTCACATTATCCGGACACTGAGCTAACCAGTCCTTTCCCTATCCTAGTAATGCTGAGCGCCATTTTCCAGAGGTGGGGGGGGTGAGTGTAATAGTCTGCACTGACCTCTCAGACAAGGAGCCACATAGACAGGTAGGCATAGGTGATTGCATCAGGGAGCCTAGGTAGTGTAATGGTTAGCACGCTAGCCCCGGAAAGGCAAGAAGAAAGCAGTGTGGGTTCGAAACCTGCTCAAGGCATGGTATTCCCCATTTTCATCACCACATGACAAATATATTAGGTGGGGCAGTATAGCCTACTTTAATTAATGTTGCATAGTCCGATGGTTTTGAATTTCTGTGTTTTTTCTGAGACAAATATATTAGATCGATCACTAGTATCTACTTTACATTAGTTCAAAGTTACTTTTATTTTAAATGGTAAACTTTTTTTTAGATATTTTGAGTGCAAACATGGAAAATTAGTTTTGACAAGCTTGCCAAAACTCTGACACCATAGACTTCTTCAGTAACAGGTTCTGTTAAATTGACTCAGTATTGCCTTCTACGCAGAAACAAATACTTAATAAGTGCATCAGTATCTAAGTTAGATATGTCAAATAAAATCGAGATAATTGGTTTGGTTTTGAAAATTTGATATTTCATCGGACTATGCAGCTTTAAGTTTGAGGTAATCTTTTATTTTAAAGGGCTGCCTTTGGCTATAGTTCAATTGAAACCATCCACACATACTTTCTTTTCAATGGCAGCAGCATGGTACAGGAGCACCAAACCTGCAATAAATGTTTTACTGATTGCAACAGTGTCTAAATTGGACATGTAGGTAAACATATCGTATTGTCGTGGGGGGGGGGGTTGATGAAAATAGGAAATATTGCACCTAGAGCGAGAATCGAACGCACATCTCTTGCATTCCGAGCCAGTGTGCTAACCATTATACCACCTAGGCTCCCAGATGTCGCCATCCTACCCATGCAAGCCTACCTGTCTATGCGGTTCCTTGCCTGATAGGTCAGTGCAGACCACTACACTTGTCCCCCTGGAATTGTAAGTCTTTTAAATGGTCATTTAATGCTTACAATTACATACATACAGGCAATGCACTTATATATATACACATACACGGGGTAGGTTCACCAACCATAAAGCACATAGCTTGTGCAGGATCCTGATCATAGCACCATGGTTATTGGGGGGGGGGGGTGATGAAAATGGGAAATATTGCGCCTAAAGCAAGAATCAAACCCACATCTCTTGCATTCTAGGCCAGTGTGCTAACCATTACACCACCTAGGCTCCCTGATGTCACCACCCTACCCATGCCTATGCGGCTCCATACCTGAGCACTGTCAGTGCAGACTACTACAGTATTATACAGTTATACTTTCATCCCTTTTGCTCATAGTGACTGCTACTGGTGCTCGGCAGTGCAATTCCCTACTACAAGTATGATTCAGCCACCATGTTGCTGATAATTAGACCCAGGCAAGGAAGTTTTTAGTCAGGGCGGGAATGTCATGGTGGGGAGACCAGTGTAACTAGACAGACGCCCATATTTGGGTCAACCTTTGTGCTGCGTTCTGGTGAAGTGATCTTTGAAGTGTTTGAAGTGACACTTTTAAAGAAGACCCCCAGGGCGACACCTCTTTAGTCATTCTACCTGTACATATGTGTGTATGTATGTCTGTGTATATGTATGTATGTATGTATGTATGTATGTATGCATGGATGTATGTATGCATTTAATTGTAACTATGCATACATGTGCTTATATGCATGCATACGCCTAGATAAATGATTCACCCGGTACTTGTAGTACACGGGTGAACGACAACGTAGTGTAAATACAGGCAAAAATAGGTTTAGTATGGAACATGACCTAGAAACTGTGGCTCCAGTATCAAATGGCTACCCATATAGACACAGAGTTGGTGAAATGGGCGAGAATGCAAAAAGACAAGATGGCGGCCGCAGAACGCCGTCGATTTCACTTTTAAATCTTATTAAACTAGATATTATATTATATTTTTCAACTCAAAGGTAGCGGGCTATCAATAAGACATATGTAAAGAATAATTGTTGCTTCTTAGATTGTGAAATTAGGCTCTCAAATCTTTGACCCGCATTTTTGACAGCTTTTACATGGGGTTGGTTTGCACCCCTACTGCAGCAGTACGGGGTGAATCTTGTATCTAGCATACTCCCTATATGTGTTAATGTATGTATGCATGTATGTAGACCCTATGCATGTATGTATGCATATATGTGTTTTACGTCCTAGCAACCTGTGGCACACCAAAGACCACACCAGTGGCGCAGTAAAGACCACACCAGCAGCACATCGAAGACCACACCAACAGCACATTGAAGACCACACCAGCAGCACATTGAAGACCATACCAGCAGCACATTGAACACCACACCAGTGGCACATTGAACACCACACCAGCAGCACATTGAACACCACACCAACAGCACATTGAACACCACACCAGCAGCACATTGAACACCACACCAGCAGCACATTGAACACCACACCAGCAGCACATCGAACACCACACCAGCAGCACATTGAACACCACACCAGCAGCACATTGAATACCACACCAGCAGCACATTGAACACTACACCAGCAGCACATTGAACACCACACCAGCAGCACATTGGACACTACACCAGCAGCACATTGAACACCACACCATCAGCACATTGAACACCACACCAGCAGCACATTGAACACTACACCAGCAGCACATTGAACACTACACCAGCAGCACATTGAACACCACACCAGCAGCACATTGAACACCATACCAGCAGCACATCAACGACCACACCCTTATGTTTTATTCTGTATTTAAAAAGTCAGTAGCACAAAATGTGTTTAATTTGTTTATACACTGATTGTATATGAGACACAAGTATTTAGGCATAGACGCGTTTTCTACTCACAGTATGCCAAAAAGCCAATGTAAAGTCGTGTTCACACGGGCAATGTAAATCGATTCATAGAAATCGACACATATTTCGCGTGTGAACGGGCGTCTGAGTCGAATTAGGGCTGAATCGATTTCTGTGATCCCAATACTGTAAACCACTTGTGGAGGTCGATTACGTGAGTCGATTTCTGTGAATCGATTTATTTTGCCCGTGTGGACGCACTGAGGCAGATTAAAGAGGTCACACTTTCCGGTCGATCAAAAGCGCATATTATATAATTTAGTCTATGAAACCCCTAGCTGGGCACAGATAATTTTTTCATCATTTATTTTTAGGGTTTCACTGCCCAGCAGAAGTTTTGACCGTTCCAAACCAATACGATTCAGTACACACATATCTAGGTCGAACCCACTCTCTCGTGGTAACGTCGCCTAACCGAAAACTGGCGCTGGTCAGACTGGACTTGCTCATGCGCAGATATCGATTTCCGGCCCAAGTACTGCCCGTGTGAATGGGCTGCTAATTCGATTCCTAGTATTCGACTTGTCTAAATCGATTTATAATTTTCCCGTGTGAACACGGCTTTAGACTACTAAAAATAACCCAACACACAATGCCCTTCCCCCCTCTCCCCATCTTACTAAGAGGATTAACCATACACATACACCAACATCGGGACAACACAAGCAAGCCAGCGGAACGAGAGATCAAACACAGGTACAACCCACAAAAATAAAAGAATTGCAGAACACAAACAATAATATTGACCATTTACTACACCAACTCCCCACTCTCCGCCCCCTGACTACTATACTTTTTGACATACCTTATTTGTTTTTTAGAAAAGCAATTGTTCAATGTCGGGACTTACCAATTAATTCAACAACTAACATAGCCCTGAAAATATCACTCAAGTTCAACAACAAAATCAGTCAGTTGGATGTTTGTTTTTTTGTTGTTGCTTTACATCCTAGCAACATCTAAGGTCATATCAGGACGGGTACCGACTGTGCGCACTCATGGCGAATTTATAGTGTTGCCCCACTGGGAGACCAGGCCGCCAGCACCATGACCTGATATCCCATTCAGTCACATTATCCCGACACTGAGCCAACCAGTCCTTGCCCTATCCTAATAATGCCGAGCGCCTGGCTAGGAAGCGATAAGTATCAATTTTTAAGTCATTGGTTCAGTCAGTTGGAAAACTAGCACTGACTTATTAGAATTGCACAGTCCAATGAAAGCATGCAATTAACCCAACCATTTATGTATCCAACTTAGAAACTGGGTCACTTATTAAGCCTTTAGTGCTGCGAAGAAGGGATATTAAGTAAATGTAAGTCCTTCAATGCTGCAAGTCATAGAAACCTATTGTCAGAATTTTCCTGTGCATAGCAAAATTATATTGCATGTTTTCACTTCAAATATCTTTTAAAAATTAGCCATTTATTTAAAATAAAAACCACTCCAAACTAAAGCCGTGTTCACACGGGCAAAATGTGAGGTGAACTAGACAAATCGAATCAGGTGAGGCGAATTAGCGGCCCGTTCACACGGGCAGTACTTGGGCCGGAAATCGAATGCTGCGCATGAGCAAGTCCAGGCTAACCAGCACCATTTTGGGTTCGACGATGCTGGCACCAGAGAGTGTGGGTTCGACCTAGATATGTAATGACTGAATCGTATTGGTTTGGAACGGTCAAAACTTCTGCTGGGCAGTGAAACCCTAAAAATAAATGATAAAAAAAATATCTGTGCACCTCTAGCAGGTTCATAGACCAAATTATAGTATATAGATCGATGTGCTTAGTCCGCATCACGTAAGTCGGTTGCGTCCACACGGGCAAAATAAATCGAATCAGAGAAATCGCCTCACGTAAACTACCTCGCTTAGGTGGTTTACATTATCGAGATCACGTGAATCGAATCAGCCCTAATCCGCCTCAGACGTCCGTTCACACGGGAAATGTGCGTCGAACTAGGCAAGTCGCTTTCTACGAATCGATTTACATTCCCCGTGTGAACACGGCTTAAGGTTAAGTAGGTTATAATGATTCTCAAATGCACTACACAGCCCTGCACGCTGATCCCCTTCCCACCCCTACCCCACCCCTACTACACCTTCCTTCAAAACCTGTTACCTAGCATTCTTCTTGAAATTGACATAAAACCTGTCTGATTTAAGTCTCCACTGCAATCTCAGACTTCCGCTCCCATCATTGGGCCACACAATACGGAACAATTGTGATGGGATTAAAAAATGGGCAGGTTTCTCGCATTTGGTATTGGTGATTGGATCTACTTATTTGCATATTTACAATATAATGTATATTTGTGTATTGGAGATATGTTATATCTTTTGAAAAAAGAAGAGAGAAAGACAAAGGAAGAAAGAAGTGTTTAAAGACAATTCTAGAATCATGCAATACCATGTGATGCATACTCACCAAGTGCATGATACATATGTTGAACTGGAATTGTATGCAGTTATTATTGCAACTAATAGTTCATTTATATTATGCTTCTATTATCGAACAGGATTTTCATGTGGTTATTATTGCAACTGATATTGTCATTTATGTACCAACAAATTGTATTGAACGGCCGGAAGACCAATGCTCTGGCTCTGACAAAAGACATTATTCGCTGAATAAAATATCTTTAGTAAAAAAAAAGATCAAGCTAATATATTTAACACACAAATATGGGAGAAACTCAAATCCATCGGATTAGACATTTATGAAGTTGACTGTTATTATTTATCTTACTTTAGTTTTAAGTAACATTTATTTTAAATGACTAGCCTTTTGAGATATTTGAATTGCCAACATGCAAAAATAATGTTGACAAGCATGCCAAAACACACCATAGCCTTCTGCAGTAGAAGGTTCTATTAAATTGCCTGAGTATTTATTCCCTTCTATGTGGCAACAAATGTGTAATATGTGCACCAGTACCTAAGTCCGATACGCAGATTCAAATCTATATAATTGGTTTGGTTTTGAAAAGTTTATGCTTTCATCGGACTATGCAGCTTTATGAGAAATACTATTTTTTAAATAGAGGGAATAGACCCTGCCAGTTAAGCTGGAAACTACCCGACTAGAGTAGTTCCAGATTCTGCCGATGGATGTCACTAGCTTAACTGGCGGGGTTTAATGCATGTGAAGAGAGCGGTGGTGAAACCCAGAAGAAAAATAGAATATAGTTGTCTATATTACAAGGATGAGAGCTTGATGCGTGTTGCGATAGGAATATCAGAATATAATCAAGCATTTTATTATTTTTTCCAAGCATTCTTTACAGAGATAGAGCATGTGAAGTCATAGGCAGTTAGGGAAATGACTCGACTAGAGTGGTTCCAAATTCTGCCGATAGATGTCACTAGCTTAAAGCTGCATGTTCTGATGAACACATAAACTTTTCAAAACCGAAACAATTATCTAAATTTGATTCTACATATCTAACTTAGATACTGGTGCACTTATTAAACATTTGTCGCCACACAGAAGGGAATGGTGAGACAGCTGAAAGAACATGTTACTGCAGAAGGCTATGAGAGTTTTGGCAAGCTTGCCAAAATTAATTGGGCGTGTTGTCACTTCAAATATGTCAAAATAGTTACCCATAGACTAAGCTACAAAGGATCCAAAACCGGGTGTTAAGAACAATTTATTGGGGCAAAACACTAAGTGTACAGGAAATGCATGACAAAGCAAACCTAGATTACCTAATGGTTAGAAGAGATTCACATCTCCTATCACTTATGTACAGAAGAGCCAGAGATACCCAATATATAGAAAACACAAAAAGGAATACTAGACGGGCTGATTCCACTCTACTCAAAGTCCCCAAGCCTTCCACAAACAAACTAATTAAAGCACCAATTTACAAAGGCAGCATGATGTGGAACAACCTACCAACCAGAACCAGGGCAGCGTCCTCTTACCTAGAATTTAAAAACTCACTAAGAGTACATCAGACTGGGCAGGCCCTTATGCAGTTGCAGTAAAGTATGTTCCATGGCATCACCATACCGTAAGTGGCAGACCACCAAACCCTCAGCCTCGGTTTCTCCCCCCCCCCCCCCCCCCCCAGCCCCCACTTTTTTAATTTGTTGCTGTTCCTCTGTTATCTCCAGTCAACCATATACGATGACAGAGACAGTCCAGGTAAAAATGTAAAATTTAAGACCTAAATGCACTGGGATTGGTCCCACTGCTTCACTGGTCACAGATGGTCCAGTGTATTATTAACAACCCCACCCAACAACATAATTCATAAACTCACATAACTAGCTACATTAGAGTTACACTACAATTTTCCTAACAAACCAACATTTATATACCGCTTGCCTAACTGCAACTGAACATTAAAACTTACTACAAGTTTACCAACTGAATACAGAAGATAACTTCTGCTTACATTCTAAATACTATGTAAATACTCACATTGATCTGACTAATATTGATCTGGTTATATGACACTACTGTACCATATTGTTATGGAACTTTTGGGTTTCAGAATTTCATTGTGTTACATGGTGCAAATTGTCTATTCAACAGGTATTGTACACCTTATTCTATATACCTTTTGTGTAAATAACCCTGAATTGAAAAATGGCTGGAAGACCAGTGCTTCGGCACTGACAAAAGACTTATTCAGTAGAATAAACATATTTACCAAAAGAAATGGTGTCAGAGTTTTGGCAAGCTTGCCAAAATTAATTGGGCGTGTTGTCATTTCAAATATCTCAAAATAGTTAGCCATTTAAAATAAAAGTTACTTAAATTAAACTAAGATAGATTATAATGATCAACCTAATATATTTATCTCAGACAATGATAAAAGCTCAAAACAATTGGACTATGAAACTTTAACTATTGAGATGATAACATTGTTAATAAAAAATGTTATAACAAGTAAGTATCTTATTCGGCTTAGAAGGTACCGTCTCTTTGTGTAAATGTGATCTACTAACTATTTCATCAAGGGTCACTAAAGGGTTATTAAGGCCATCCACAATCAACAATTATGATCTTACCGTTGATCATATAGAAGTTGCGTTATCCACGGTCAAATATACTATCAGTAGATCGTGCATAGCTTGTATTACACTAGATAAAAGATTCACTCCGTACTTCCAGTACAGGGTTGAAAACCAACCCATTAGAAAAGCTGGCGAAGAATTTTGACATGCTGGCTTAATTAACTGAGCTGGTAAATTCTTAATTTAAGAAGCACAATATATTCTTCATGTACGTCTTCATATTTACCTGCTACTTTTGAGTTGGAAAATATAATAAAACATATACATTAATGCAATTTAAAAGTGAAATCGACGGCGTTCTCTGGCCGCCATCTTGTCTTTTTGCATTCTCTCCCATTTCACCAAATTTGTGTTGATAAAAGTAACCGTTTGACACTGGTGCCAGTCATTCTACTTCCTGTTCCATACTAAAGCTAGTTTCGCGCGTATTTAGACTACGTTGTCGTTCACCCCTGTACTGTAAGTACGGGGTGAATCTTTTATCTAGTACTACACTTATTCCATACTAACTTAACCCTCTAGTAACCAATGTATCACATACAATACACACATTTCCTAATAACCATAGCCAAGCCCGCTGTTATTAATTTACCCTTTTATAACGATAATACCATAGTACTACAACTATAGCATAGATGGTACTGTGGTTATAAAAAGGTAAATTAATAATATCAGGGCCTGTATGCATGGGGCATGTTAGCGCTCCAAACCTGTGGTTAGTGGCGATGTCTGGGTTAGCGGTGAAAAGTCGGTATGTATGTGGCCGCTTTAGGGAAACGCCGTGAGTTTAAAGGTGTCTACGCTAACCCCAACCCATATCAAGTTTACTGTCGGGGTTAGGGACCGATTAGGCACAAATCTATTCAATGCTATCATATTTAACAGAGTTTCATACTCAAAACGTGAAATTTCATTAAATTAACCCTAAACTTGAACCGATATTAACGTCGCTGTTAAATCAGCGGCGATATTAATAGTGTCAAATCGACGAATGTAAACTAAACAAATCGCCACCGCCCGCCGCAGTGCTCGCTGGCAACAGGCTTAGCAATAGCGACTGGCTGGTGGCCGGCGGTGTTACATACCGATTAGGCCCAAATCTATTCAATGCTATCATATTTAGCAGAGTTACATACTCAAAACGTGAAATTTAATTAAATTAACCCTAAAATCAAACCGATATTAACGCCGCCGCTACATCGGCAGCGATATTCATACTGTTGAATCTAAACAAAACAAATCGTCACTGGGAACAGGCTCAGAGGGATTTCCCAAATCTATAAATAACTGCTAGGTTAGCTAACGCCTCTGCACTTTGGACCCGTACATACCCCATAATCCATTTCCCAACACTGGCGTTAGCTAACCCGAACGCGGTCCTTAACATCGGAGCCGATAAATAATTCTTCATGCATACAGCCCCTGGTTTGGCTATGGTGATCAGGAAATGTTTGTATTGTATGTGATACGTTGGTTACTAGAGGGTCAAGGCTATGTGGTTTGGATTGTTGGTGTTTTATTTTTGTAAAGTAAATTTTCTTTCACGGGTCCCCCTCAACGTGAAGGAATTTACTCCAACAACTCCTCACGCATTCAGCGACTTTCCGAAGGCCTCGGGGCCTCACTCTCGACTCAGTGCAGTGTGGCACAGTAAATAGTTTGCATGCTGTGGGGGTTTACGGCCTAGCAATATCTAAGGTCATATCAGGAAGGGCGACCGACTCGGGGCAGTGCACGCTCGTCATAACTCTATAGTGCTGCCACAGTGGGATGCTTTCCAAGTTCCATGTCGCTGGCAAACTGGCCTGATATCCTACTCAGTCACATTATCTTCATCCTGAGAACACCAGCCATCACCTTTATTCTAGTAATGCCGAACACCAGGGAAGGTAGCGATACATTCCTAACCTAATATATTGTCACGGAGATGATGAGAATGGGAAATATTGTGCCAAAAGTGGGAATTGAACCCACATATCTTGCATGCTGGGCCAGTGTGCTAACCATTACACCACCTAGGCTCCCTGATGTCACCACCCTATCCACACCTACCTGTCTATGTGGATCCTTGCCTAAGAGGTCAGTGCAGACTACTACACTTGTTCCCCTGGAATTGTAAATTTTTAAATGGTTTACGTCCATAAGTCGCTTTAATGCTTACAATTATATATATATAATAACAAAATAATAAAAAACATTCATATAGCGCCCGATCCAGCAAGCCGTTCTCAGGTGCTTTACATAACAAACAAATCTACAGGAAAATAAATTTCACCGAGTTAAAGGCAGATTTAAACAAATGTGTCTTAAGACCTTTTTTATAAGCACCAACAGATTTACAATCAGTGATATATCCTGGCAGAGCATTCCACAGTCTCAGGGCAGCAATACTAAAAGCATGATCCCCAAAGCCTTTGAGTCTGCTCTAAACTGCTAACTGGCTGGAGGCTGTGGAGCGCAGTGTTCGAACATTTTTTCTCTCCTGGAGCAGATGATGCCATGGAAGCCCTTAGAAGCCCTGAGAAGCCTCTGGAAGCATGGAGAACTTGGAAGCCTGGAACAGCTGCTCCTCTATATATATACAGGCAATACACTTACGTATACATACACAAGGTAGGTTAAGCAACCATACAGCGCATAGCTTCACAGGATCCAGGTCACAGCAACCATTGTCATGGGGACGTCATGAAAATGGGAAATATTGCGCCTAGAGTGGAAATCGAACCCACATGTCTTGCATTCCAAGCCAGTGTGCTAACCATTACACTACCTAGGTTCCCTGATGTCACCACCCTATACTTATACTTATCCTCTTCTGCTTAAGAAATTAGGCATCAATGCCGGTTATCAGCTTTGGCCTGTCTAAGTGGGACCTAGTGAAATTATAGTTTTTGTGCGGCGAGCGCTGAGTGTAGCGATAAATTACCCAGTGCTTATCGAGGCGTCGTTTGAAAGAGTTTAAGCTTGGGGCATTCACTACATCAGCTGGTAGTCTGTTCCAAGTGTTCCCGGCTCTTTCAGTGAGGAAATTTTGATGAACTTGCTTGTTAGTTCTGGGTTTGACGATCTTCTTATTATGCCCTCTGGTTATCAGATCGTGTGTTCGCTCGAGTATGATTCGCTACCCACGCCTACCTGTCCATGTGGCTCCTTGCCCGAGATGTCGGTGCAGACTACTACAATATTGATCTCAAAATATGGCAAAAACTCAAAACCATGTGACTGTGCAAATTTAAAGTAACGTAATTTGATTGTTAAGAAGTTCACTTTGAATGCTACATCACGGTGGTGGTGTAATGGTTAGCACACTGGCCCGGAATGCAAAGAGATGTGAGTTCGAGTCCCGCTCTAGGCGCAATATTTCCCATTTTCATCACCCCCATGACACTGGTTGCCGTGACCAGGATGCTGTACAAGCTACACGCTGTATAGTTGTTGAACCTACCCTGTGTATGTATGTAAGTGCATTCATTGCCTGTATATATGTAATTGTAAGCTATATCACGCCCAATAGCCGAGGTCTACCTTTTGTGCAGGGGGGGTCGTTAAACAAACAAACAAATGAATGCTATATCAGAATCTAACCGATTAAACTAACCATCAATATGTTTGATTGTTGTTGCTTTACCTCCTAACAACCATCTAAGGTCATATCAGGGCGGGACCCATCAGTATGTACTTAAAGTAAAGCTTGTTTCATTTAGCAACGCCTCTAGAGCACATTGATTTTCTTATCACCGGCTATTGGACGTCAAACATATGGTCATTCTGACATATTTGATGAACCAGTTGTGGACAACTGGTTGGAACGGAAAATAGCCCAAACTGCAAAAGTTTCCACTGAGCAGGATCGATAGAATGATCGACACCTTCACAGCTACGTCCCTCTCCTCCTTATACTAGGCAACATGTTATGTTGATGACAACATCAATTAAAAAGTATCAATATACATCTTTCATCACTCATCACATTCTCAGTTTCTTCAGTAAAATGACTTGTGTAAATATTATCCACAACTGGAAGACCCGCGCATCAGTGTGGGGTTTTTCTTGACTGCCTATCATGGATAAGTCTGAATAGACTTGTTTTTACCATTAGACAGTTTGTCATTAGAAAGCCCGAGCCTACACTTTAACCGACCCATGGGATTTTTAACCTCCCACACCACATAAGACATGGTATGAGAGCAACTGGCCTTTGATGCACTGTAATTTGTACACAGCAGTGGAAATTGGCAGAGGTGGGGGCACAGAGAATCGAACCACCGACCTTCAGATTAGGGGTCCGACCTAGAAAAAAAAGTCAGACACTCTAACCACTCCGCCACAGAGAACACCACTTCATTCTAAGGAATAAAACTATTTACCTCCCAAAAAGAAGTTATTTTAAGTTATGTGACATCGGTTTATCACTGATTGGCGGATTATAATGATGGCGTCATCATGAAGTGACCAAAGCCAGGTTTGCCCGGGTACTGACCCCCTCTCCTGCTATTTTACCTAGCATTACTATTAAACCCCCGGTTCTTAGATCTAAGACTGCAATAGAAAGGCTGAGTTCAGGGCCGCGTTCAAGGTCCGTCTCGGAGGCGCCTTGGCCACGTATCGGCAATGCTTTTTGGCCTATTTCCATTCAGGGTGCGTCTTGGCGACGTCTCGGAGCTGACTCCCTTTTCAGATAGGAGACAAAAAGTGCCTCGAAAATGGCCGCCGTATCCAGTTGTTTCAGCCAATCACAGCACAGCTTTTCCATTGCAAATGACCACTGCCTATGGAGGCATCCATTTTTGAGACAACAAACTGCTTTTGGCATTCAGACTAGTGTGACGTCAGTGCCATCTCTGAGGCGCCTCCGAGACGGAGCTTGAATGCGGCCCTGTTGTTTGCATCATAGATTTCCCGCCCATGCGCAATGACTGTTAAGCAGAAGTGATCATAGCCGATAGTACTGTTATTTTCACAATGTTATATTCCCTGTACCTGGGTTCAGGTTCCGATGATTTGTAGGGTTTAAACAATTTTGTTCTTTTTTGGTATTCACAATGGTTTGCAAAGTGCATATAATTGTGTGTTATTCTATTTTGTTTTAATCCTGTATGTAATTCTGTATCAAAACAATTCGAAGCACATGGTTATGATGGCAGTGGCAGGTGCACCAAGACATGGGACTAGTTAGTAGTTGAGTGAAAATTATTATATTCACTAATATTCATGAATATTTCCTAGTATTCCGTAATATTCATGAAATTCCCCAACATTCCTGAATATTCACTAACATTCCCTAATATTTACTAACATTCCATAATATTCATGAATATTCACAAATATTCACTAATATTCACTAATATTCACGAATATCCAAATATTGAACTATTTTACAATTCAACCTGGTACAGAATACATAGCGAGCATTGTTATTATAATGGTATGATCAGCAGAGTATTGTTCTCCTGATTTCTGTACAAAATGGCCTCCCATCTTCTTTGCTTTGCCAACCAGACTCTTTCGGAAGTGACAGTCACAAAGTAAAGTAACGCTTGTTTTATTTAACGACGCATCTAGAGCACATTGATTTTTACCATCGGCTATTGAACATCAAACATATGGTCATTCTGACATATTTCTTTAGAGGACACCTGCTGCTGCCACATAGGCTACTCTTTCCAATAAGCAGCAATTGAGGGGTCTTTGATATATATATTATACATTTTCGCACAGACAGGACAACACATAACACAACCTTTGATGAACCAGTTGTGGACCACTGGTTGGAAAGGAAAATAGCCCAAACTGCAAATGGGTCCACTGAGAAGGATTGATCGGATGACCGACACCTTCACAGCTGGACTCGCTACTACCTGAGCTACGTCCCGCTCCTTAAAGTGCAACCTCAAATTTGTCACTGTTGACAAAACAAACTTCCAGCGTAACTTACAGGTCCTCTTCTGGCTGATCTAGGCAACATCTGTCATATCAGGACGGGTACCGACTTGTGACAGTGCGCACTCATGGCGACTTTATAGTGCTGCCCATTGGGACAGCAGGCCACCAGCACCATGACCTGATATCCCACTCAGTCACATTATCCTGACACTGAGCTGACCAGTCCTTGCCCTATCCTAATAATGCCGAGTGCCAGGCTAGGAAGCGACAAGTATCATTTTTTAACTCATTGGTTTGACTCAACTAGAATTCGAACCCACAAACATATGGGTTTGGATCCTCCCGATCTCCCAAATCAGGAGACGGACGCTCTACTCATTCGGCCACCCCGTCTGGGGCCGTATTCATGAGCTCGGGGTAGGGCTCTAACCGTAGGGTAGGGTATCCCCCCCGGCTAACGGTGGAAAATCCGTATTCATGAGCTTGGGGTAGCGCTACCCTGGGGCTCTAACCGGGGGGTACCCTACCCCACTTTCGAATCAGGGGTAAGCCACTACCCCGAGGGCTTAGTGAGCGTGTGTGGCTCTGAATCTATTCAATGCGATCATATTTGATAGATTTAAATACACAATAAGTGAAATTTATTCAAATTAACCCTAAATCCGAAGCGATATTAATGCTGCCGCCGCATTGGCGGTGTTATGCATATTGTCGAATCGACGAATGTAAAGTAAACAAATCGCCGCTGCCGCAGCGACGTCGATATCCATACTGTCGAAGTCAAGTAAAAATGGCCGCCGCCATCGCCGCCGAATCGGCGGGAATTTCTTACGCCCAAATCTATTAAATGCAGTCATATTTAACAGAATTACATACGCAATAAGTGAAATCTTATCAATTTAACCCTAAATCCGAAGCGAAATTAACGCTGCTGCCGCAAAAGGCGGCGATATTAATATTTTCGAATCGACGAATGTAAACAAAGCAAAAGGGTAGCTATCCGCACCGGCTAGAACATTGGTGAATACCGCTTGACCTACTTAACCGCCGCGGTTAAACCGCGGGATAGCTACCCAACGGCTAAGCCTAACCTCCGGCTACCCGTACCCCGAGCTCATGAATACGGGCCCTGGTGGAAATAGCGGAGGAACGGCAACAAGTAAAATGGGGAGAACTGAGGTCAAGGGTTTGGTGGCCAGCCAATTATGGCTTAGTGACGCCATGGAGCATCCTTTACTGTGACTGCGTAAAGCTAAGATTCCATATATACGTGGTATGCGGCACGCGAATGCGAATGTGGTATGTGAGGCATAGATATATGCCAACCCCACATAGCCGGTGTTTACTTTTGTTCTTGAGGGGTTGTTAAACAAACAAACAAACACTCCAAAAAAGACACCTATAGCATTTTGGGTTTTTTTTGCTCCAAATTTGTGAATAAAGATCAAAGTTACTATTGTTTTCTATGGCAAATGCAGCAGTATTCGCATTCGCACCGATCGGTCCATGGGTCGATCCATTTGCCTTATTTGCATTCGCTCGCATTCGCGTTCGCATTCGCATTCGGCCGTATGGAAGCACCACTATGCCTTTACATGCTTTTCGATTGTTTGCTGCATTCTCATTCGCATTCGCATAGAGCGTATAAGAAATCTTAGCTTTACGGACTGCCCGATCATATTTACTCGAAGGAGACTCGAACTCCCGACCTTCCGCACGGGAAGCCTCCGCTTTACCGATTAGGCCACCCCTACGGTGCAGGGGGGTGTATATCAATCCTTGCACTAGACGTGATGGCCGAATGAGTTGAGCACCCGTCTCCCGTTTTGCTAGATCGTGGGATTCGAACCCACGGGTTCGAACCTCGATCGTGTCAAACCAATGACTTAAAGATTGATATTTGTCGCTTCCTAGCCAGGTGCTTGGCATTATTAGGGTAGGGTAAGGACTGTTTGGCTCAGTATCAGGTGATGGTGCCGGTGGCCTGATTTCCCAGTAGGGCAGTACTATAAAGTCGCCGTGAGTGCGGACTGTCACAAGTCGGTAACCCGTCCTGATATGACCTTCGATGTTGCCAGGATGTAAAACCTTCAACAACCAACTAATCACTCTTGCATTGCCTGCACATTGCATAGTGCCACTGTGTGGTCAACAACAACAAAATAACAACACTAACATCGGCGGTTCGATTCCCCGTGGCCCCTGCTCTGCCAATTTGGATTTCCACCGCTGTGTATAACTTAGAGCGTCAGCAAAGGCCGGTTGCTCTCACACCATGTCTATGTGGTGTGGGAGGTTAAAAATCCCTTGGGCCGGTAAAACTGTAGGCTTGGGCTTTCTATCGACCAGCAGTGGAATGAGGAACACCAGTCGTCTATGACTGAAATTTCCCCTGCTTAAACAACTAATGGACCAAAAAAAAAAGAAACCATACAATTCACACTATTCACACGTGACCTAATTCAGCATCAGAACGAGGCTGAGTACGCGTCGGGTATTGGAAATGACCATAAGACACTGCTGTGTGTCGATATGTATGGACTAATACAGAAATTAAAGGAGTAAAATTTGAAGATATTCTCTTTTGAAACTATCATATTCATTTTTGCCTACCTTTTTTCTATCTATTGGTCAATTTTCATGAAGATTGAGTGATGAACAGATGCATTTCAGTAGACGATGTCAACAAAGTCGCTCACCCTGGTAGCCAATCTTTTCTTAAATTCAAAATCGCATAACTTTCTAAATATATATAAATGAGTCCGCCTCACGAAAATGGGCCAATTGGTGGTTTATTTAAGATGTCGGCGTCACAATTCTTAAAGTGTAGTGCATTTCTTTGTTTTATATTAAATTATCCTAGAAACAAATAAGGTTGTTGTGTTTTCTCTACCTTTACATTCAGGATAAATTTAAGGACTTTGCAACACCCCTGTCAATGTTAAACTATAATTATGACGATCGACGCCGACATCCAATGATCGACACCGACAACTTTACCAGGATGTCGGCATCGCAATTCTTAATGTGTAGTGCATTTCTTTGTTTTATATTAAATTATCTTAGAAACAAATAAGGTTGTTGTAATTTCTCTACCTTTACATTCAGGATAACTTTAAGGACTTTACAATACATCTGTCAATGCTAAACCATAATTATGACGATCGACGCCGACCTCCAATGATCGACACCGACAACTTCCCCCAAATGGCCTCTTTTCGTGATCCTGACCCATATATATTTAACAAATATATTTTAACCCTTTTAAAGCTTTTATTAATTTGTAATTACTAAGACTAGTTGTTTAACTGTGTTACACATATAACTACACTGACAGTGCTGCATGGTACATGATACCCCCATAACTATGCAGACTTGAAGCTGATAGTCACATTGTAGTTAAAGAATGGGAAAATCACCATGCAAGGGTCACCCAATCTTTGTGAAAATTGGCCAATATATAGAAAACAGGTATGCAAAGATGAATATTATAGTTTCAAAAATGAATACCCTCAAATTTTAGTGATTTTGAGAGGTATTGGTCAACGGGAAAGTATTCACATCACTTTTCATACAGCGGCACCTCGGTCTAGTTTCACCATAGCCGAGGTACCGACTTTTGACAGTGGACACTATGGGCGACTTTATAGTGCTTCCCCACTGGGAAATCAGGCCACCGGCACCATGACCCGCCATCCCATTCAGTCACATTATCCTGACACTGAACGAACCAGTCCTTGCCCTATCCTATTAATGCCGATCACCAGGCTAGGAAGCGACAAGTGTCAATTTTAAAGTCATTAGTTTGACTTGACCGGAAAACAAACTCCCGATCTTCCGCACTCGAGGTCCACGCTCTATCGATTAGGCCAGCGCTCCCGGTCTAGGGGTGGGAGAAGGAAGCTTAATTCTAAACATAAAATCACGTATGTACACCAGGTTTGTACACAACCTCACCTGCACATCTATTTGTGTAACAGGCACAACTCCGCCACCAAGTGTGACGTGTCATAATTGCTCACCAGGTGGCAGTATTGCGGAGTTCACTGAGAACAAGAGGCATAATACATGGCAAGTTGGTAGGTTGTTGGAGGTTTATGTCCTGGCAATATCTAAGGTCATATAAGGAGGGGTACTGACTTGTGACAGTGCACTCTCATGGCAACTTTATAGTGCTGCCCCTCTTGGGAGACCAGGCCCCCCCATCACCATCACCTGATATCCCACTCACATTATCCTGACACTGAGCCAACCAGTCCTATCCTAATAATGCTGAGTTCCTGGCTAGGAAGTGACAAGTATACATTTTTAAGTCACTGGGTTGACTCGACAAGGGTTAGAACCCGTGGGTTCGAATCCCACGATCTACCAAAGCGGGAGACGGACCTTCAACTCATTCGGCCATCCCGACTGGTCAATATGGCAATGTACTTCCTGTAAATGCATTTTGACATTCGATGAGATTTCCTTTAAATAATTGTTGGATTCTTGGTATTTTGGGGGTTTACGTGCTAGCCAGATTTACGGTCATATATGAATGGCTCGTAAATAATCAGTGATAATAGTAGCCCTCCTCACCCCATCCACACAAACAAGAGAGTGTCCACTGACGCGATACTCTTGTCACTAAAACAAAAGCTTTTCTTGTCTCTTGGCACAGAAGCAAATTGCGTTTCTCGCTACATTTTCAAATTGGTTGGTTGTTGGAGTTTTAGGTCCTGCCAACGTCTAAGGTCATATCAGGACGGGTACTGATTTGTGACAGGGCGCACTCATGGCGACTTTATAGTGCTGCCCCACTGGGAAATCAGGCCGCCGGCACCATGCCACGATATCCCATTAAAAAAAGAAGAAGTTTAAAGTTTGTTTTATTTAACGACGCCTCTAGATCACATTGATTTTTGTATCATCAGCTATTGGACATCATCCATATGGTAATACTAACATATTTCGCTGGAGGAAACCTGCTGCCGCCATATAGGCTACTCTTTCCGATAAGCAGCAAGGGGTCTTTTATATGCACTTTCCCACAGACGGGACAGCACATACCACATCCTTTGATGAACCAGTTGTGGACCACTAATTGGAACAGAAAATAGCCCAAACTGCAAATGGGTGAGCAGGATCGATCGGATGACTGACATATTCACATGTGGACATGCTACCAAACCAACCAATCAGTCCTTTCTCCAGACTATCACTTCTTATCATCAGCCGAAACAGGGAGAGAGTGAGAAGTGCTTTAAGAACAAAAGTAGCTTTGGTAGATCGTGGGATTCGAACCCACGGGTTCGAACCCTTGTCTTCGGTTTAACTCAGCCTGGGACCGAACACACGCCAACCCAGCCTGACGGGAAGCATGCACTAACTCTTGGGTAAAGCTAGGATTCCTTACACGCGGTATGCGGTATGCGGTATGCGGCATGCGGTATGGGTTGGGTCCTTTCACCCACACCCACACACATAGTGTCAGGTTTCTCTAACACTGTTGTCTATGGGCATTCACATTCGCATGCCACACCGATCGCTACATGGACCGATTCAGTATTCGCATGCCACATGCCACATACCGCGTGTAAGGAATCACCCCCATTGACTTAGATGCTTTTCGATTTTTTTGCCGCATTCGCATTCGCATACCGTGTGTAAAGCTAAGATTCCTTACACGCCGTATGCGAATGCGAATGTGGCAAAAAATCGAAAAGCATCTAAGTTAGGAATCCTAGCTTTAGCCATTGTCACGCATGGGTGCATTTTCTCCTTTCAGCCCCACATGATTTATAACTAGGAGCACGACACCCCCCCCCCCCCCCCCCGAAACTCATGTCAGGATGGTCTGGGTTCGTGACTGCAGCTGAAGCTAATAGCTAATAGCTAATAGCTAATAGCTAATACACTTACTTACATGAGGTACACAAGCTGTAGTGCCAGCAAAGGCACCCCACAGAATAATACAATTATATTTAATAATGATAGTGGAGGTTGGTTGGTTGGTTGGAGTTTTACGTCCTAGCAACATCTAAGGTCATATCAGGACGAGTACCAACTTTGTGAGAGTGCGCATTCATGGCGACTTTATAGTGCTGCCCCCTTGGGAGACCAGGCCGCCAGCACCATGACCTGACATTGACTAGACTGCGAACTGAACTCCCGATCTCTCACACGCGAGGCCCACGCTCTACCGATTCGGCCAACGCGCCCGGTTGCTTGCTTGGTAGCACTATGAATAGTATAATGTGACTGAGTAGGATATCGAGCCAGTGAGGCGGCATTATATAAGGTCGATATAAATCACCTTAAGTGTACTTACTCTCACAAGTCAGGACCCGTCCTGATATGACCGTATGTGTTACTATGAAGTTAAACCCCAAGGAGAAAAACCCCCAATGCACCACATTCATAAGTAAACGATTTAAGAGAAGAGAATGCTTCCTTCCAAACAACTTGTTACTACTTCTGGTAGGTGCATGCTCTGTAACCACTTCCGGTGCAGTGTAGGTAACCCACGCATGCGCAATCCCGGATTCACGGTCAGTTCTCGTTGGGCGCACACACACACAAACACTTCCACACACCGATGCACACTTACACAGTGGGATTTAGCTATTTATAGACCCCTGCTAATACACCCCTTGCACGGAAGTCGTGCATGGACTCCCCATAACAATGTTGTGTTCGCACGCAGCTATCGGTAACCGCAGTCAAGGATATAATTATAAGCGCAGTCTTATAATTATGTTTTCTGGAGGCAATTTGTTAGTATCGTTGTGGAATTTTTTTTAAAGTATTGAATTAAAAAAACAAATTTTATTTACCAAAAATGATTAAAGATTGAAAAGTCAAATAAAGTTAGTTTTATTTAGCAACACCTCTAGAGCACATTGCTTTTTATCATCGGCTATTTGACGTCAAACATGGTCATTCTGACATTTATTTGGAGGCAACCCGCTGCCGCCACATAGGCTACTCTTTTCGAAAAGGAGCAAGCGGTCTTTTATATACACTTTCCCGCATACAGGACAGCACATACCAAGGCTTTGATGAACCAGTTGTGGATGATTAAAGATTGATTGATTGATTGGTGTGAGTTTACACCGTGTCGTCAGCAAAGGCCATATTCATAGCCCCAAAAGGCTTGATATATTATATATTAGGTACAAGATTCACCCCGTACTGCTGCAGTAGGGGTGCAAACCAGCCCTATGTAAAAGCTGGCGAAAATGCGGGTCAAAGAATTGAGAGCCTAATTTCACAATCTAAGAAGCAATATTTTTTCTTAACATATGTATTATTGAGAGCCCGCTACCTTTGAGTTGAAAAATATAATATAATATCTAGTCTAATGCAATTTAAAAGTGAAATCGACGGAGTTCTGCGGCCGCCATCTTGTCTTTTTGCATTCTCTCCCATTTCACCAACTCTGCGCCTATAGAAGTATCCATTTGATACTGGAGCCACGGTTTCTAGGTGATGTTCCATACTAACGCTATTTTCGCCCGTATTTATATAAGGCTGATCTTCACCCGTGTACTACAAGTACCGGGTGAATCTTTTATCTAATTATATATATATTATGTGATGTATAACGTATTACAACAAGTTTAAATGCTAGGGGAAATATACTGACCAGGGGCCATATGCATGAGCAACTTTTTATCGGCTCCGGTGTTAACGGTGGGTCCCGGGTTATCTAACGCCGGTGTTCCAGATGTGTCACGGGGTATGTATGTGTCCAAAGCACAGCTGGGTTAGTTAACATATTAGTTATTTAGCAACTTGGGGGCCCCTCTGAGCCTGTACCCGGCGAGCACCGCTATTTGACAATATCAGCGGCCAGGAACCAGCAGCCTTCTTAATGGTGAGCCTGTTCCCGGTGAGCAATGCTATTTGTTTAGTTTACATTCGTCGATTTGAAAATATGAATTATACAGCCAGTACGGCGGCTGCGTTAATATCAGTTAGATTTTAGGGTTAATTTCCTTAAATTTCACTTATTGCATATGTAATTCTGTTAAATATGATCGCATTGAATAGATTTGGGCCTAATATATTGCCGCTGATGCGGCGGCGTTCTGGCAGTATGGATATCGACGTCGCAGCGGCGGCGGCGATTTGTTTACTTTACATTCGTCGATTCGACAATGTGCATAACGCCACCAATGCTGTGTTATGCGTTAATAACGGTTCGCCTTTAGGGTTAATTTGATTAAATTTCACTTATTGCATATGTAATTCTGTTAAATATGATCGCATTGAATAGATTTGGGCATAATCGGTCCCTAACATTGACTTTAAACTTGAGATGAGTTGGGGTTAGCGTAGATGCCTTTAAACTCATGGTGTTCGTCTAACGCCGACCAATACATACAGAGTTATCGCCGCTAACCCGGTAAACCTGCCGAAAACCAGCTTCGCAGCACTAAACCGGACACATGCATATGGCCCCAGATGGGATGGCCGAATGAGTTGTGAAAGCAATGACTTAATATTTGATACTTGTCGCTTCCTAGCAAAGCGGTTGGTATTATTAGGATAGGGCAAGGACTGTTGTAGTGGTCTGCACTGATCTATCAAGCAAGGGAGATCCCACGGTCTACCAACACGGGAGACGGACGCTCTAACTCATTCGGCCATCCCGTCTGGTCTTGTCATGGATATGACTGTTTCTCAAGATACTAAAGGTAGTGGGTCATAGTTATATAGGTGATGCCATCCTAGAGACTTTATCGCCATTGAGAGACCTGGCCATCGCACCATGACCCGTAGATAAAGGATTCACCCGGTACTCGCAGTACACGGGTGAACCCTATATAAAAACGGTCGAAAAAGCGGGTTAATGAAATGAGAGCCTAATTTCACAATCTAAGAAGCAACATTTATTCTTTGTAGATGTCTTCATATTTACCCGCTACCTTTGAGTTGAAAAATATAATAAAATAGCTAGTTTAATACGATTTAAAATTTAAATCGACGGCGTTCTATGGCCGCCATCTTGTCTTTTTGCATTGGGGGCATTCAACTGGGCTTCTCCATCCGAATATCAAAATATTTCCGAACAAATTCTTATTCGACTGAGACCGGAAGTGGGTTCAGATACCGATGATTCGGATGTGTGTATGTGGCTCCATCCGTAAATCTTGCGGATAGAAAGGGCCCAGTCGAATGCCCCCAATCTCTCCCATTTCACCACATCTGTGCCAATATATGTAGCCATTTGATCATGGAACCCCAGTTTCTACTTCCTGTTCCATACTAAAGCTATTTTCGCATGTATTTACACTATGTTGTCGTTCACCCGTGTCCTACAAGTACCGGGTGAATCTTTTATCTACATGACCCGATATTCCACTCAGTCACATTATCCTGACACTGAACTAACCAGTCCTTGCCTTCTTCTAGTAAATGCCGAGCACCAAGCTAGGCAATGCAATAAGTCATCAGTTTGACTCGGCTAGGATTCTCCCGACCTTCCGCACGGGAAGCCTCCGCTCTACAGATTCGGCCATCGCGTCCGGTCCCTAAGACATGTAACTGCTGGTAGGATACGGGTCAGCCCGCCTTCCGGGTAAAGCATGCCTGACTTTTAGTTTTGAGGTCAACCCAAGTCATTATAGAGTAGCAAAGACCCTATAATACTAAGACGGCTCACTCAGCCTGTACTGTGTATTCAAAATGATCAAACCCACCAATTGGTGCGCTGGCTGTTCTCTTGGTTAAACAGGTGCTATATTATATTTAAAATGTATACATGAATGTGAAAGATGTGTCACGATGGCGATGCTGATGATGATGCTGATGATGCTGGGTATTTGTTCATAGCAATTTCATATTGACGTGTATTCATACTTACCTATCTCATGTATAATATAAATTGTATGTGTTTACATGTGAAACACCAACCAGCAGCCGGCTGATCAAACCCACCACAAGGTGGCACTGCAAAATTTTACATTACCATTGGAGAGATAGGGAGTGAGCCGTCTTAGTTTTATAGGGTCTTTGAGAGTAGGTAACGCAATTTGCACACATTTTCGTTGTACCTCAACACAATATGAAGAGTTCAGATGCAACAACCCCGTAAACGCCAATCCAAAATATAAAACTAAAATAAAAGATTATTTTACCTGATTATTTTACTTGATGTTACTTATCTAACTCAGATACTGATGCACTTATTAAGCATTTGTTTCTGCGTAGAAGGCAATACTGAGCCAATTTAATAGAACCCGTTACTGCAGTAGTGTATGGTGTCAGAGTTTTGGCAAGCTTGCCAAAACTAATTTTCCATGTTTGCACTCAAAATATCTCAAAAGTTTACCATTTAAAATAAAAGTAACTTTGAACTGATATATTTATCTCAGAAAAAATACAGAAATTCAAAACCATCAGACTATGCAACTTTAAGAACATAACTACATTCCCTAGGTCTCTCAATGGGGCAGCACTATAAAGTCTATAGGATGCCATAACCTATGTAACTCCTGTAGGATCCACTACCCTTATTATCTTGATTTAAGTTCTAAGTACATCTATGAACGCGTGTGATAAAATATACCGGGTGAAAAAAAACCGCGCCCTACAAGCCCTTGTCGCCCTGCTCGCCCCCTATCCAGAGGGTTATGACCCAGAAAATAGGAAGCTCCTATGTTAACCAGATGCGGTGGCCTAATCGGTAGGGCGCAGGCTTCCCGCGCGGAAGGTTGGGAGTTCAAATCCCAACCTAGTCAAACCAATGACTTATAAAATTGATACTTGTCGCTACTTAGCCTGGCGCTCGGCATTAATAGGATAGGACAAGGACTCGTTAGCACATTATTAGGATAATCATAATGTGACTGTGTGGGATATTGGGTCATGGTGCAGGTGACCTGCTCTTCCAGTGGGGCAGCACTGTAAAGTCGCCATGAGTGCGCCCTGTCACAAGTCGGTACCTGTCATGATATGACCTTAGATGTTGCTAGGACAAAACAACAATAAACAAGCAAATTCTTAACATCAATGAACATCGCGTAAAATCACCACTACCTTATCTTTTATCTACCCTACTGTATGTATGGGGTGAGTCTTTTATGTACCTACTGTACGAACCAGGTATTGCAGGTATAGCAATACCTCAGGGAGTTTGACGCCCCTGCCTTGCAGAGTTCTAAACCACTGCCTTGTGGTACAGGTTCTTGACAGAACCGAAGGCTAAGGGAGCAAACCCTAAACAGAAAACCATGTCACTGTGGCAGCATTAAGGGCGGTTGATGTATGGAACTCCCAACATCTCCTGACCAGCCACTGCAGGGACAAATAGTTTTGCACCTGTCTTGACATGTTCTTGCCAGTGTGAAACCTCTATTTGCTCCCCGAGAGAGTGTCGCTGGTAACTTGCAAAAGCCAGCAGCACTTCAACACTTTTGCCGGCAGCTTTCATGAAATGTACAACAGCACAAAAATGGGAGAGTGGCAGTCAAGTAATGAAAGCAGTCTTTGTCGCATCGCGACCGACAGCATGATGATGATGATGATGATGATGATATATGAACCAGACGGGATGGCTGAATGAGTTAGAGCATCCGTCTCACATGCTGGTAGATCGTGGGGTCATGAGTTCGAACCCCGGTCGAGTCAAACCAATGACTTAGAAATTGATATTTGTCGCTTCCTAGCCAGGCGCTCGGCATTATTAGGACAGGGCAAGGACTGGTGTGCTCAGTGTCAGGATAATGTGACTGAGTGGGATACCAGGTTATGGTGCCGGCGGTCTGGTTTCCCAGTGAGACAGCACTAAAGTCGCCATGAGTGCCCACTGTCACAAGTCGGTACCCGTCCTGATATGACCTTAGATGTTGCTAGGACATAAAACAACAAACAAACAAAACCTACTGTATGTATGGGGTGAGTCTTTTATGTACCTACTGTATGTATGGGGTGAGTCTTATGAACCTACTGTATGCATGGGGTGAGTCTTTTATGTACCTACTGTATGTATGGGGTGAGTCTTATGTACCTACTGTATGTATGGGGTGAGTCTTATGTACCTACTGTATGTATGGGGCGAGTCTTTTATGTACCTACTGTATGTATGGGGTGAGTCTTTTATCTACCTACTGTATGTATGGGGCGAGTGTTTTATCTCCCTACTCTATGTGTGGGGTGAGTCTTCTGTCTACCTGCTGTATGTATGGGGTGAGGCTTCTATCTACATGCTGTATGTATGGGATGAGTCTTATCTACCTACTGTATGTATGGGGGGAGTCTTATCTCCCTACTGTATGTATGGGGTGAGTCTTCTATCTACATGCTGTATGAATGGGGTGAGTCTTATCTACCCTACCGCATGTATGGGGTGAGGCTTTTTATCTACCCTACTGTATCATTATATGTATGGGGTGAGTGTTTTATCTATGCGTGAGTATCATTTATGTCAATGGATCAGACAGTTCGATAAATATCAAACAGTGTGCTTAGAAATAACTGTGATACTCACTTTGGGCATGCGCCACTCGTTGGGGCTCATTGCCGAACAGTGCCAGCACGAGCACGGAAACGAAGAGGCAATTCCGGACGTATGCTGTCACCGCCATGTTACCAGTAAATCCTCGCCTCTCCCTCGTAGACTACTGCCGCTAGATGGCGTCCCGAAAGGACCCCGCCCAATATTGTAGTGGCTGCCACAATCACAACGCCGGAAGTGTGTGTGTGTGTGGGGGGGGGGGGGGGGGCGAAATGGAGATATATGCACTCTCTTCTTCCCTCTCCTCTCCTGTCCTGTCTTGGTCTTTCTTGTCTTGTCTCGCCAGTCTGTGTTCCCCTTTCTTTCTGCTCGTGACAAGCACCGACAGCCGAACTGAGTAGTGTGTGTGTGTTGTAGGTGTGTAGGCATGTGTGTGTGTGAGGAGAGTAAGTGTGTCAGCAGGTGGGTTAGATGTGTGCGCATGTGTGGCAAGCCTAATCCTACAGCTGGCCGCGTTCGGTTTGGCGTGGACCCCCCCCCCCCCCCCCCCCACACACACACGAGACTCACTGTCACTATAGAGGGAGTGCATGTGACGTCATCACTCAGTGGTCAGAGGTCAGCAATCAGCCATCTTGGATTACGAGCACCCTTGCCTAGCCCTCTTGTGAATGTGGACTACAGTGACGAGAACATACCAGCAACACAAACAGTGAGTGATACTAGCAAAAGCTATGAAAGCAGTGATATAGAGGGGGTGTAATGACGGCAGTTATGCAGGTATTGCAGGTATAGCAATACCTCAGGGAGTTTGACGCCCCTGCCTTGCAGAGTTGTAAACCACTGCCTTGTGGTACAGGTTCTTGACAGAACCGAAGGCTAAGGGAGCAAACCCTGAACAGAAAGCCATGTCACTGTGGCAGCATTAAGGGCGGTTGATGTACGGAACTCCCAACATCTCCAGACCAGCCACTGCAGGGACAAATAGTTTTGCGTCTGTCTTGACATGTTCTTGCCGGTGTGAAACCTCTATTTGCTCCCTGAGAGAGTGCCGCTGGTAACTTGCAAAAGCCAGCAGCACTTCAACACTTTTGCAGGCAGCTTTCATGAAATGTCGACATTAAGACCGACTCATGGACGCAACTCTCACAGCTGAGAGCTAAATGGAGAGCGGTGGTCAAGTAATGAAAGCAGTCTTTGTCGCATTGCGACCGACAGCATGATGATGATGATGAATGACATCACAAGACAACTTTCGGTGCCCATATTGGATGACATACAGAAGGCTTGCAACTGCCTGCACTGTGCTTATTTACTGATTTGTTGGTTTATTTATCACTGTTTTGAGCAGTTTGGCCCCAGAAGTTGTTGCTAAAGTGCTGTAAGTAAACACATTGGATGTAAACTGCCCAGAACCTCCCATAACACAAGAAAACTCTGTTTTACTGCATCTGCATGCATTCACAACATGGCTAGGGAGGGTGCTCGTAATCCAAGATGGCAGCCTGCTGACCGCTGATTGCTAAGTAATGACGTCACGTGCACTCCCTCTATAGGGCCAAAGTGGGCGCAGGCTAGGACGTTGCGGTGGGGGGGGGGGGGCGGGGGGAGGGGGAGGGGCGCCCGCCGCCATTCGTGCCGCAGCTAGTATTATAGTGTATCTACGGCAGAGCGCAGGAGGGTTACAGCGTTAGTTTTATTTTCGGACCAAGTAGACCATGACCGCAACGACGGCTCTCCAAGCGGAGGCCTTGAAAAGTGTGTGTTTGAAGGGTGGGTAGAAACTGTGCTGGGAGAGTAGGATATGACGCCGTGTGGTATTGTTCTCAGGCTCTAGATCCTGCTTGGTGTTTCCGGTGTGGCAACCATTGGGGTTTGTTGTTGTTGCTAGGCACCTACTGGGGAAAAGTAACCACGGCATACTTGTATGTGAACGTGTAGGTATGTGTGTGTGTGTGTGTGTGTCGGTGTACGTTTGTTTGAATTCAGGTATTTATGTTGGTTGGTTGTTGGAGGTTTACGTCCTGGCCACATCTAAGTTCATATCAGGACGGGTGCCGACTTGTGACAGTGCATACTCATGACGACTTTATAATGGTGCCCCACTGGGAAACCGGGGCTGCGTTCAAGGTACGCCTCGGAGAAATTCCTGATGTCATGCGAGTCTGAACGACTTTAGCTGTTGGTTGCCTCAAAAATGGCCACCCCATAGGGGGCAATGGAAAAGAAGAGCTCTGATTGGCTGAAACCACTGAATACGGCAGCCATTTTCGAGGCGCTTTTTGTCTTCAGTCTGAAAAGGGAGACGTCTCAGAGATGACTCGGAGGCATACTCTGGATGGAAATAAGCCAAAAGTCATCTCAGATCCGTCTCAGAGTCGACTCGGAGGCGTACCCTGAACGCGGCCCAGGCCACCAGCACCATGACCCGCTAGCCTACTCAGTCACATTATCCTGACCTGCGCTAACCAGTCCTTGCCCTATCCTATTAATGCCTAGCGCCAAGCTAGGAAGCGACAAGTATCAATTTTGCAAGTTCATTGGTTTGACTCGACCGGGGATCGAACTCCCGATCTCCCTCGCGGGAAGCCTGTGCTCTATCGATTTAGCCACCGTGTCCGATCAGGCATTTATGTGACCCGTCCCCACTGCACACTTCGAGGTGTGTTTGAATGTGGTGATACTTTATTGTTATTATTATTATTATTATTATTATTATTCTCTGATCTGAAACCTACCATTCAAAAATACATTTGGAACCTATGGCAGATCGAATGGGATGAACACCCAGACAACAAACTCCATAGAATTACCCCCTCCGTGAACGGACTGCCGCAGAGTGGCCTTGAAGGGCGACACGACCAGGTTGTTTTAACAAGATGCCATAATGGCCACTCGTGGCTAACACACGTTTTTCGGCTCAAGGGGGAGCCTCCCCCTGAATGTATTGGATGTCAGTCCCCACTGACATTAAAACACATTTGATTAAACTGTGTGGATTTCATGGCCCTGCGCCAACAATTTTACACTGCAAACAACATGCAAGACCTTTTTACTAAAGTAAAACAAGAAAAGATTTTAGGCTTTTTGAGGGCAGCTGGTTTGTACCAACTCATATAGGTTTTTAAACAAATTTCATCAGTGAATAATACTATCATTTAGACGTTTATTCAGCTATATGATTGTGAGTTTACAAAATTCATGAGTGTCCATTGACACAAAATTGATTGTATGCTTTTACTTGTAAAAGCGATGGTTTGAACAAAAACAAACATTTCTCACCGTGAATATGGCCTATGCTGCCGACACGGCGTAAAGCAACCACCAATCAATCAAATTATTATTATTATTCGTGGTCAAAATACAGAATCTATTAGCCCATAGGATGCGAAACCAAAATGGGAGTGGGGGGTGGGTGTGGGTGGGGCGGTGAGGGAAGTACTGATCACGACGTTCCGTCTAGACCTATGTACTGTAAAACCATGCCAGCTGTAGGTTTATAGTGCTGTCTGGTTATATACCAGGAAATATATTTATTAGTTACTACCCCAAATTGATGCATCACTAGCTTTGGTACTAATGCTTTTTTCTGAGAGGAGGTGGGGGTAAATATTTTCATTCTGCTGAATAAGTTCTTTTGTCAGCATCGAAGCACTGGTCTTCCAGCCATTTTTTTATTCAGGATTATTTACACAAAAATGGTATATCGATTATCTGTCTATTAATGTGAGCTGACAATAGTTGTTAGATACAGAGTTTGCAGTTTATAGTGATTGCTGGTAGGTGTAGGAATATGCTAATGAGATGACGTCATGACAAAGGGTGCCAGTGGTTCAGGACCTTGGACGGTGAATAAAGCATTCAGTATCCAGAAGTCAAAGTGTTCAGATGTTGTACTTTTACATGGTGTCAGATGAGGGAGAATGCCACCCGCTAGTACACTGCCGGGTCTCAGGCTGCCAGGACAGCTCATCCTCAGCAACAATGCACGATCAAACTAGAAAACATGGATCAGAGCATATGATATATATATGATTGCTGCAGGTGTCATAACGAAGGCAGAACAAGTGCAATGCTGCATCTTTCTTCATTTCGCCAGCAGGGAAGCGCAAAAGGTCTTTGCCAATATCTCCATCGCGCTTGCTGATCGAGACAAGATCGGACCGCTCACAGACGTGTTTCAGGCCTATTGTACAGGTAAAAGCAACTTAATAATAACATGCTACCAGTTCAATTCTCATAACCAAGCTACTGAGAATATGTCTACTTATGTTACTGTGTTAAGAGACAGAGTGAAAGACTGTGAGTATGGATCAGTGGAGGAGTCGCTGTTGCGCGATCCATTGGTGGCTGGCGTAAAGGACACAAAATTGAGAAACAAACTGCTGCAAACGTCGGATTTGACGTTAGAAAAGTGCATAAACATGTGCAAACTCAGCGAGTTCAGTTCTGATCAGTTAGAGGACAAGAAATCAGATGTGGAAGTCAAGGAAATCGATTTTCTAAATAGATATGCGACTGCACATACCGGTGCACCGGTGGTTCGTCCATCTGGGCCGCTATCTTGGAAGTCACCATCTTGGAAAGCTGGCGGCACCGGTGCAGGCGAGTTCAAAGTACAATGTTCGAACTGTGGATATGAACATCGCCGGGGAGTCTTCCCAACGAAAGGCAAGGCTTGTGTCGTCTGCAGGAAGGTCGGGCACTTCGGCAAGGTCTGCCGGAGCAGACTGGGCAGAGTTAACACAGTAACCGTGGAAGAGCCCGACCCTCACAGCGTGGAACAGGACCCGGATCAGGCGGAAGTCAATGTGTTGACGACAGATCTGTTTGTTGGGACCGTCAACCACGGCACAGACAAGGAGGAGAAACTCTGGTATGCGACCGTCCGAGTGAACGGTTATCCATTAAAGTTCAAGCTCGACACCGGATCGGAGGCGAACGTTCTGCCAAGGAACATCTTCGACAGAGTGCCACCAGGGTGACTGACGAACACCCATTGTTCACTTCTGACTTTTTCGGGGCATCGGATCACCCTGGACGGTGAGGCAAAGCTTCGGATCGACGACAGAGACTTCACATTCCAAGTGGTGCAGAACTGTCAACCGATTCTCAGTAAACAGGCTTGTGTTGTGTTGAACCTATTGCCATGGGTCGACAAGGTTCAGTCCAGTATGCCGACAAACATTTCCACTGACGAACACAGTGCGAGTGCCGAACATCTGGTAAGCAAATACAAAGCTGTTTTTCAGGGTCTAGGTCTCATAAAATCAAATCCTGTCATTCATGTTGACAAAACTGTACAGCCTGTTGTTGACCCGCCGAGGAGGATTCCGTATGCAATTCAGGACAAAGTTCACAACAAACTTAAGCGTATGGTGGAAATGGGTGTTATTGTTGAGCAAGATGAACCCACTGAATGGGTCAATTCTATAACTATCGTAAAAAAAATAATAAATAAGAATCTGTGGATCTGACTAAGTTGAACAAAGCTATCAAGAGAGGGCCATTTCTGACCAAAACCATTGACGAAATTATAGCTATGATGGCTAATGCCAAATATTTCTCAGTGTTAGATGTTATGACAGGATATTGGCAGATCGAGTTGGACTATGAAAGTTCATTGTTATGCACATTTAACACTCCATGGGGCCGGTACAGGTACACCCGTCTGCCTTTTGGCATCAAAACAGCTGGTGACATTTTTATTCAGGAAACGCACTGCGTCATGGGCGATATACACAGTATCGGTATAGTCACGGACAACATTTTGGTATTTGGGTCAACTGTGGAAGAGCACAATGACAGGCTCAGAGCAGTGTTAGACTGAGCTAGGTCGGTGAATCTCAAATTAAACGAGTCAAAGTCTTTGCTATGCAAAACTACAGTCAAATATGTAGGTCATCAACTTACCCAGCAAGGTGTGAAGCCAGATCCAGACAGAATACAAGCGATTGTAGACATGCCAGAGCCGCGTGACAAGCAAGGCGTGCAGCAATTCCTAGGCATGGTTGGGTATGTGCAAAAGTTCATACCTAACATGTCCGAGATTGCCAAACCACTGTGCACGCTCCTCGCTAAGGATGTCGTGTGGCACTGACAGCGAACAACAAGCTGCATATGACAAGCTCAAAGAAAAGTTGAAAACTGCTCCTGTGCTAGCATACTTACTTACTTACTTACGCCTACCGTCCAACTTTGGGCATAGGCCACAAACAAGGGCTCTCCAGTTATCCCGGTCCTGGGCCATCTTCTCCAGCTGTCTCCATGTATGGCAAGACCTCTTCACATCTGCCTCCAGGTCACGGCGCCAACTGTTTCTTGGCCTGCCTCTCTTCCTTTTCCCCTGTGGACTCCAGGAGAGTGCATGTCTTGCGGTGTTGGATGCAGGCTTGCGAAGGGTATGGCCAACCCATCTCCAGTGTCTCCAAAGGATCTCCTTCTCAACAGGCTGCTGTCCTGTTCGCTACCATAGCTCCAGGTTACTGATGGTGTTTGGCCAGCATACTCTTAGGATTCATCTGAGACAGGTGTTTATATAAGACTGGATTTTCTTCATGGTGGTGACCGTTGTTCTCCAAGTCTCTGGACCATACAGAAGAACAAGCTTTACCATAGAGCAAAATATCCTGATCTTGGTGTTCCTAGGCAGCTCAGAGGATCCACAGACATTCTTCAGCTGATGGAAAGCTGCCCTTGCCTTTCCAATCCGAACCCTCACATCAGCATCTGTCCCTCCCAGCCTGTTGACCACACTTCCAAGATAGGTGAAGCTTTCCAATTCCTCTAGTTCTTCTCCCTCTAGTCTGATGGGAGCTGTGTTTTTATTGTTAATTTTGAGGATTTTGCTCTTCCCTTTGTGTATAGTGAGGTCAAGGCGTGCTGAGTGAGTTGCGATGATAGTGGTCTTCTCCTGCATTTGTTGCTGGGTGTGGGAAAGAAGTGCCAGGTCATCAGCAAAGTCGAGGTCATCCAACTGCGTCCAAGGTGTCCATTGGATGCCATTCCTCTTCTGGGCAGTTGATGTCCTCATTACCCAATCTATCGCCAACAGGAAAAGGAAGGTTGACAGTAAGCATCCCTGCCTCACTCCTGTTTGCACTTGGAAGGCCTCAGTATGAGTTCCTGATTATGTTAGTGATCTTTGTTGGTACCCCATAGTGTCTCAACAGTCTCCAGATGTTCTGCCTATCCACACTGTCAAACGCCTTCTCATAGTCAATAAAATTGACATAGAGAGGTGAGTTCCACTCCAAGGACTGTTCCAGGATGATCCGCAGTGTTGTTATCTGTTATACTATGATGTCGAAAAGCCCATTGTTGTTCAGGTAGACACTTGTCAGTCAGGTTTAGGAGCTGTGTTAATGCAGGGTGACAAACCGATCGCGCTTGCATCTCGTGCACTTGGCTCAGCGCATTGCAGAAACCCATTCATAAGCTGTTGGCACGAATGCAAAGAATGCGAATGAGTTTGCAAAATTACAACGCTAAGTTGTGTCATGTTAAGGGATCTCTAATGTCTTTTGCAGACATGTTGTCATGAGCACACAGTGCCAATGTAGGTCACGCTGACCTATTTGATGATACACTCAGCGTCGCTGCAGTAGACATGCAATCATCCAGTCTGTTAAGTAAAATTGTCCAGGAGTATGAAAGAGATGTGTCAATGTCAATAACCCAGATTGAGAGTGGCTGGGACATCACACGCATAGAAACACCTCCATGATGGTAGAAAACAACTTAGTAATGAAGGGCAATCGGGTTGTGTTACCTCCAAAGCTCAGCGGTGAAATGATTGAAGCGTTACACGAGACGCACATGGGCATTACTAAGTCCAAGCAGTTGGCACAAGACTGCATGTTCTGGCTTAACATAAATAAACAAATTGAAGACAAAGTCAGTCGGTGTGACACATGTCAGAATAATCGGAAAAGTTTGCACAACAAACATTTGGTGAACCACCCGATAAAATGTAAACCTTATGAAAAGATAGGAGTAGATTTGTTTGAGATAAATCATGAAAATTACCTGAATACTGTAGATTATTACCTGAATACTGTAGATTATTACACAAAGTATCCTGAGGTAATGGTCCGCAGTTTAAGAGCCACAAATATAAAGAATTTGCAAGTCACTATTGGTTTACGGCCATGTATTAGAGTCCGCAATATCCCCGAAGTAATGGACAAGTCGAAAGATTTGTGAAAAAAGCGGAAAACTCTTCCCAAGAAAACCCCAAAACACTAACATAGAACCTTAAGAAAACAACTAACATAGTAATAAGAATAGAACAAAGATACAATGCCAAGAGGGCCCCAAAAAAACTAACATAGACTACTAAACATACCAACAGACTATCTATCTGCTACTGAAATGCAGACAATCAAATAACTTATCAGCAGCTACTGCTTGGTAAGACAACACCAAAACTACAGCTGGCCAGCATTGAAAACAAGCCTGGGTACCCGGGCTTACATGCTATGGACAGTATAAATTCAGCCTCAATAAAAAAAAATCCAAAAAACCATTAAAAACATGTTAAAGAAATGTTTAGACATGAAGACAGACTTTCAGTTAGCTTTGCTAAATTACAGAAACACTCCGTTGGCCATCTTGAACGCATCTCCGGCTCAGCTGCTCATGGGCAGAAGGCTAAGAGGGAGATTGCCGATGGCGGAGGAAAATTTAATACCCGAAACACAAAACCTGAAGAAAGCACAGACAGCGAAGCGACAGCAGGGTCAGAAAAGTTTCCATGATAAGAAGTGCAGTAAGCCCCACAAGCCTAGGAGAACTGGGGACAATGTAAAGTACAAGAATCACTCAGGGAAGTGAAAAAAAGGGGTGATTATGGGGCGTACAGGTGTGTTGGGTAGAGAATATCAGATTTTGAACGAGTCAGGAAATATGTTATATAGGAACAGAGTGCAGATAATAAGGGCGCCAGAAGGGAGGCAGCCCAAACTAGTTGTTCAGGCACCAAGTGTGCCGACATCGCAGAGCGGCTAATCTAACTAGGTCAGGTCGGGTGATTAGACCGGCACACAGGCTAGACCTATAAGTTAGTCAGTTGCAAACCATAATCACACATGAACACATGTGCATGTTAGTTTAAGTATTGTTTGCTTTCAGAGTCATTTTATCTATTTATATTATGTCAATCTGGACAATGTGTCATATTAGAGGCTAAGCAGCCAATCAGTTCGAAGGAGTTCAGTACCAGAGTGCACTCGGACATTCGCTAAACCTGTGATTAAAGCTAAGTACCTGGTATTATTTATTGTATTATTATATGCTAAACATGTAAACTTTGTATCTGTATGGTGATTTTGAAACATTTCATGTCTCAGAAATACTTTGAGGGCGGGATGTAATATATGCGTAATAGACATCCAGGCACGTGTGGAGAACAAAGGAATATGCTAATGAGATGACATCATGACAAAGGGTGCCGGCGGTTCAGGACCCTGGACGGTGAATAAAGCATTCAGTATCCAGAAGTCAAAATGTTCAGACGTTGTACTTTTACAGTAGGTACGAGTACCAGAGTGATATGGTTACACTATCGTGTTATATGACTACCCAGATGTCAGATGGATCAATGTGAGTAACCTATTTCCGTGGCATTGAGAATGTGGGCAGTTTTCCCCATTTACTCGCTCGTTCTCCATTATTTCCAGTCAACCACCTACAAAGGACAGTGACAGTACAAATATAATATTATTCGATAAACAAATTCATTGAGGCCGGTCCCACTGCTTCACTGATCACAGCTGAAGAATTGTCTAGTCTGTTGCTGTCCGGTATCAAAATGTACCGAAATGTGTCGAAATGTTGCAAAGGTGCCTGGACGAAACGGACTCTAAATATACATTGACGAATAGCCACCGGACGATAACCGGACGACAATCAAATGTCAATCGGACGGACCGAACATATTACGAATAGCCACCGGACTGTCACTGTGTGGTGTGTGGTGTGTGGTGTGTTGTGTGTGGTGTGTGGTGTGTGGTGTGTGGTGTGTGGTGTGTGGTGTGTGGTGAGTGGTGTGTGTGGTGTGTGGTGTGTGTTGGGAGTGGTGTGTGTGCTGTGTGGTGTGTGGTGAGTGGTGTGTGCCGCCCGCGGACCGAATTTCCCCAACACCGTCAACAGACTCTGCAGGAAGCAAACCGGAGAGGTAACGGATGGGTACCGGACATGTACCAGACAAAACGGACTTAAAACAGACACCAACCATACACGTCAGTCCAGCGGTGTCTGGTACAAGTTTTGTGCATGTTCAAAACTTGCCACCGTACACACCGGTCACCACCGGACAGATAACGGAAACGCCGGACGCCAACCATATATAAACGGTACATTGCCGTATTTCACTGGACAGTGTCCGGTTTCTGTCCGATTCCTCAATCCAGTCAGGTGTGACTGCGCCTTAAATACTAACAACCCCACCCCAACAGCTGGGCTTATATTGCTGGGAAGTGATTACCAACACTAAATCAGAAAACTGCAAATAACAAACTAACATAACTCTAACCATGATGGGGTAACACTAGAATATTCCCCTAGAACTTACCATCACATGCTCCTTGTGTCCAAGATTGAAGTTGCATAGTTCGATGGTTTTGAATTTCTGACATTTTCTGAGATAAATACATTAGGTTGATCGTTATAATGCATCTTACTTTAGTTTGAAGTAACTTTTATTTTAAATGGCTAACTTTGGAAATATTTGAAGTGCCGCCATGCAAAACTAATGTTCGCAAGCACACCCAAACTCTGATGCCATAGCCTTATGCAGTTACAGCTATTAAATTGACTCAGTATTTCCTTATATATGGCGACAAATGTTTAATAAGTGTGCCAGTATCTAAGTTAGCTATCTGGAATCAAATTTATATAATTATTTTGGTTTTGAAAATTTGATGCTTGATCGGACTATGGAGCTTTAATAAACTTAAAAAGTTGGATCTATATGATCTATTGGCTGCCATCTCTTTTTTGTTTTTTGTTGGTACATTGGTTGATTAAAGTTGCATGGTCCGATGGCCTTTGAATTTTTGTCTTATTTTTGAGATAAATATATCAAATTGATCGTTACAAGCTACTAATCATTACTCCGGAGTGATTTTGATTAAAGATGATTAGTTTTGAAGTAATATGAGCTGAAAGAACCAAAAATAATTTCGACAAGCTTGCCAAAAGTCCTGTGGCTATGACCCAGATGTCATCTCGCGGTGACCACGTGATGTGAGATGACCTGGAACCTTACAGGACTGTAGGTAGGTATTCCTGGTTGGGTGGGTAACATTCTGGGAATGGATTAGTGACATAGGCCCATGGCACTAGGGCTTTAAAAAAAAAAAATGTGTGTCTGTTGTCTGCTTGTGTCTGTCTGTCTATGTATGTCTGTATGTATCTGTGTGTGTGTCTGTCTGTGTGTATGTCTGTGTGTGTCCATCTGTGTGTTTCTGTGCTGTGTATGTGTGTATGTATGTGTGTATGTATGTCTGTGGTGTATGTGTGTCTGTGTGTGTATGGATGTGTCTGTCTGTGTATGTCTGTATGTGTGTGTGTCTGTGTATGTATGTGTGTGCATGTATATGTGTGTCTGCCTCTGCCTGTGTGCGGCTGTCTATGTGTTTCTGTATGTGGGTGTGTCTCTCTCTCTGCAAAGTCAGGTCAGGTGTATGTGTCTGTGTATGTCGGGTGTGTGCATATCTGTGTGTTTGTGTGTCTGTGTGTGCTGTCTATGCATGTCTGTCTGTGTGTGTCTATCTATGTGTGTCTGTCTGTGTGTGTATATGTATGTGTGGTAATGTCTGTGTGTGTATGTGTGTGTATGTATGTGTATCTATGTGTGTCTGTGTATGTATGTATGTATGTGTGTATGTATGTATATGTGTCTGTGTGTGTATGTGTGTATGTATGTGTGTATGTCTGTGTGTGTATGTCTGTGTGTGTCTGTCTGTGGGTGTCTGTGTGTGTGTGGCTCTCTCTCTGCAAAGTCAGGTTGGGTGTATGTGTGTCTGTGTATGTCAGGTGTGTGCATGTGTGTGTTTCTGTGTATGTGTGTGCTGTCTGTGTATGTCTGTCTGTGTGTGCCTATCTATGGGTGTCTGTATGTGTGTGTATGTCTGTGTATGTATGTCTGTGTGTGTATGGCTGTGTGTATGTCTGTGTGTATGTCTGTCTGTATGTATATGTATGTGTGTCTGTGTGTATGTCTATGTGTGTATGTCTCTGCATGTCTGTCTGTGTGTATGTCTGCGTGTGTCTGTCTGGGGGTGTCTGTGTGTGTGTGTGTGTGTGGCTCTCTCTGCAAAGTCAGGTTGGGTGTATGTGTGTCTGTGTATGTCGGGTGTGTGCATATCTGTGTGTTTCTGTGTATGTGTGCGCTGTGTGTGCATGTCTGTCTGTGTGTGCCTATCTATGGGTGTATGTCTGTGTGTGTATGTATGTGTGTGTATGTCTTGTGTGTGTATGTCTGTGTGTGTATGTCTGTGTGTATGTCTGTCTCTGTGTCTCTGTAAAATCAGGTCAGGAAACACACAGACACATACACACACATCCACCTCATATCCCCTTCCCCTCTATGACCCTGCACAGCAGGCCTACTTGGTTGGGGGGGCTAATGGGGTCACGAGATTGGCGTAATTGGTTAATGGCCTTCCTGCATAATGGATGTTTCAAACTGAGTGTTCAAAGGGGTGAGGTTATAAACTCACTGGTTATTCTGTATATACTGTCCCAAATCATTAGCTAATAAACCAATATCTAAGTTGGATATATAGCATCAAATGTAAGTAGTTGTTTTAATTTTGACAAAATTATATTTCATCGGACTATGCAACTTTAAGCAGGGGAAATTTCAGTCGCAGACGACTGGTCTTCCTCATTCCACTGCTCCCTGCCCTATCCTAATAATGCCGAGCATCTGGCTAGGAAGCGACAAGTATCAATTTTTAAGTTATTGGTTTGACTCGACCAGGATTCGAACCCATGATCCCACGATCTACCAACACGGGATACAGACGCTCTAACTCATTCGACCATCCCGTCTGTTTTCTTTGCATTTTGTTCCAATTCCTTAAGACTATGCCAATACAGATCGACATTGTTAAGCTGGAAGCAGCGACTTCAATGCTTGTTTATTGTTAATTCTTTACCAAGACAGGTTTTTTTTTGCGCAGATTTACACATGATTGTCATTCATCCGTACTCTGGGTAAGAGTCAATTTTTTTTTATCTAGCTCAATGGGTATTTCCACAACAACATTGTTTTGATTGTTAGCTTTGAAAAAATGACTGATAATAGCAGAGGATGCACACACCTCTGTGGCTGACCTCTGTGAAACAAAGGCTTGCAGACTAGGCTCTCTGTACCGGACGTGGTGGCCGAATAGATAGAGCGCAGGCCTCCCAAACGGAAGGTCGGGAGTTCAATTTCCGGTCGAGTCAAACAATGACTTACAAAATTTGTCTTGTCATTTCCTAGCCAGGCCCTCGGCATTTTTAGGATAGGGCAAGGACTGATTGTGATTGGCTCAGTTTCAGGATAATGTTACTGAGTGGGATATCACGTCAGGGTGCGGCCATGATGGCCTGTCTCCCAGTGGGGCAGCATTATAAAGTTGCCATATGTGCACACTGTCACAAGTCGGTACCCGTCCTGTTATGACCTTAGATGTTGCCAGGACGTAAAATTCCAACAACCAACCAACCAATTAGGCTATGTGCGGTGGTTCCAGTTTCCGTCATGGCCGTTTGGTGGTGTCGAAGTGCATTCAGATGGAAACAGCCACAGTGGCAACATCTGGGACCCAGATAGCACACAGCCGTCGGGCCGACGTCGGCTATTGGTCACACCGTCGCGATCGACTTTCCACCATCGGGCCGCCGTCGGGCCACCGGTGGATTTCTGACGTTGGGAATCAATCCCTTTCCACTTTTGAGCCATCGTCGGGCCGCCGGTGGTGTTCCGACGTTAGGGTTCAATCCCTTTCCACTTTTGATTCACCGTCGGGCCTTCGTCGGCCCGACGGCGGTGTTCCGACGTTAGGGTTCAATCCAAATTTCCACTTTTGAGCCGTCGGGCCACCGTCGGGCCTCCGTCGGCCCGACGGTGGTGGGCCGCCGCAGGTTTGCATTCATTTTCCACACTTGGTACACCGTCGACCCACCGTCGAGCCGACGGTGGTGTCCCGACCTTAGGTTTCAAACCTTTTCCACTTTTGAGCCACCGTCGGGCCTCCGTCGGGCCGCCGGTGGTGTTCCGACGTTAGGGTTCAATCCCTTTCCACTTTTGATTCACCGTCGGGCCATCGTCGGCCCGACGGTGGTGGGCCGCCGCAGGTTTGCATTCATTTTCCACGTCTGGTACACCGTCGAGCCACCGTCGAGCCGACGGTGGTGGGCCGCGCATGCGCAGTTCTTTAAATTTGGATTTCGGCTCGAGTCGCCAGCGGAACACGTGCGATTGTTGATCAGTGTTCTTTTTCTACCAATAACTCCAGAAATCCCAGGAATTTTAAGGAATCATTTACCAGGTTTGTTTATTAATATGTTTAGATTATTTTGTAAAAGTTTTGTAATTTATTACGAAGTATTAATGGAATTATTCGTGTTAATACGATTTGAATTATCCGATACGCTTTGTTTACTTCGAATCGCCACCCGACCACGTGCGATCGTTGAGCAGTGTTCTTTTTCTACAAATAACTCCATAAATCGGAGGAATTTTAAGGAATTATTTAACAGGTTTGTTTATTAATATGCTTAGATTATTTTGTAAAAGTTTTGTAATTTATTACGACGTATTAATGGAATTATTCATGTTAATACGATTTGAATTACCATGTACGGAAGGTTGACCAAGAACCGCCATCTTGGTTTTTTTCCGAGATTCGAAGACACTGTCACTATAGTGTCAATACGTACAGACTATATTAAATTTATAAGGTTAGGGTTCTCGATTTCTATTAATTTTGAATAAAACTAATATTTTTGCACTTGTAGGTATTGACACTAGAGTGACAGTGTCTTCTCGGCTGGTCAGCGGTTTCCGCCGTCGGGGCGACGGCGGCAGGTTGGACAAAACAACGTCGGCCCGACGGCGTTTGTCGGCGTCGGGCCGACGTACAAGTTTTGTAATTTATTGTAATTTATTAGGGCGTTTGTCGCCGTCGGCCCGATGGCGTTTGTCGCCATCAGCCCGACGGCGTTTGTCGCCGTCGGCTCGATGGCGTTTGTCGCCGTCGGTTCATCGGCGGCTGCCGCCGTCGGCGCGACGGCGGCAGCCGCCGTCGCCCCGACAGCGGGAGGTTGGACAAAACAACGTCGGCCCGACGGCGATTTCCACCGTCGGGCTGCCGGAGCGGCCTCCGTCGGGCCGCCGTCGGGCCAACGACTGTGTGCTATCTGGGGAAAACAAAGGCGAGGCGACCAGGATAGCAACAGCATCACTCTGCTGAAAACAACATCAAATCGAAACATAAACCAACTACCTATTACGTACAAGCCTATAATATGTAAATAGAGTAGGCTAGTCTAGAATTAAGTGTAGGAAAAAATAAAAAGAGGAAGACTCTTACCAAGAAAATCCAAAAAAATTAACATAGATCACTAACCACAAACCATAATCTTAAGAAACACAGACCGATAACTGCCCAGCATTGAAAACAAGCTCGATCATCCGAGCTTATATGCTATGGACAGCATAAACATCCCATCAACAACAAAAAAGCAACAACAAAAAAGCCTTTGATTGATTGCAATTTTAGCGTCCTTAGTTTGACTCGACCAGAGTTCGAAACCAAGAGTTCGAATCTGATCCTGATCGACCCTGATTTTTATATAAAAACGACGATCACCAATTCTTTTTTGATTTTCCCTAATATAAACAAGGTGTTTTTGAACATTTAAACATTTAAAGTTGCACAGTCAGATGGTTTTGAATTTCTGTCATTTTTTGAGATAAATATATTAGTTTGATCATTATAATCTACCTTACGTAAGCTTGAAGTAACTTATATTTTAAATGGTTAACATTTGAGATATTTGAAGTGCAACCATGACAAATGAATTTGTTGAAACATTGCCAAAACTCTAACACCATAAGCTTCTGCTATAGTATCTAAATTCGATATGTAGAATAAAATCTAGATAATTGTTTTGGTTTTGAAAGCTTGATGCTTTCATTGGACTATGTAGATAAAAGATTCACCCGGTACTTGTAGTACACGCCTTATATAAAAACGGTAGAAAAATTGGGCTAATGAAATGAGTCTTTATGAGAGCCTAATTTCTCAATCTAAGAAGCAACATTTATTCTTTGTATATGTCTTCATGTTTACCCGCTACTTTTGAGCTGAAAAATATAATAAAACATATACTTTAATGCAATTTAAAAGTGAAATCGACGGTGTTCTCTGGCCACCATCTTGTCTCTTTGAATTCTCGCCCATTTCATCAACTCTGTGCCTATATGAGTAGCCATTTGATACTGGAGCCACAGTTTCTAGTTCATGTTCCATACTAAACCTATTTTCGCCCGTATTTACACTACGTTGTCCTTCACCCGTGTACTACAAGTACCGGGTGAATCTTTTATCTATGGACTATGCAGCATATAAAAGAACCAATGGAATCTACACTAGCAGAAAAAACCCCAGATATTCCTTTTAATATTCCAGCAATGAAAAATCGATGTAATCTATGCTAGTAGAGAAACCATGGATTTATAAACAATCAAAGATTAAAAAGCTGATGTAACCAATGCTAGTTGAAAAGCCAAGTATCTCTGCACCCATGAACCATCACCCAGGTAAAATAGAGTACCCAAGTGATAAAGATCAACATGCAGCGCACACGACAAACATCACGACCTGTAGGTAGGCCCGCGAAGCCGGCCTCACGGAGACAAAGACCGGAGCAGGAGGAGGAGCAGCTCAACTGGCCATCTCAAAATGGCGGCAATGACGCGTCCCCGATGGACCGGTGGGCCGCGAAACCTAAACGGCCCGCAGCCGCCGCCGGGATACAAAAACGCCAGGAGGAAATGATGCTCCGAATGCAGCAGACCATGGACGCCATGGAGGAGCGGTGGAGGTGGGTGGAGGAGCACGTCCTGCGCCAGAAGAAGGCCCTTGTGGAGGCGGCAGGCCCCTCCGATTCTGGGAAAGGACGCCTGCGTACGGATGCGCATCCTGTCCCGCATTGATAGTGTGCAGAAGGAGGCGACCGGCAACAAGTGTGACAGTGCCGACAGAGAAGCTACGGACATGGTAACTAAATTTCATGATGTATTTAGTGGTTTGGGCACTATTAAAGTGGAGGCGAAAATTCATGTAGATGACACTGTGCAGCCAGTAGTGGATCCTCCCAGGCGAGTGCCTCATGCTGTTGAGGATAAAGTACGAAGTGAACTTGATAGAATGCTTGAGCTAGGTGTAATTGTTGAGGAGACTGAGCCAACTCCATGGGTAAATTCAATCATGATAGTGAAGAAGAAAGATAAGATCTGCATTTGTTTAGATCCAACTAAACTTAATAAGGCGATCAAGCGGGGGCCATATCCTACTAGGACTATTGAGGAGGTGGTTGCCAAACTGGATGGTGCTAAGTATTTTTCGGTGGTAGACGCGAAAAGTGGATACTGGCAGATTCAGGTCGATACTGACAGTTCAAAGTTATGTACTTTCAATACGCCGTGGGGTCGGTTTCGGTATACTAGGTGGCCGTTTGGGATAAAGACTGCCGGTGACATATTTATCTATGAGATGAACAGAATTATGCATGACCTAAAGGGCGTTAATGTGATAACTGATGATATTCTTGTATATGGTAACTCACTGCACGAACATAATGAAAATTTGAAGGCAGTTCTCGAACGGGCAAGACAAGTAAATTTGCGCTTAAACCCAGCTAATTCGAGTATATGTAAGCGGAGTGTTGAATATGTAGGTCATGTAATTTCCGAACACGGTATTACGCCTAACAAGGAAAGAGTACAAGCCATTACTGACATGCCCACACCCACAAATAAGCAATTGGTTCAACGGTTTCTCGGAATGATAGCATATGTTGCGAAATTTCTTCCCAATTTGGCGGAGATCACTAAACCCTTACGCATATTGACTAACAAAGAGACGGCTTGGCATTGGGAAGCCGAGCAAGTAAAGGCATTTGAAATGTTGAAAACAATGATAACACAGGCTCCCGTTCTCCGTTTCTATGATGTTCAGAAAGTAATCACTTTACAAGTAGATGCTTCCAAGTCAGGGCTTGGCGCAGCTTTGATGCAGGAAGGGCATCTGATTGCCATGGCTTCTAAAGCTCTGGATGCTACGCAAAGTAGTTATGCTGTGATTGAGAAGGAGCTATTGGCTATATGCTTTGGATGCACTAAGTTTCACAATTACATTTTTGGCAAGAAAGTACGCATTGAGACGGATCATAAACCTTTGGTATCAATTGTAGATAAGCCTCTCCATCAATTGTCTGCCCGTATGCAATGTATGCGGATGCGTCTGCAAAACTATGATCTAGAATTGATACATGTCAAAGGATGTAATATGTTTGTTGCAGATGCCCTCTCCCGAGACCACAGCCCCAAGACCGGGCCCGGCGACTTGTTTGACAATGAGATAAGCGTTGCAGCGGTAGGGGTTGTGCAAGGGTGTATGCAGCAGATCAGGTCTGAAACGGTACGGGATACTGAGTTGATGGGGGTGGCTGACATGGTTGACAATGGGTGGCCGGAAGATAAACATAGGGTGCCGGCTGAAGCATTGCCATATCATACATTCCGGCATGACATAACAAGGCAAGGGGATGTGTTGTTGAAAGGTAGTAGAATAATTGTACCGAAGCAAGTGCGAAAGTCAGTGCTTGACAAGCTACACGAAATGCATCAGGGTATCATTAAAAGTAAAACATTAGCGAGAGAGCATGTGTTTTGGCCAGGGATGCAGACTCAGTTGGAAGATTTGATTCAGAGGTGTAGTTTGTGCCAGCAGTATAGAAACAAGCAACATAAGGAGCCATTGCAACCTCATGACATACCATGCATTCCATTTAACAAGGTAGGAGCTGATTTATTTCAGTTAGGGGACCAGCATTACTTAATATTGGTTGACTATTTTTCCAAGTATTCGGAAGTAGTAGAGTTACACAGTACAACTAGCAAGGCAGTTATAGGGGTGATGAAACAGGTGTTTGGCAGGCACGGTATTACAGCAGTAGTGGTTTCTGATAATGGGCCACAGTTTGCAAGTGTAGAGTATAGGGAATTTGCAGCTGAATATGAGTTTCAGGTTGTGTTTTCCAGCCCGCATTATCCGCAAAGTAATGGTCAAGCGGAGCGACACATCCAGACAGTTAAAACAATGATGAAAAAGGCCAGGAAAGAATCAAAAGACTATAATCTGGCGTTGCTCAATTTCCGGAACACTCCGGTGATAGGTTTGGATGCCTCACCGGCTCAATTATTAATGAGTCGGAAACTTAGATCGAAACTACCGATATTAAGTAAGCATTTAAAGGCTAAGGCAGTAACGATAGGACACAGGCAAATACAGAAAGCTACAGGCAGGGGAGCAGGTACAGTACCTGACACATAAGGGAGAGTGGGCACCTGGGATTGTAGCGAAGGAGAAAGGGAAAGACTCAGGTAGCTATGAGATATTGAATAGCAAAGGACTCACAGTAAAAAGAAATAGGAAACACATTTTTCCGACACGTGGGAACGTGAGTCCGATTCGTCAGGGTATCAAGAGGCCTGTGCCACAGTTTGATAGTAGCAATGAGAAAGCCGGAGCAAGGTCCACGCCATATCACACTCGGCGTGGGAGAGAGATTAGGCCGGTGGAAAGGCTAGGTTATCGCTAGTGGATTTAAAGCTTGACATGCTTATCAACAAGCTGTCGGGATTAAGACCAATTAAAAGTGTGAGAAGCGAATTGTGGGAGTAGGTTAAGTTCTTTAGTGAGATAATTTAATCAGTAGTATGTGGAACAGGTTCAGATAAGGGCAGTGGTGAACTGGAACTTGATGTGAAGGTCTATTCTGAGAATATACAGTTGTTGTTTCAGAAATTTTGTGATGGTATGTGCATGTAGGAATGTAGAAATATACCCGAATTTATGATAAATGCTGCCCATTGACTATTTTGTACAAAGTAAAGATACTGGCACATGTATATCTATTGCATTGTTTCATCGATGTTTTTTTTGTGTTTTTTTTTTTCAAGAGGAGATAGGAGTTTGTATGTTGTGATCTTACGCTATGGACAAAAGGCAGTTTTGAGAACTGCGCGTCAACATAGGCCAAGGACGCTTATGATCAATGCAAAGGAGTAGGACTGAACTCTGAGGCACTTGGGGGCAATCTCAGCTGTGCGAGGCAGACTCATTGAGTGATTCTCACCATGTTGAACCGTACATGCCATTTGTGTTTATTCCAGCTTTCATCTTATATTGTTTATAAAAAGGGAGATGTTATGTATTGTACCCGGCTAGGGCGCCGGGCACCAGCGAGCGCTGCGAGGGACCAGTGTAGCAGCGGTTGACATAAATAAACCATTTGAGTAACTAGACGTCGACGCGTGCAGTTGTGTTACACTCTTTCCATCACATTGATAAGGTATTTGATTGCCTGCATTTCAGTAGCAGATAGATAATTGGTTGGTATGGTTAGTATTGGTATTGCTGGCATGCTTAATGCACAGAGGCAACAATAATTGTATGACTTGCTTTTAAATAAAAGAAATAATTAATTATGTCCATCCTAACAAGGGCACCAAATATGTTGGTTGGTGGAGTTTTATGTCCTAGCAACATCTAAGGTCATATCAGGACGGGTACCGACTTGTAACAGTGCACACTCATGGTGACTTTATAGTGCTGCCCCACTTGGAAATCAGGCCACCGGCACCATGACCCAATATCGCAGTTAGTCACATTATCCTGACACTGAGCTAGCCAGTCCTTGCCCTATCCTATTAATGATGAGAGCCTGGCTAGTAGGAAGCAAAAAGTATCAATTTTTATAAGTCATTGGTTTGACTTGACCGGGAACCAACCTCCCCCCATTTCCCACACGCGAGGACCACGCTCTACTGATTAGGCCACCGAGCCCGGTCACCAACCAAATATGTGGTTCACAGTTTCAAGAACTAACCACATACGATGCGTATATATATGTAGGTGTAATTCGGACACGGTGCTCCCTCTCGCGTCGACCGTCGGGCCATCGAGTTGCGTGTTCGATCCGCTAGGTGTCGCCACTATCCGGGCCTATAATAGTCTGGTTGCGTGGTCCCACTTGCTGTCCCGACGCCACTCCGACCCCACACCTCTTCTATCAAAAAGCATGTTTTATTTAGCAACGCCTCTAGAGCGCATTGATTTTCATATCATCGGCTATTGGATATCAAACATATGGTTATTCTGACATATTTCTTTGGAGGAACCCCCCCCACCACGGCCCTGGAGGCTAATCTTTCCGATAAGCAGCAAGGGGTCTTTTATATGCACCTTCCCACAGACAGTACACCATATACCACAGCCTTTGATGAACCAGAGGATAAGCATAAGAATAAGTACAATAAAATGGTCTCAACCAATAGCACCCCTGTGTGCAAGGCCCATGTTAGTGCACACTAATGCGGCACCTAGCGTCAACGCTGGGTACTGGGGCCCGAGTACCACCGTTAGGCTGGTCCCCTGGCCTTAGCATTCACAGGTGTCGCCACTGTGCCATTCTGTGATCCATTTAGACACCACTAAGCGGCCACGATGGGAACTTGGATCTGACGAGGCTTCTTCTTTTCTTTATCAGTGATTGTTTATTTTGGTCATACCAGTTAAATGCATGCAATTATTTTCTCCTCTATGCAGTAGTGGTCATTATCCAGATGGATTGATTTCCTTTATCAATAATTTCTGTAACCTTGTTTATGGTGCAAAATCGGGGAGTTTCCAATTTGTTTGGTTTTTGATTATATTTTTGTGCATAGTTTGTTTAGTATTATATATGGTTATCCTATTCGTTTGTGATGTTTTATGGCTCACTTACTGTTTATCCCTGATCTATTACTTAGTAGCCTACATATTTCTTTATCTATAGCTCACTTCCAAGTTCCAGTCTTTCTTAATGTTCTTATTGTATTCTTTAAGTGGTTTGGTGTTTCTTAAATCCATTTAGCTGTTGTACATTTAATAAAAGCTGCTTGCAAGGTGTTGGCGCTGCTGGCTTTTGCAAGTTACTAGCGGCACTCTCTTGGGGAGCAAATAGAGGTCTCACACTGGCAAGAACATGTCAAGGCGGGCACTAACTATTTCTGCCTGCGGTGGCTGGTCGGGAGATGTTGGGAGGTCCATTCATCTCCACCCTTAATACTGCCATGGTAACATGGTTTTCTGTTAGGGTTTGCTCCCGTAGCCTTTGGTTCTCTCAAGAACCTGGACCACAAGGCAGTGGTTTACAACTTTGCAAGGAAGAGGCGTCAAACTGTGTGAGGTATTTTAGCCTTGTGGAAGGTATCAGAGGTACTGCTATGCCCATATACCGCATAAACATATAGCAGCGGGATATAGCTCAGGCAGTATGGTGTCTACCTGTGAAGCTGTCGGTCATCATGTGAGTATATAGGCACGGAAGGGAGTTATTATTATTAATTGTTGTATTCATTATCTACCAACCACTAGAACCTGGAAGGGCGACACGACCAGGTTGTTTTAACAAGATGCCATATTGGCCACTCGTGGCTACAACACGTTTCTCTGCTCAAGGGGGAGCCTCCCCCTGAATGTATTGGATGTCAGTCCCCACTGACATTAAAACACATTTGATTAAACTGTGTGGATTTCATGGCCCTACGCCAACAATTTTACACTGCAAACAACATGCATGACCTTTTCACTAAAGTAAAACAAGAAAACATTTTATCCTTTTTGAGGGCAGCTGGTTTGTACCAACTCATATAGTTTTTAAAACAAATTTCATCAGTGAATAATACTATCATTTAGACTTTTATTTAGCTATATGATTGTGAGTTTACAAAATTCATGAGTGTCCATTGACACAAAATTGATTGTATGCTTTTACATGTAAAAGCGATGGTTTGAACAAAAACAAACAATTCTCACCGTGAATATGGCCTATGCTGCCGACACTGCGTAAAGCAACCACCAATCAATCAATCAATTAACCAACCACTAGTCTCGATGCCTTCACCCCCTAACCTATATCCTGGTATTACTGGCACAACCTGTGGCTCTGAGTAAGATTGTGTAATTAGAGATTTCACGAAATCCAAAAAAATTGTAGGGATTTCTCGAAATTCCCGTTTCACTTAGGGGTTTCATGAAATCCCAGATATTAATAGGGATTACGCCTAATCACTGAAAAAAGCAGCACTATTTTACACAACTTTACTGGTTACATTTCAGGGAGATTCTGAAATAGCAGTGATTCTTTGATAAGCATTTAAGCTAGCAAATTATATACTTTCTGTATCTGTCACAAGGCAGTACCCATACTGATATGACCTTAGACGTTGCCAGGACCTACACCTCCAACAACAAACCAACTCAGACTGAACCCCTGGGGCCGTATGCATGGAGCTGTGTTAGCGGTGTGTGGTGTTATTCCTCTAACTCCGGGTAGCTATCTCCGGTTATCTGCGGCGTCGAGAACTATGTCACGCCGTATGCATGGGGGTCTACACGGGTTGAGTTAGCTAAACTTGAATCTATTTATACATTTGGGAAATCCCTCTGCGACTGTAGACAGCGAGCACCGCTATTACCCAATATCGCCGCCGTTTTGGCGGCGGCGGCGGCGGCAGCGGGGGTTGCTTGCATTCGTCGATTCGACAATATGAATAACGCTGCCAATGCTGCGGCTGCATTAATATCGGTTCGAATTTAGGGTTAAATTGATAAAATTTCACTTATTGCGTATGTAATTCTGTTAAATATGACAGCATTGAATAGATTGAGACCCACACACGCACACTAACCGGCGTGGTGACAGTATGTATATCGACGTCTATGCGGTGGTGGCGGCGATTTGTTTACTTTACATTCGTCGATTCGTCACTATTAATATCTCCGGCAATGCGGCGGCAGCGTTAATCTCGCTTCGATTTTAGGGTTAATTTAATAAAATTTCACTTATTGCGTATGTAATTCTGTTAAATATGATAGCATTGAATAGTTTGGTCTACATCCTGACACTAACCTAACACTAACACCGCTGTAAACCTTCTATGGGCAGGTGTTAGATTCTCTGACTTTAGCTCCGCGGAGTTGGTCTAACACCGCTCCATGCATAGCAACTTTTCTGCGCTAAACCAGAAATCCCGCCATAAACGCGTTTTGGGTCGCTAGCACCACTCCATGCATACGGGCCCTGGTCAGGCCTCCCACACCCGAGCACATGCCCCTTCCCCAGCCCCCCCCCCCCCCCCCCCCCCCCCCACCCACACGCCCCACAATGGACAGTGTGGGGTGCACTGGTGAGCAACAGAGGGGACCATGAGGCTTGCAAGCAGGGGTGAGTGGGGGGTTACCCTGGTTACTAATTAGGACTAGGTGGGAGTGACCAAAATTAGCACAGGATGATGGAGTTGGTGAATGTAGGAAGTGGTATTTTATTTAATTACAATATTTGTTAGGACAATTTGGTGGTGAATGATGGGGTCCGGGTGTATATGCAGAAGTGCGTACATGCATACATGCATACATGCATACATGCATGCATACATATATATGTACACATATATACATATATGTATATATATGTGTATATGTATACACATGTATAGATATGTATATATATATGCATATATATGCATATGAAGAGTTCAGGCACAAAATCCCTTAAACGCCAATCCAAAAATTGATATAAGCATTGGAATCAAACCCTCAAAAACTTTATTTTATTTCATTTGTACTTTTTTGTTTGTAGCTCCATAATCATGTAAATATAAGAAAAGTGAAATTAGTTAGAATTAAAATTATTTTCAGATACAAATCTGCATTTTTGGATTGTCGTTTACGGGGATTTGCGCCTGAACTCTTCATATATAGCCCGTATACACGCCTGTATGCACCTGTAAAGCAAGGAGGGATCCGGCTACACTCTCTACCCCGTTGACACTATTGGTTCCCGGGTTCGACACCAGGTGAGCTTGCAGCGCCGATGTCATCCCAGTCGATTCCCCATTGCACCCAAGCGGTTCATTCGGGTTCCAGCTGCGCTTGAAGCGACTGCTCAGGCTTGGTTGTCGGTTGTTTTTTTTTTTTTTCTCACAGTAGGGCGGTTGGCCCAGCCAGATATCACTCTCACCCTATTAATGCTGATGATGCTAATTGTGAGACTTTACGATGATAATTGTTCATCTTTGATATATTACTATTATCCTGATTGTTCATCAGGCTTCGATTATTCCAATTACATTGTTTATCCTTGTTATGCATTTGAGGATGCTAAGTTGATTATCACGAATCCGCAATTGTGAATAAATTGATATCGCCAATTCATTACTATGTTCGTCGCCTCCTCTTGCTTACATGTATATTGGACCAGACAGGGTGGCTGAATGAGTAGAGCATCCGTCTCCTGTTCTGGGAGATCGGAAGGTTCAAATCCTGGTCGAGTCAAACCAATGACTTAAAGATGTACACTTGTCGCTTCCTAGCCTAGCACTCGGCATTATTAGGATAGGGCAAGGACAGGATAATGTGACCGAGTGTGATATCATGTCATGGCGCTGGCAGCCTGGTGTCCCAGTGGGGTAGCACTAAAAAGTCCCCATGAGTGTGCACTGTCACAAGTCGGTACCCGTCCTGATATGATCTTAGATGTTGCTAGGAATAAAACAACAACAAACAAACTGCGGGAGGGCCTGGCCTCTACTCGCTTGGAGGAATGTTCCTCATTTAACTTGGTGTGAGGTGCATGTATAGATATCTATATAATTATATACATATATTATCCCAATTTTGACCGATCTTAATGATTTTTCTCATTCCAATGATAAATCCACGAGTTTCTGAATACATCCCCCCCCCAAACCCCCCACCCAAACACACACACACTCAGGCTGACATCAGCTTCTAGCCTCCCCACCGTACACACTCCTCCACAGACCCACTCCCCACCCAGGGTGGCCAGTTCTTTCTGGGTGTGTTTGTTTTCGGGGAGTTTTCAGTTGCATTGGTGCACCGAAGGCTGCAAAATCTGTGTGGCCCTATTGTCGCTGAGTTGGCGGTCAGAGTCCTCCATGAAGTTACTGATGGCAGATCTGTGGAAGGCACCACATGAGGCGAGTATGTGGGCCACATTGAAGATCTTAGTGCTGCAGGGACAGCGCTGGAGGTTGGGGACATCAATCCAACGGCGGTAGCCAGTCCTGAAGTGGTTGACGGCGACTTGGGTAGAAGCAAGAAGGCTGATTTATGGGGGATGTTTGTTCTGACCAGGGTGTACCAGAGCCAGCTTATTGAATAAGGGTTCCATACTTGTTCCTTCTGTGTGGTGCATTCCCAGAGTTTGGTGGTGGTTCGAGAAGCGGCGGTGGTCAGTTTGCTGATGGATGGAGGGATGGCTGTCTCCACGTCTGCTCGGTTGGCACCGGCTAGAGTGGCACAGTCGGCCTGGTCATTACCATAGAGTGCTATATGCGAGGGGACCCATAGCAGGACTGTGTTGAGGTGTGCCTGATGTCTGGTCGATATTATAATCTGGATCACTTGGCAAGGGAGTGTCGGGCATTTGGGCGACGATCTCTTTGGTGGCATTCAGAGAGTTGGTAATGATGATGGCACTTGAGTTGTGGAGGTCTTCGAGGGCGAAGTGAATGGCGGTGAGCTCGGTGTTCTTCTTTGGGTTGGAGAAGGGGATGAAGATTCCGGCTCCGGCTCTACCTGATGTTGGGTTAAGGGAGCCATCAGTGTAGACCATCTTAGCAAGGGGAAAGTCCACCTTCACCTGAGGTATTGCCTCGAGAGCCAGGGAGTGGAGTTCTGGGGTGGTGTAAACCGCCTTGGCAGCAACTAGGTTGGTGGTTCGGATTTCCACTGGAATGGAAAACCATGGTGGCTTGTGAGGGCTCAGGGTGGAGTCTGCAATATGGAGTCCGTGGGAGTCCTTGAGGGTGGTGATGGTGTCCTTGAGCTGGTAGGAGATGTGAGGGTGACAACGTGTCCCATCTTAGAGGTAGGCTGCGGCTCTGCGGATTGTTGGTGAAAGGCCTGAGGAGAGGGTTCTTGTGAGGTGGGTGGTGAGAAGTTGTTTGCTTCAGAGGTGGAGGGGAGGGAGGCCGGATTCAAGGAGGAGGATCTTAATCCTGGTGGTGCTGGGAACATGGAGGACAAGCATGGCAGCCCGGCATTGGATGTTCTCAAGTTTCTGGAACTCATTCAGGAAGATCTTGTTCTTGGGTAGTCGAGTTTGGGGGTTGTCAAGCCCGAGGGCTGTGAGAGCCAGTGTGGGCACCCCGTAGTCGAAGAGGGAGCGGAGTGCCTGGCGGTAGAACAGTGTGAGTACACCGTCTGGGGTACCCCAGGAGAAGCCAGAACTCCTCTTTATGAGGAGGAGTCTGTTGGTCATTCTGGTGGCCAGGTGGGGGCAGAGGGCTCTCATGTTCAGGTCTCAGTCTAGACGGATACCTACATAGTCGAAGGTAGAGACCCATTCGATAGGGGATCCATCTAGGTAGAGTTGGTGAAGTGGTTGATCTCTGAACATGTGCATGATCTTGGTCTTGGTGGGGGAGATTTTTAGTCCAAGGTTGCGGCAGGTGTTTCCTACCCAGGTGGAGCACCTGCTCAGTGAGATCCTGTGCGTTGATCGCATGGGTGCAGGTGATGACGATGTCATCTGCCTAGCAGACTATGGTTGTGTTGAAGAGGAAGGGGCTGAGCATTGCACCCTGGGAGACGCCATTTTTTAGTTGGGGGTAGGGAGAAGCGGTGCCTTGGACGCATACCCTGGCTCGCCTGTTCTGGAGGGAATTTCGGACGTATGCAAGAAGCCGGCCGGCGAGGCCAAGATCAGCCATTGATGTCAGTACCACGTTGTGGTCGATAAGCTCAAAGGCTTTTTCAAGGTCAAGGAAGATGGCTGCTGTTTCGTTTCCATTACCAAGGCCATAGGAAATGCTCTTGATGAGGGTAGCGACAGCATGCTGGGTGCCTCCTCCTCCTCGGTAGCAAATGACCTCCTCTGGTAGGCCAGTGGTGGGGTCTTCTGTGACCATCTGGAGATGGGCGAGGATGATTCTTTCACTAACTTTCCCGAGGGATTGGAGAAGGGAGATGGGTCTGACTTCGCCCGGGGTTTTCTTGGGGATGGGGATGATATCAGCATCCTTCCAAGATTGGGGTATGTCTGCGTTGTAGAAGATATTGTTGAGGAGGGGGAGGAGAGTTTCCCTGTTAGTTGCAGATAACTTGGTCCACGCAGTGTTAGGGACTCCGTCGGTTCCTGGGGTTGTCTTCTTTGTGGTGGTGCCTAGGGCACGGTCGAGCTCAGCCCTGGTCAGGTGGTTGGCAAGATTATGGGTGGATGTTGTGGCTATTGATATGTCTATGAGGTTGGCTCTCCAGGCGGAGTTCCTGGTGAACGCTTATTGGTGGGCGTAAGGGAGCTTGATTGCAGGGTCTGTTCTGTCCGTGAACTTTTTGTTGTGTTCTGCTGCAAGTTGGCCAGGGTGTGGGTAGAGTGGGGGAGGGTGGCAAGTCTCCCCTGGATGCTGTTCAGTTTGCACCAGAGTTATCTGGAGGTGGTGTGAGAGTTGTCTGGAGCTGTGAGAGTTTCTGGGAGTGTGCGCACCCCATACAGCCATCTAGCCCTACCCTCCCCCCGACACACACACATGCCCACTCACAGTCACTGGGTATGGCAGAGGGGCCGGTGGAGGGGGGGAAGCGGACTCTTAACAGCTGGATGAACCTGATCATGTCAGAGCATGTCCTGATTGGTATCGGAATTGGTAGAGCGCAGGAAGGCGGGGGATAGGATTTGGGGAGGGGAGGACATGGGAATTACTGGGCTGAGTAGGGGAGGAGTGGGAGGTCGGGTAGGGGAGGGGAAGGGGAGGCACGAGGGGTACCGTAATATGTGTCATAGTAGGGGAATTATTATTATGGTCTGGTAAAATAAAACAAGTTTCTTTATATCCATATATCACCAGATATGTGTCTATATTCATCTATATATAGATATATTTATTTATAGATGGATAGAAAGGATATATATCCTGAAATTGACCTGCTTGTATATATACAATATATATATATATCATCATCATCATTATGCTGTCGGTCGCAATGTGACAAAGATTGCTTTCATTACTTGACTGTCGCTCTCCATTTAGCTCTCTACTGTGAGAGTGATGTCCATGAGATGGTCTTAATGCCTCTCAGCTTCAGGTTTCTCTTGATGGTATCCTTGAACCAGAGAAAAGGGTGCCCTCTCTTTCTGTAACCAGAAGAGAGTTGAGAATAGAGGATCTGCTTTGGTAGCCTGTCTGATGACATCCTCATGAGGTGTCCAGTCCACCAGAGATTCTTTTTGATCAGATCTTCCAAAGAGAGCAGCCCCGTCGGTTTGAGTATTTACTTATTTGTCACTTTGTCCTTCCAGGTTAGCCTCATGATTGAACGCAGATGTCGCATCATGAAGGCATGCAGCTTTTTCACCTGTCGTCTGTACACTGTCCAGGCCTCGGCTCCGTATAGTAGGGTGGATAGCACGATTGCACGGTAGATCTTTCCCTTGACCCACATGGACACATGGCGGTTGTTCGAGAGTCTCTGGCATAGTTGGCCAAAAGATGCGCTAGCCTTGGCCATCCTCCTCTGTATTTCAGCATCAATGTGTCCATCACTTGATATAGTGCTTTCGAGGTAGGTGAATTCCGGAACAGATTTCAGCTTGTTTCCATCAACCATGACATCCTCCTCTCGGGTTCTTGTAGAGTTGGGTTGGTACAGTGCCTCCATCTTCTTGATGTTAATCTTCAGGCCGAACTTCTTTGATGCATTGGAGAAAGCGTCCACTATTCTCTGGATCTCTTCAGCAGTGCACTGTCATCTGTGAATAGCAGCTCTCTCACCAGTATCCGAGTAGTCTTGGTCTTCGCAATGAAGTGTGTGACATTGAATAGGTCAGTGCTCTGTCTGGACTGTATATAGATGCCATCCCCCATGTCTCGGAAAGCCTTGTTGAGCATTGCTGATAGGAAGATGGAGAAGAGCGTGGGGGCCAGTACACAACCCTGCCTGACCCCATTGGTAACCCCAAACGCTTCTGAGACTTCCCCTCCAACACTAACGTTCGCCATCATTCCTGTATGTAGAGCCTCGATCATAGTTGTGAACTTCTCTGGGCATCCATACTTCCTCAGTAGCTGCCATAGCCCGGTCCTCCCGACTGTATGAAACACCTTAGTGAAATCGACAAATACCATGTACAGTGGTCGGTCCTGCTCAATGCACTTTTCTTGTAGCTGTCGGAGACAAAATATCATATCCACGGTGCTCCGGTTACCTCTGAAGCCACACTGTGACTCCGGAACTACATCAGGTGTTATTTGAATAGTCTGTTGAGGAGGATCCTGGCGAAGATCTTGCCTGCTATGGAAAGAAGAGAGATTCCTCTATAGTTCCCACAGTCTGTTCGATCACCTTTCTTGTAGATGGTTACAATGCTGGCATCCTTCCATGCTTGTGGTACAGAACCTTCCTCCCAGGCATTGGTGATTAGTTGGTGTAGTCTGTTGAACAGATTGTCTCCTCCGTTCTTCCATACTTCATGAGGAATTCCATCACCCCCAGGTGCTTTGCCATCTTTCAGGCTGGCGATTGCTCTAGCCATCTCATCCATGGTTGGAATCTCATAGAGGCATGTTTTGGTAATGCGCTGCTGGATGTTGTCCAGAGCTTCGTGATCTATAGCCCCGTTCACACACGGGCCTTAAGTCGCCTCAAGTAGTTCGCCTCATCTAAGTCGACTCACATTGCCCGTGTGGACACTACGCTGAGGCGATTTAGGGCTGAATCGATTCATCTAGTTCGCTTCAAGTAAACCACCTCGCGAGGTAGTTTAGATGAACCAAATTTTATGATTCGACTTATATCGCCCGTGTGAATGCAACCGACTTACTTGAGGCGGATTAAGGACATGACAGTCGAGACCTGAGTTTGTTGACTTTCCGGTAAATTTGCTTTATGAAACCGCTAGCTGTGCACAGATATTTTTTTCATCATTTATTTTTAGGGTTTCACTGCCCAGCAGAAGTTTTGACCATTCCAAAACAATACGATTCAGTCGAAACAAATCTAGGTCGAACCCACACTCTCTCGTGCCAACGTCGACGAACCCAAACTGGCGCTGGTTAGTCTGGACTTGCTCATGCGCAGATATCCACTTCCGCCTTAAACCGCTCCGTGTGTGGACACGACACTAGTTCGCCTTATCTAGTTCGGCCTAAAGTTGTGCTGTGTGAACAGGGCTTATGTCACCAGGGATGTTGAGTAGCTTCTGGAAGTGTTCACTCCATCTTGCCACAACTCTCACGTCAGAAAAGGTCTCCATGCCATCTGTTGATTTCAGGTGAACAGGTCCCTTCTTCACGGGTCCCCACACTTCCTTCAGTCCATTGTAGAAGCCCTTCATGTTGTTTCTGTCTGCAGCTCTCTGCAGCTCGTCTGCCTTCATTTCCCACCAGTCTGACTTCAGTGCACGGGTGCATTTTTGTAGCAATCTACAGGCATCTTTGTATGCTGCAGTGGTGGATCTAGTGTTCCTGGTCTGCAACTCTCTCTGGTGGGCTTGGTCTCTTCTGCTCATGAGATTCTGTAGCTCCTGATTGTTGGGGTCGAACCAGTCCTGGTGTTTTCTGTCTGGCTTGCCGAGATATGTCTTAGCTGTGAGATATGTCAAAGCTGCCCATTCTTCGTCTGGTGTTGGGCTTTCCTTCTCCTCCCATTGGGTGAGAGCGCTGTCCATCTCCCGATCGAAGCTCTCCCCTGTGACTGATGGTACTTAGTTTTGCTGTGCTGAGCTTGGTCGTATTCTGAATGCCACTTTTGACCTCAGCATCTGGTGATCGGTCCAGCAGTTAGCTCCATGCATGACTCGAGTACTGTGGATGTCCATCTTATCCCGACACCTTGTGATGATGAAGTAGATCATTTCCAGTGTCTGGAACAAGGATGCATCTAAGTGGTCTTGTGTTCATCTTTCTGCTTGAACATGGTGTTTGTCACTATCAGTTCGAACTCAGAGCACAAAGCCAGTGGGAGCTCACCATTGGAGTTGCGTTTCGCGATTCCATGTTTGCCCATGACCAAGGGCCACCTGTCATTGTCTCTTCCTATCCTTGCATTGAAGTCTCCTATCAGCAGTAGCTGATCAGTGCGAGGGATGTCACTGAGCGTACTTGCCAGGTAGTTGTAGAAGGCCTCCTTGTTATCATCTGGGTTTGTCATTGTTGGAGCGTACACACTGATAGTTGTAGCAAAGTTGTCCTTGCTCAAAGGTAGTCTCATCGTCATGATTCTGTCACTTACTGGCCGTGGCATTTCTGTCAGATTTGTGACGATGTCCTTTTTGATAGCAAAGCCCACTCCGGCCTCCCTTCTCTTTCCTTCGGGTTTGCCACTCCAGAAGAAAAAGTATTCCAAGTCATTTGGACTACCAGACTCAGAGCACTTTGTTTCGCTACATTTCATCAAAGCTGCCTGCAAAAGTGTTGAAGTTCTGCTAGCTTTTGCAAGGTACCAGCAGCACTCTCTCGGGGAGCAAATCGAGGTTTCACACCGGCAAGAACGTGTCCAGACAGGCGCAAGACTATTTGTCCCTGCAGTGGCTGGTCGGGAGATGTTGGGAGTTCCATACATCAACCGCCCTTAATGCTGCCACAGTGTCATGGTTTTCTGTTTAGGGTTTGCTCCCTTAGCCTCCGGTTCTGTCAAGAACCTGTACCATATATATATATGATGTATAACGAAGTATGAGAGAATAAAGATACATAATGGTTAATTATTATTATTACTGTTATACTCCATAAGACCAACACTGTATATATCACCAAATATGTGTCATGGTAAGAGAATTATGGTCTGCTTAACAAAATATACATATATACATTTCAGCGAATATGTTAAATAAAATATTCTGTTAATTGAATAGTCATGGTGTGTCAAACTAGGTTAACTTAGCTCTGGTCAGGGGGCCGTGCATGTGGTAACTGTTCCACCGAACTACCCTAAACTAGGTCATCACTCCCTCTCCCATCATCCCCTTCCCCTCCCCACCATCAACCATGAACTCAGCCATCGGTCTCTCCTCCCCACCTCCCCCTCCCCTCCACCAGAAAGAAATGTGTTGTGGTTGAGTGCGGGTCAATGTGAGTCTTTACATATTATTTAGAATGTAAGCAGAAGTTATCTTCTGTATTCAGTTGGTAAAGTTGTAGTAAGTTTTAATGTCAGTTGTTGTTAGGCAAGCAGTATATAAATGTCAGTTTGTTAGAAATATTCTAGCGTAACTCTAGTGTAGTTAGTTATGTGAGTCTATAAATTATGTTGTTAGGGTAGGGTTGTTAATAATACACTGGACCAGCTGTGACCAGTGAAGCAGTGAGACCAATCCCAGTGCATTTAGGTGTTCTTGCTGCCTTTGTAAATTGGTGCTTTAATTAGTTTGTTTCTGGAAGGCTTGGGGACTTTGAGTAGAGTGGAATCAGCCCATCTAGTATTCCTTTTCATGTTGTCTATATATTGGGTCTCTATGGCTCTTCTGTACATAAGTGATAGGAGATGTGAATCTCTTCTAACCAGTAGGTAATCTAGGTTTGCTTTGTCATGCATTTCCTTTACACTTAGTATTTTGCCCCAATAAATTGTTCTTAACGCCCGGTTTTGGATCCTTTGTAGCTTAGTCAGTTGCGTGAGCAATCCATAAATTATATAATTATATTCTATTATTGCTAGAACTGTTGATTTATATAGCAGTAGGGCAGTGTTTTCGCGGGTGGGATAACAACTTTAACTTTCATAACTGGTCTTGTGCTGGCAACAGACAGGGCAGTAATAGTATTTACTGGGGAGACAGTGGTTCTTAGGTTTGAGCGCGTTGGAACCACAACTGGGGGCAATTACTGGCCAGGCTTCCTCTGAACGACCTGAAGGGTCTGCCAGGCTTTAAAATAGGACACCTTAATGTACGTAGTCTAACCCATAAATTGAACAACTAAGAATGGACCTGCCATGGTCAGGACTTGATATTTTTACAGTATCAGAAACATGGCTAAACAGCCACATTGAGGAAAAGCTGATATCAATTCAAGGGTACAAGTTCCTAAGATTTGACAGGCAAACAAAGCTTCCAAATGGCCAAGTCAAAGCTGGTGGAGGCCTAGGATTCTACTGCAAAGACACACTGCAAATAGACACTGAAAAGTATGCCAACCACAATATTTCAAATGGAACTCTGGAATTACAGTGGGCAGTCATCACCAGACCACACATAAAGAAAATTCTAATAGGTAATGTATATAGGCCCCCAAATGGGAATATGCAGGAAGCTTTTGACCTACTAAGCTCAACCATGAAACAAATTATAGACATTAACAAATATGAAACTCTTCTCATTGGTGATTACAATGCAGATTACAATGCAAAAAATCAACCATCAGCTAATATCACGAGACAATTTGCCACAGAACATGAACTGCAACAGATGATTAACAAAACTACTAGAAGCACACAAACCTCAAATACAACAATTGACCTGGCTTTTACAAATATAAAATATTGTACTACATCTGGTATCTTCAACTACAACATAAGTGATCACAAACCTATTTATATAATAAAAAAAACCCCAAGGAATGACAAACAAACCACATCACACTGGGGCCGCTCATATAGAAACTGCACCTATGAGGACCTTTCAACCACATTACGGGGATTTGCTACCAATGAAATATTTTATGAGCAAGATCCGAACAAGTGCTGGGACATGTTAGAAGCTATCCTTGATAGAGCTGCTGACAAACTTTGCCCAATGATTGAACTGAGAATAAGAAAAAACACAGCTAAATACTTAAATGACGAATTACAAGAACTACAACGAGATCGGGACTACTTTTGCCAAAAGGCTGAATTAACCAAAGACCCAGGGGATGCATTCATAGCAAAATGCTTAACTAGAAAGGCCAGGACTGAGGTTCGAAAGGCAAAATCAAGGTACTATCTTGACCAAGCCATCATTCACAACCAAAACCCCAAGAAATTTTGGTATGAACTAGATCAAATAGAGCCTGATCCCAAGCCAAAAATCAATAATCTAATAAATGACAGTACTGGTGAAGCAATACCTGATATTCAACTAGCAGAAGAGATCAACAAATACTTTGTTGATATAGGAGCTAACCTAGCCCAAAAATTTCAACCAAAAGATGATGTCCAGGAAAACTATAAGGTTGTAGTTAACCAACATAGATATGATCTCATAGAAACAACAAAAGACAAGATCCTTACCAAAGTACAAAATCTATCACCATTCAAACCTTCAGGCATGAAGGACATCAGTTCAACCTTTATCAAGGGCACCATCAAGGCTCTGATAGATGAATTTACATACCTATACAACCTCATAATTACTACTGGAATTTTCCCAGAAAAATGGAAGAGAGCAACAGTTACCCCTATACCCAAGGTAGGTAACCCAAAGTCCTGTAATGAACTGCGACCTATATCCATACTACCTCTCCCTGGCAGAATAATTGAACAGATAATTCACGACCAAATAAAAACATTTCTTGAGGACACTAACTATTTAGCCACCCAACAAAATGGCTTCAGAAAAGAAAGGTCAACGACTAAGGCACTTGCCTCATTAATGGATGAATTGTTGATTAGCACACACAGAGGTGAGCTTACAATAGCTGTTTTTCTTGATTTCAAGAAAGCTTTTGATACAATTGACCACAAAATCCTGCTATGTAAGATCAAAAGAGCTGGACTGGGAAAAAGATCATGTAGGTTCATATCCAACTACTTAAACAATAGACAACAAGTCACAAAAATTAATAATACAGAATCCTCCACGAGAACTGTCAGAACAGGAGTGCCCCAAGGTTCCATTTTGGGACCACTCCTCTTTCTGATATTTATTAATGACCTACCATTGCTGTCTACCAGTGCTAATTTCACACTTTTTGCGGATGATTCTGTCCTCACAGTGCACAATAAAAACATTATTCGGGCAGCTACTATGGTAAACAAGGTGTTAAAAAAGGTCAATATTTGGTGTGCTGATAACAGACTTACCTTAAACACACAAAAATCAGAATATGTGAGAAGGGAGAAGGAAGCACATCCGTGTCCAGCAATCTTTACCTACTTATTCAGGATAAAAATGATCTTTCAATACAATGGATACTATGATTTTCCCGTAATGGTACAACAATGGAATAGACGTGGTAGGGTGTGGTGGGCGGGCCCTAGCCCACGTCTACCCGAGGCTTATACCTCGGGAAAACAACAGTTATCCATCATCTATACCCAGGTAAGACTCGTATAACTATACTATTTTACCTCGGTATACAGCCTCAGGCTAGCCTCAGGCTAGGGAGACTTTTACATAATTCATTTTTATCCTTAATATCATTCATTCTTATTATAACATGTTTATGTGTCATTGTATTAGTAATTGTATCATTCAAAGTTTTTGTTCTCACCTATTCTTGTTAGTTGGTGAGCAGGCGCTTTGCAATGCCGGTAGGCTTTTCTAGTCGTTTGTTGTAATGTTTTGCAAACAACTTAGCCTTCTTCCAGCCTGCGTGCGCTAGTATTCTTTTTACAGAAATGCCGAGCAAACGTGCCTTGGACACCATGGCACCTCTGGTTGAGTGGGAAGAGTATTTGCCCGTATCCACTCCAGCCAATTTCAACACCGTGATTGTCCATCTGGCAAGGGTGTCTCTTGAAATTGCCTTATGTGGCTTTATGAAGCTCACTAATAGTTGTTGTGATGCACGTAAGTCCTTTGTCTTGGATATATAAGCCCGTATGGCTGACACAACACATAATTTACGATCATTTGGGAAGTAGTCTAAGTGAACCGTAGATAAAGGGTCACCTAACGTGTTCGATTTGAGCAATTGTGCTAATTCAAACGTAGCTTGTTTCTTGTCTATTTCTAATCCAGTTAAGGATAAAGCAACAATCGTTTGTCCTCTGTGTCCCGTTACTAATAGTAACAAGACCGCGACCTTAAAACCTAATTGCTTTATATCTAACAAAGAGTTGTGAGACCAAGCATGAAACAACTTAAATACTATAGAAACATCCCAAAAGCGACTATACTTTGGTTTTGGAGGATTCCTTTGATAAATTGACCGAAGTAGATAATGAAGGACATAATGTTTACCAACTGTTTCGCCGTCAATTCTAGGTAATATAATTGATAACGCGCATCTTGCCGCATTGACCGCCCCAAACCCTAGTCCCTCATCCTCGAGAGAACGAAGAAAACGGGCTACTTGTGCAATTGTTGGATTAGTTGGCTTGACTTTCATTAGCAAACAATGTACACCCCATTTCTTTAAATAAGTTGTGTACATTTTGACAGTTCCTGGTCTCCATGCATCGGCTACTATCCTGTCTTCAGTAATTTTGTCTAACCCAAATTGCTGCAGCTGTTTCCTTAGAAAAGGAATGCCAATAGGGGTGTCGCTGACACGTCGCCGTGAACCACTAGCGGTCCGTGGTGCGTTAGGTTCCCGGGTTTTCTTGGGAATCGTATATGTTCTTTTGCCAGTTGTGAAACTGCTGGCAGCCAAGGTTGCGTGTCCCAATCGGGCACAATCAGTATGGCGTGTGTCCCCTCCATGCTGATTTTTCTCACCACTCGGCTGATAATGTTAAACGGTGGGAAAATATAGAAATAAATATTTGCCCAGGTAATAGCAAATGCATCAACTTTCCAAGCATCCAGTTCAGGATGCCAAGAAACATAACAGGGTAACTTGTTATTGTTTCATGACGCAAACAAGTCAACTTTAGGTGTACCCCATTTTGCACAAATGAAGTTAAACAAAGGTGTAGAGAGGGACCATTCTAAATGGTCATGGACTTTTTTACTCTTATGGTCTGCAAGTGTATTTTGTGACCCTGGGATATGCGCTACAGTCAGCCAGACTTGTTGAGCCTGTGCCCAGTTCCAAATCAGTTTAGATAACTGATTGCAAGGCTTTGATTTGGTTCCACCCATGTTACGGATATATGCCATAGCAGTAGTGTTATCAGTTAGTATTCTAACTTGTGATTTAGTTATCTTTACTAAGCTACGTAGGCCCAAATAAATAGCACGCAACTCTAGCGCATTAATGTGGTCTGACTTCTCATCATGTAGCCATCTACCTCCTGTTGCCACCCCATCTCGATGGGCTCCCCAACCTTCTAGCGAAGCGTCAGTGGTAATTACTGTATTTGGTTCCGCCATGCGGATTGGATTGGGTGAATTTGCTATATGTTGCATCCACCATCCAATATCCTGTAACCCTTCTTCCGAAATAAACATCTTTCGTTCAAAATTGCCTTTAGTTCGTGCTAACCCTAAGTTTTGATCTATTTCTAGAGATTTAATATGGGCTTTCCCGTATAGAATAGCGGGTGCATACGATATCATTATCCCGATAAGGACTGCGACCTGTCTAATCTTAGGTTTCAGTAACTTAAGAAGCTGGGTCGCTGTGGTCATAAACCTAGTTAGTTTCTGTTCTGTTATTGACACTGTGAGGGACTGTGTATCAAGAATAAACCCTAAACATTTTAGTCGTTTTGTTGGTTTAAGCACTGACTTATGTGGATGTACATGAAACCCTAATTTAGTGAGTAATGCACATAAATCCAAAACTGCGTTTACACAATCAATTTGTGTTGACGCCATTATAAAGGAATCATCTATGTAAGGAAACATTATGTGACCATTCCGCGCCATAACTGAGAAAACAGGTTTAAGCAGTTTAGTGAATAAACGAGGGGCACAAGCTAAGCCATTCGGCATGCAGGTAAACTCATAGACTGTAACATGACTATAACGTGATCCGACGTGATGACGAAAAGTCGCCACGTCGGGGTCACGTTAGGCCATCACGTCGTAGTGTGACTGGGCCATTAGTGGCTCGAACCACCCAACGGCGCATGTCGAAATCCGGACAATTATTTAATTCAAACAAATTCCAAGCTTATACTTACTCCTTGTACTTATACATATATAATACATTATATATGATTGTGGATATACACATATACAGTAAAACCACTATACACGACCATCGCCACAGATCGACCACTCCCCTATATCGATCGCTTTATTTGGGTCCCAAAAATACCATTGTAACCATATTATAACTCCCTAATCCGACCACCTCCCTAAATCGACCACATAAAATCGGTCTCAAGGCCGACATGTGTATATGTATAAAAGGTGGGCTATGCCCTAGTAAGGAACAATAGAATGTCTCTGTAAATGTTTTCGAATCGAGCTTGTGTGACGCCCGCGCCGACCGACTGGCACATGACCAGGCGTAGGATGGCGCCAAACTATCCTGGACCCACACAGGCCTGCAGTAAATGGCAGATCGGTCCAGAATTGCACCAATAAATAGTATGGCGAATAATAATATAATAAATAGCACACGACTACTCCGCCCATTTTATACTCATATCATTAATTATATATCATATAAAAGGCGGGCTACGCCCTAGTAAGGAACAACAGAACGAGGAGTGGTGGGAAGCCTAGTTTATTTAACCGAGGCCCTTGGCCAAGCAATAGATAGCCAAGACCCCAGCCAGCTATACCTCCCCAGGCCCCCAACACTCCTCCAAACTATTCCAAACAGCCGACAGAGTCGCAGCGACCCGCAGATCATTCACGATCCGGGTTTGTAGTGGGGTCTTCAGATATGCATAGACAGTCTCTGAAGCCCAATCGCCCCTGGCCTTAATTTCCTCGATAGTCACCCCAGGCATTGCTAAGTAGGTGCAACCCCCCTCCTGAGTGAGTGAGACGTAAAATAATATTCACCCAATCCCACCTGCTCGGAAAATAACTTTAGCATACACTGATATGCCTTGTAAGACAACGGCTGGGAAGCGTGTCCTGGCCCAGGAATTTGAAAAGCAAGATCAGGACTTAAAGATCTCAGCTCAAGGATACTAATTAATTCAATAACTATATTAATCAAAGAATGCACCCATATAGTAAACCTATCAATTGAAACGGGTATTTTCCCAGATGCCTGGAAAATTGCTACAGTTGTGACTACCCCAAAAGTCAGCAACCCTAAAACATGCAATGACCTCAGACCAATTTCTCTTCTGCCCATAACTGGTAAAGTAGTTGAGCAACTCATTCATGATCAAATAAAAACATTTTTTGAAGCAACAAACTACCTAGCAGATGAACAAAATGGCTTCAGAAAAGGCAGGTCCACAACCAAAGCACTCTCAACACTCCTTGATGTGCTTCTCAGTGCGATGGATTCTGGGAAACTTACCATATATATTGATTTTATAAAAGCATTTGACACTATAGATCATAAAATCCTGTTGCAGAATGTTGTCAGGAGTGGGTTGGGTCCAAAACAGTAGCCTTTCTGACAAACTATCTTTCCAGTCGAAAGCACAGTACCAAACTAAATGGCATTGAGTCAGCCTTAAGACAAGTAAAAACTGGAGTACCACAGGGATCAACACTGGGCCCCCCTTCTATTCCTTCTGTTCATAAACGACTTACCCCAAGCACTGAGGCAAACAAAATGCATTTTATTTGCTGATGACGCAGTCCAGCTGGTATCAAACAGTAACTTAGCAAAAGCAGCAGAATTGACAAATGAAAATTTGGCTAGAATAAATATATGGAAAACAAATTAACTCCCAATATAATCAAAACTGAATATGTTATCTATGGCACCAAGAACAAGAAGGACAAAGCCCCAGAAGTCCAAATAACGATTGGGAATGAGACACTAAGGGAGGTAGAGACATACAAATATTTGGGAACTGAACTGGATGGAACTCTAAATGGGAATAAACAACTGAGTAGATTAAATTAGTCACTGGCAAGGAAACTGAACACCTTCAGAAAAATCAGAGGTTTTATAAGTGAAAAACAGCTCTTTTTATGTACAAAACAATGATCCTCCCAATAATTGATTATAATGACCTAATATATGAACTCCTCACAAAACAGCAACAAGCAAAGCTTCAAACAGTACAAAATAGGCCATTCAGGACAGTTTACAAAGGCCAACATCTACACACAGAAGAACTACATGCTAAAGCTGGAATGGACAAACTAGACACAAGGCGCAAAAGGCATCTCTTAGGACTCATGTACAATAGAGCCCAAGACACAATATATACCAACACAAGTATTCACAATACTAGGGCAGCAGATGGCAACTTCTTGAAAATTCCCTATCCAAGGACTAACAAACTCAAAAGAGCACCTATTTATCAGTGAAGCCAACTCTAGAACAAACTCTCTGCCAAAACCAGGAATGCAAGAACCTACCTGCAATTTAAATCTAGATTAAAGGTTGAGTACCCAAAATAGACATACATCAATATACCTACCTGGATAGACCACAAACGTTGAGAACCGAAATAAATACATAGTCCCAAACCACTCTCTTCCCTCTCCCTCTCTGAAATCTCCCCTGGCAAAAAGAGTAAAAGAAATAATAACTACCAAAGTATACCCACCAGCCTATAACACCTGACTAAACCAATAAAACATATACTACTGACAAATCTACAGTTGACCCAAAATAATTTAAATGAGTCGCGCATAATCCAAAATCCATGACTACCTGTGTCAGCAAGTCATGCCCATTATATTAATTAATGTCTCCTCACAGGTATGATCATCAAATCACTGATATAGTCTAAAGGTAAATGGCTATTCTCCAGTCTACATATGAAAAATAAGATCCCCCACTATATTTGTAATGACTCATTTTAACCTACTATTGTCTATATTGTTCATACCATCGCATCATCTCATCCATAAATAGTTCATATGCACAATAATTGTTAAGGCCGGAAGACCAGTGCCTCAGTGCTGAAAAAAGGATGTTATTCAACTGGCATACAAATTTGAAAAAAATAAAAATAAAAAGATCCCCCATCCCACCAACCATCTCTACGAAATGCTGCTCTGTCCAGTAGACTGCACATAAAGCCTTATCTGCACATTGCATGACTGGGATCTCGAGGACACGCTCCGCAAACGGAATTGTCTTGGAACGTCTAACCTTAATTAACATGCCCCAGTCGAAGAAGGCAAAATCCCCCGGCGGAGAGCCGAGTCCGACTCAGTTACTTGCGACTTCCACAATAACGCCCTAAATGAGCATAACATTGCTGCTCGCCAAGACACGTGGCCCGGGTTCACTGTGAGCAATGCAAATATTCTAAGCAACATAGAAGGCAGCATAGGTGGTGCCTGCCACTGAGCATCACCCTTTTGGCGCTTAATCCCCTTTAGCGGCGCCTCGATCACAAAATCATCATATTTAATTCCTGAAGAACCATTTTGGCGGAGAAAAAAGTTTAGGCCCGATAGATAGTTAATCACCGAGCGATAAGTAAGTGTTCTTGCCAACCATGAGGCATATAGCGCCACCCGCTCAGGAGAGTAAGGTAAAGGCACGCGGTTATCCGCAAACTGTTAGACAAATTCAAGATATCTACGTATCTGCACAGTCCTGGTGGTGATGGAATTTGCGGCATAATACTGCCTCTCATAGCCCCTTGGCTCCTCTCTCAGTTTCTAATGCTCTGGAATGACATGATAGAGGATAACCAAAGAGATGCGTGCAGCACATTACCCTCCACACATCCACAGCTCTAATTCTTGCCGTGCTAGTCGCAACATCCAACCTACCCAGAGCATCGTATACTATATTAACAGTTGTATTTATATATGTCGACAAAAAGGTAAAGTTATTCTCCACCACTAGCCAAAACAGCTGGCGGAGCATAGCCATAATCTCCGATGACCTAGACCTCCCTGTGTTTAGAGCTGCTTGGACTACAGCGCTGTCTGTAATAAAGATAATCTCCGAATCTCCCCAACTTGGAGCCCATCTAATCGCTCCCTCCAGCACACCCCGCATCTCCTTCAAATTAATGTGCTCCGCTTGCACCCCCACCGGTAGCCTTACATGGTGGTGGCCCATCTCCGACTCTAGCAACCAATCAACCTTGACTTCAAAAGCAGCGACGAGCCCATGTGTTGCACCCAGTCCCCAATTAGACACGTAACTGTAAACAGATGCCATAGCAGCAAACTTCCCAAGCATTCCAGCTTTCCCATTAAACTTAGATGCGAACATTGCCCACCATCTAATATCACTCCTGAAGCCGGCGTTTAAATGTGCCTTATAAAAAGGTTTTTGTAAAGTTCATATGAGATCATAGACGTGCCTACTAAAAGTTTGGCCGCCTCTAATTACCTTCGCGCAATGAGCTAGGTGTCCCGCAAGCCTCTCCAACTCCCTGCGAGTAGCTTTCTTCCGACCCAGAAATGAATTCAAAGTCTGACATAATTTAAGTAACTTGTCATCTGGTAAAGTGAGTTCTAAAGTCTTGGAATTAACATCAATTCCCAAAAATCTTATCTTCTTTGAAGGGGAGATGTGTTTCTTCATCTGTCGGCCGGTCCAGGTAGTGGCAGGGCGTTTGATGCCCTCAAAATTAAGCTCTATAAAACTGGTATCTTTGAATCGTCTAAACATACAATAACCAGAGCGACCCCTATCTCGCCTTCTGATCTTAAGTTGATGATCGGCTATCTGCAAAGGCTGACACCCGCACCAGATGTGGTTGTGGCAGCACTGCTTGTTGGATACTTTACATGCGTGAGGCAGTCCAACTTGGTCTCTGCGTCCCTATAACCTCAAGCACTTAACCATGTGATCAGGTTTAAAGATGTGAAAGTTGAAAGTAAAACCCTGACAGTAATCTTGAGGTCAACTAAATCTCGACCATCATCTGTGCCACCAGTGGTCTTCAGACTTCTGCGCTTGCAAGATTCGATGTGTTGTCCGGTTAAAGCCTGGATGAGGTATGCTAAGCATCTGAAGCCGTATGATGACTCTCTGGCTTTCCTGCTTCCCTCAGGTCTGCCTCTGACTCTCCCTGTTCTGAAGCGTGCATTGCGGCTTGCTTCTTTCATGGCCCTGGGAAGGGAGACGGGCTTTACCTTGCACAGACTTTGTAGGGGTGCTGCCCAGGCATGTCAAGGGGCGGGCCTGACCCTGGACTGTATCATGTCCGCAGGGACGTGGCGCAGTGAATCCGTAAATGCCTACCTCAGGGCTGTTCACATCAGTGTGGCTCCGGCAGCGCTCGGAAGGTTGTTGGGTTGAGCGCTGCCGACCTGACATAATGACCCCGTGCTATGTTGTTACTGTATATGATTACTATGTTTGTTTGCCTTATATATTCCAGGTCATCAATATCTGCCATCAGTAAACTTGTTTCTTGCAACCTAGCTATTTGATAACTTGAGTAGCATTTAAGAGGCCCTGATGCCGACTCGCGTTCCAAACATTGATATACTGAGTTGATACGATACTGCAAGTCTCTGCTCTTGTTAGTTCTGATTACTGATTAAGAAGGCCCTGTCGCCGACCCCGATTACTGGATGCTCACTGAGCTGTTTTATTTGTTATTCAGATTCAAACTATAGCCGTGTTTACACGAGCAATTGTGAAGCGAATTAGACAAAGCGATTCATATGAAGCGAAGTAGCGGCGCGTTTACACGAAGCGAGTTTGAAAGTGTTTCGGCGCCGGGAACCAGCAGCCTTAGTTCTGCCTGTAGCCGGCGAGCACTGCTATTTGTTTACTTTACACTCGGCGATTCGACGCCGATGCAGCTGCTACGTTAATATCGCTTGTAATTTAGGGTTAATTTAATTAAATTTCATTATTTGAGTATGTAATTCTGTTAAATATGATCGCATTTAATAGATTTCGGCCTAATCGGGCCCTAACACTGCCGGGTAACAGCGATTAGTTATTGCTCCATCTGTAGCCGGCAAGCACTACTATTTTATACTATCGCCGCCCGGGAACCAGCGGAATCGCTTCATATAAACCACCTCGCAAGGTGGATTACATAAAGTGAATCATATGAAGCGAATCAGCCCTAATCCGCCCCAGAGTCCTGTTTACACGGCGAATGTGAGGCGAACTAGGCAAGGCGATTTATATGAAGCGATCTAACTCTCCCGTGTAAACACAGCTTATATTGATGTGTTCGTGTGTGTCTCGTTAAGTGAATTGGATATGTTGGCCGCGCTAACATCTTTAATTCGCTAACGAGACACCAGGAGGCGGGGTGGGATGAACGCACATGTGACTGCGCATTTGACGTCTGGAATTCCGAGTAGCCACACGCATTGATTTTCAGACGTCAACTGCGCAGTCACACATGCGTTCATCCCACCCCCGCCTGCTGGTGTCTCGTTAGCGATTTAAAGATGTTAGCGCGGCCAAGATATCCAATTTATTATGTGAATATAAATAAAGAATAGTCCATAATGTGTTTTCGGTGCTCCTGTCCGGGCACCTCACGCTTCTCAACACCCCTTATTGTCGGCCTGCCCCCCCCCCCCCCCCCCCCCCCCCCCCCCCCCCCCCTCCCCCCTGTAACCGGGAACGCTCTGCTTTCCGCCGCCTGGTAACCCATTCCAACGGTCTTATGACTCTCACTTCAAAATTAAATAATGAAACCACCAACGTGTATGTATTTACTATTCAAATCTCTGGGTCGCTAACACTGCCTCTGACTTTGAGGAATGGGGTCGTTAGCTATTTTAGAGTAGCACAGCGGTGGTCATTGGGGCGTGGAACATACATCTTTTTACAGGTGACATACTTGTTTTGAGGGGAGTGAGGGTGGGCCTTAATCTGATTTGTTTGTTGATGTTTTACGTCCTAGCAACATCTGAGGTCATATCAGGACTGATACCGACTTATGACAGTGCGCACTCATGGCAACTTTATTGTGTTGCCCCACTGGGAGACCTGGCCACCAGCACCATGACCTGATATCTGACTCAGTTACATTATCCTGACATACACCTGACATATCATGACATAAGACATACACTGAGAATACAGGTGAATAAGTAAATAATAAATAGTAATACATTCGGGAATAAATACAGAAAATGGTAATTTTATTCAGAGAATAAAGGTATTTTTTCAGCACCGAGGCACTGGTCTTCCGGCCATGTTATATTACATTCATTCACGTTTATAATAGTCTAAAATCAACAAGGGTTTGACACAAAGACAAAACGAAGAAAAAAGAAGAATAGTGCCATCACCTAAAAGCATTGAGAGATAACAGGGTTTACGTTTTATATTGCCAGTGTCATGGTTAGGGTAACTTTGTACTCATATACATGGTGAATATGAAGCTGTTCTGTTAGTAGAATCTAATGCAGTTAAATCCTGTACTTTGTTGCAGATTTGATAACAAATATAATATGATGTTTGGTGTGGTTTCCTTGTGTTATTGTTAAAATTAGTTCAGTGAACCCCTTTGGAAGAAATGATACACATGTGTGGTCAAGGGTTAGTAGATAATAATAATAATAACATATTTATTTCCACATGATCAATGTACACACAAGTTAATATTTATATCAGTAATTGTATCACATGAAAAAGGAGAAAGCAGAAGTACAGTACTTATGAGGTGCTTTCCCCATTTAAAAATAACACAGATACATTGCTTATACCATAGAAATAATAAAAAGAGAAAGAAAAAGAAAAGTTAAAAGCATATCAACATTACCCTCAATACTGTAAATTACATCTCAATATTTATGTACTAGACTACTATGTGTTTTCCCTCTGATAAAGCTTAAATATTTTCTTTTTATACATTCGTTGAAACATATAGATGTCTTTTTAATATTTAATATTATCATCAAGTGAATTCCATATTTTTATACCACATATAGATACCAGATGATATGGTATTGGTGCTACTTATTTAGCTTATTACATGTACTGCAGATGTCAATAACTATACCTTACCATGTCATGCTTCAATATGGATATGTGGTTCATTAGGGATGTTGTAGAATGATTTTGCTGTTGTGGGGTATTAACCATTTCCTTGTACTAGTTATTGTGTAGTAGAGCTAATGCAGTCATGTTGGGTGGTTGCTTGAGGTGGTTTGTTGTGTGTTGTGGGAAGAGGGGAAGGGGAAAGTATAAGTGGTATGTTGTTGGTAATTTAGTTTGGTCACTGTGACAGCATTTCCATTGTCAGTATTTAATACAATATTTATTTGGTTTAATATGCCTCCTTATATTATTACTGAGTTACTCGGCCGCTCAGAGCCCCAGAGAATACCATCAAACTCTTCCCCTTCATATCACCTGTGGTGCCTCCCTTAATGAACCCTTAACAAACTCATAAGGAAGAAAGGAAGACAAGTCACAAAGATTGACAGTGAAGATGTTGTGCTTTAATGGCATCAACTCCTGTTCACCTACTAGTGACCTATCACCCTCACACCTTACCTGTTTCCCACACAGAGTCTCATTACCTCTCTTGTATCTAGGAGTCAGTGCCTACAGCCCATTGAACCAGAGTCCCCTGGTTGTTGCACACAGCTCAATTTGGATATAGAAATGTTGGTAGCATCAGACATAGTGTCTGGGGTCCTGCTCTAGAGTAGGTGTGTCTCACTCATGAGCTAGGAGTACAGTGATCTCTCCAGTGTGCCTGGTGGAGAAGTTTCTTGAATAATTAATTAGAACAAGACTAGTGAGGTCATGATAGCCCAAGGGGGTCAGGCAACTGGACCTCCCACAGGCAGCCAATCAGACACCCCCCTACAGACTGGTCAGTGCAATGCCCTAATATTGGGAGTTTTCACCCAACCCAGCCTGCAGGGTGTGGCCCTAAGGAATGTGGTATGGCTGGTGTGCTTTGCCATAGGTCCGGTAGTGACAGGTAGTTGCAGACAGTTACAAATATATATATATTAAAAATGTCCTTTTTCTCCAATTGCATTCTTTATGAATGTATAGAGGAACATTTCACCAAGCATGAACTGTCTCTTATATAAGAACATCTCTTCATTAATCTTAGGCATCATGTATGAACATATATTTCACATAGCTTATATCATGTCATACTGTGAGTGGGCCACCATTGCTTTTAGATTACATAACTTTCTCCCCACTCCGTCACCCAAGAATAATAATGCTCTCTGCCAATATATAATTCCGAACCGAAAATCCGTATATTTTTACATCCTGTTGTTGGTTGGAAGCATACTTAGTCCACATTGAAATTGTCCTCCTCCATCTGAAACACTAAACACGTTCTGCTGAGATTTGCCTAGTTGAAGCCGCTTGCTGTTCTTCCATTAGGCGATGATGGGAGTCCAATTCCTGAGCTGCAACATGCCAAGTGGCCCTAAGGTTTTCAATTATGCCTATTTATAAGTACTTCGAGAAATAACGTTAATACAAAGGGAGTGATACTTAATTTTAATACTTCTAAAAGTGCGTTTACAAATATAATAATTCCCACTACACTACTAATATATTATCTAACACTCTATTTCACCTTCCCCCAACAAGTGCGTCCCCAGAGAGCGTGTATATAAACAGATGAGAGGGACAACTCCCGCGAAAAACGGTAACACAGGCTACAGTGGCGTTCCTGGCGGTTAGGGTTGAACAAGCCTTGAGTTTGCCAGTACGCTCAGTGCAAAACATTTGTTTTTATTCAAAATTAATAGAAATCCAGAACCCTAACCTTATAAATTCAATATAATCTTGTTGGTAAACATGTTTTCTATATGTGTACTAAGCGGCTTATTTCTATTTGGTGTAGTTTTAGAGATATTTCACTTTTTCTGTAGGAAGATTGCACACGACCATTGACAATGCCTTGAGTTTGCCATACGCGTAGTGAAAAACGTCAGTTTTATTCCAAATTAATAGAAATCCAGAACCCTAACCATATCAATTTAATATAATCTTGTTGGTAAACATGTTTTCTATGTGTATTCCATTCAGTTTGTTTCTAGGTGGTGCAGTTTTAGAGATATTTCACTTTTTCTGGATGAAGATTGCACACGACCATTGACAATGCCTTGAGTTTGACAGCTGTGTCATATACTGTTCAACAACCACCACTTGGAGCGCCACAGTCGGCAGATGTTACATGCTCTAGTATGAGAGTTGTCCCTCTCATCTGTTTATATACACGCTCTCTGGCGTCGCTCATGAATTGGCTCAATGCCAGCTGTACATGGATGGCAGCACATGTCAATCATGACTGCAGGCACTTCGGCAGTCAGAAAGGTACGGGTGGGTAATTTCCAACACACAGTCACTGATACCTGAGTAACAAAGGAAGGAGGAGCTGAATGCCTTAGTGTTGGGAAGGGAAGGCAACACAACTCTAGTGGCATTGCCAGAAGCCATAGTCCCTTAACTATGGCTCTCCTGCTAGCTCTTGCTGTGTTAGTGATGGCCAGATACCCAGTGCCTGTCCAGGGCCTCAATAGTCTTGGATGTGATGGGTGGAATGGTGCTGCTGACGTTCAAGTTCCAAACCATTTTTATCCCTTTGACCCTAAAACTGATAACTCATTGTCAGAAGAGGTCATCCTATCAACATTCTCAATAGGATTACAAAGTTTCCCCTTCTTCGATAAAGCCAAAACAACAGTATATGTAAGTATCTATTTGTCAAATTCTCAACTGATCCAAACTTGCATAGTCTTATAGAGGTTGTATGCATGCATGTTGTGATTTTCTGTGAGAATAGAGGGGTGGGATATTTGAACTGTATGTTATTATAGAAATCATTTAATTCTTGGCTTAAATAAAAGTTGGTTACATCTTAATGTTTTGAGTTGACATCATATTTTTGATCGTTAAATAAAATTATTGATGCATATATACACATATATGTATATATAATGGGTCCATATCAGAGTATAATAACAGGGATGCTCGGCCGCGTTGAGCACCCCATGCCCCCCATTCCGCGCTGAGCACCCCATTCCCCTTCATATCACCTGCGATGCAGTCATACTAAACCAATAGTATCAACTTATCAACCAACACTAACCAATACTAAGGAAGAAAGGGAGACAAGTCACACATGTACACAGTGAGGGTGTCATGCTTTATTGACACCAATGCCTGCTCACCTACCAGTGACCCAGCAACCTAACCCCTCACCTTCTACTGTCCACACTATGTCTCATTATCAACTTAGCATGTATACTGAAAGCAGTGCCTACAGCCCATGGGACAGGAGTCCTATGGCTGTGCATACACTCAATTTGAATGGGTGAATTTGGCTAGCATCAGACAGAGTGTATGGGGTTCCTGCTCAAGAGTAGGTCTGTCTCAGTCAAGAGCCAGGAGTAGAGGTATCCCTCTCCAGAGTGTCTGGAGAAGTTTCTTGAATAATTAATTAGAATGAGACTTGTGTTGCCATGATAGGCCAAGGGGGGTCAGGTGACCGGATCTCCCACAGACAGCCAATCAGACACTCCTGTACAGACTGGTCAGTGCAATGCCCTAATATGGGGGAGTTGCCACCCCAAACCAGCCTGCAGGGTGTGGCTCTTATGGGGCTGTCACACCACGACGTTTTGGCCCAATGCGGGTCGACGCGTGCCGACGTGTTGGGTTTTTGGTCGAAACGTCGGTACACGTCCGGGACGTTATCGGCGCGTTACCGGCGCGTCGGTACACATAGACTGATAGCAACGTGTGAGCCAACACGTCGGCTCCCGTCGGCGCCCGCCAGCTCGCGCCGATCGTTTTGTGCTTGCACAAAACTTTCGACACAGACCGACGGGTTGGAGGGGACGTTACGGACACGTTACCAAGACGTCGATACCCGTTGGCGGCACGCTGGGCGAACGCTGGCAGACCATTGAGCAACGTCGGTTAACGTTGGCTTTTTTTCCCCCAAAATGGGACCGTTCCGTCGGCGCGTCCGTACGTCCGATCGATGGGTAGTCAGCGCGATATTGGCGTAGTTCCAGCATTTCTCGGCCCTTTGGACGTCTTGCCGGCACACCTGGACGCATTGGCGGCGGGTGTGGACGTGCTGCGGGCGCGTCCTAATGTGTTGCTGGCGGGTATGTATGCGTTGACATGGTAATAACACGACACCAACGCGCCGTCGACGTGCCGACAGCGCGCCGACAACACGCCGATGGCACGCTGGGAACCCGCTGGCGGGACGTTGACATGTTTTTCCGCCGCACGTCGAAACCCGTTGGCCACGCGCCAAAAACACGCCACTAACACCCTGCACCATGTCAAACTTTCTCCAAAAACGCCGAAAAGTTGGACGTCTCTTGACGGGTTGCAAATATTTTGCGCGTTGCCGGCACGCCGGCAGAAACGTCGTAGTGTGACAGCCCCATAAGGAATGTAGTCTGGCTGGTATGCTTGGCCCTGGGTCCGGTAGGGGAAGATAGTTGCATACAGTTACAATTAGATATATATATATGTATATACCAAAAATGTCCTTTTTCTCCAATTGCATTCTTTATGAATACATAGAGGAACATTTCATCAACCTTGAACTGCTTCATATATAAGAACACCTCTTCATTAACTTTAGGCATCATGCATGGACATATATCTCACATAGTTTATATCATGTCATCATAGGAGTGGGGGCATCATAGGAGTGGGGGCACCATTGCTTTTAGATTACATAACCTTCTCCCCACTCCAAGCCCAATAATAATAATGCTCTCTGTCCATATATAATTCTTTACCGAAAATCCGTATATTTTTACAAGAGGTTGAAGTATATATACAGGTATACCCCAATTAGTGTTACCCGGGCTAGTACTACCCCGCTTAGTGCCTCGTTATATCACTTTTTTTTATCAATGGTCGGAAACCAGGATCTTAATGAATGTCCCCAAACGAGTATAACAGGTGTGGTAGGCCATGTATAACAGTGGTTGTAGGCCTCGTATAACAGTGGTGCTAGGCCGGGTATAACAGTGGTGGTAGGTCGGGTATAATAGCGGTGGGAGGCTGGGTATAATAGGGGTCGTATGTAGGGTATAACAGTGATGGTAGTCCGGGTCTAATAGGGGTGATATGTCTAGTATAACAGGTGTGGTAGGCCGTGTATAACAGTGGTGGTAGGCCGTGTATAACATTGGTGGTAGGTCGGGTATAATAGTGATTGAGGTCGGGTATAATAGTGGTGGGAGGTCAGGTATAATAGTGCTGGGAAGCTGGGAATAGCAGTGGTCGTAGGCCGGGTAAAATAGGGGTGGTAGGCCGAGTATACTGTAGTGCTAGGTCGGGTTTAACAGTGGTGGTAGGCGGGGCATAATAGTGCTGGTAGGTCGGGTATAATAGTGGTTGTAGGTCGGGTATAATAGCGGTGATAGGTCGGGTATAACAGTCGTGGTACGCCGGTTTTAATAGTGGTGGTAGGCCGAGTATAACAGTGGTTATAGGCCGGGAATAAAAGTGGTGGGAGGCCGGGTATAATAGTGGTGGGAGGCTGGGTATAATAGTGGTGGTAGGTCGGGTATAACATTCGTGGTAGGCCGGGTATAAAAGTGGTTGTAGTTTGGGTCTAACAGTCCCGGCAGGCCGAGTATAATAGTGCTGATAGGCTGAGTATAATAGTGGTGGTACGTCGGGCATAATAGAGATGGTAGTTTGGGTATAATAGTGGTACTAGGTCGAGTATAACAGGGGTGGTAGGCCGGGTATAATAGTGGTTGTAGGTCGCGTATACCAGTGGGAGTAGGCCGGGTATAACAGTAGTGGTAGGCCATGAATAACAGTGGTGGTAGGTCGGGTATAATACTGGTGGTAGGCGGGTATAATCGTGGTGATAGGCCGGGTATAACAATGGTGGTAGGCCGTGTATAATAGTGGTGGTAGGTCGGGTATAGCAGTGGTGGTAGGTCGGGTATTATTGTGGTGGTAGGCTGGGTATAATAGTCGTGGGAGGCCGGCTATAATGGGGGTGGGAGGCCGGGTATAATAGTGGTGATAGGCCGGTTGTAATCGTGTTGGTAGGCCGGGTATAATATTGTTGGTAGGCCGGGTATAACAGTGGGGTAGGCCGGGTATAACATTGTTGGTAGGCCGGGTATAACAGTGGGGGTGGGCCGGGTATAATGGTGGTGGTAGGGCGGGTATAATAGTGGTGGTAGGTCGGAAATAGTACTGGTGGTAGGCTGGGTATACTAGTGTTGGTAGGCCGGGTATAATAGTGGTTGTAGGCCGGGTATAATAGGGTGGTAGGCTGGGAATAATGGCGGTGGTAGGCCGGAAATAGTACTGATGGTAGGTCGGGTATAATAGTGTTTGTAGGTCGGGTATAATAGTGATGGTAGGCCCAGAATAACCGTGGTGGTAGGTCAAGTATAATAGTGGTGGTGGGCTGGGAATAATGATGGTTGTAGGTCGAGTATAATAGTGGTGGTGGACTGGGTATAATGTGCTGTTGTTGTCAAACAGTTTCTTCATCAGAATATACATTTTTTCTCCTGTCCGTTTACATTATATTCTAAATAGGTAGATCACCGGGTACTTACATTGGGCATATTCGTAGAATGTGAAGGGCTTTAGTGTGTTAGTGGGTTAGCTATAATAACTTGAGTTGCATGGGCTAAAATCGTGGGTTGCTGGAAAACTGTGCTGCTATTACAGTATAGCTGAGGTAAGTAATTGAGTGAGGGGAGGGAGGGAGGGCAAGGAGGGAGGGGGGTGGGGAGCAAGGCAGGGCACATGATCCACACTATGGCGCTTGTTCAAGGGCCTGGCCAGTGAGCTGCATTCTGACCAGTGACTTGGTAGGAAGGATGGTGCACGTCTAATTGCAAATGGTTGCTTGTTCCACATCTTCCTCCCTTTAAACAGTGGTGTCTTAGCTAGTTTGTTTGTGCTTGGTCTAGGATGGTGCACGTCTAATTGCAGATGGTCGTTTGTTCCACATCTTCCTCCCTTTAAATAGTGGTGCCTTAGCTAGTTTGTTTGTGCTTGGTCTAAGAACTTTGAAGAGTGGTCCATCTGCAATTATTGTCTGCCTGCTCTCTGTATTGTGGTTCTTTTTATCTTTCATACATAAGTGCCACCCCTACCGAGTCAGCCTGACATCTCTACTGCATACCACACGTGCTGCATCATCAGCAAATAATGTAATCAATGCTGACTCTGAGATCATGGGCAGGTCATTTATAAATATGAGGAATAGGAGAGGTCCTTGGGTTAAGAGCCATATGGTGCTCTAGAGTTGATTCCTCTAGGGGGTGACTCCATTCCCTTATTCTGGTGAACTGCTTTCAGTTCGATAGATAATTCGTATGAAATGCTTGAGTTCTAGGACCTAGGCCAGCTCTTTCTGTCTTGTGCAGTAGTATTTGATGGTCTATGGTTTCAAATGCTGTCTTGATGTCAAGAAACACCACACTAGCCAGCTATAATAGTGGTGGTAGGGGTATCACATGCTAAGCAGATGGCGAATACTGGGTGACCCTATAAAATGCTACCCACAAAAATGATATCTTCTCCATGTTTTCAGTGAACTACTTCATACTTGATGCATATTAACTTCAGTTTGTGTGTGATCATACCACACAGCTTTCGGTTTGCAGATCGAATAGTTCGATTTTGTAAGGCTATGACCATTGGAGTCAAGTAACAACATCCACATTATCTGGTAACGTTGCACTTACTGATCATACAGAATGTGTGGCCCTTACACACATAATTGACACATGGGATGAATCAGTAATATAGAGTGGTATTTTATTATTAATCTTTCAATATTTCTTTTCTAGCAATCTAACACTGTCCTGTGACCCCCTAACTTTCTAAACCCATCTGTGAATGAGTCTTTTGTCTGGTTAATGATAACATTGAAACAGTCTGTGAAAGTGAGCTTGTACTGATTTGAAAGATTTGGTCTCAAAGTAAGTCTCTGTGGAAAACATTTTTTTTCTGAACTGACCAATGTATCTTCGGAAGAGCACTAGTTGTAATATATGGATCTGAGGGCATAGGTCAGGCCGGATCAGAACTAATGACGTCATGAGGAGAGGTTCTAATAAACAGTTACATTACATAACTCACGGTGTTAACACGTCTTTTACATGGTGTCAGATGTGGGGTTGAACTCTGCAACATGGCACTTTCGGGATTGAAACCCCCAGGACCATTGATTTTGGACGAAAAGATGGCCATTAATTGGAGATCGTGGCTGCAATCGTTTGAGATTTATTCAACAGCTGCGGGAGTGTTGACAAAGTCTGAGAAAGTTCAGTGCTGTGTCTTTCTGCATGTTGCGGGTAATGAGGCGCAGAAGCTGCACAGGACTTTTGAGTTTGACACTGCTGACAAAGACAAGATTACACCGTTAATAAGTGTGTTCACTCATTATTGTGAAGGCAAGACAAACATTACTGTTGTGAGGTATGACTTTAATTCTTTTAATCAAACGAGTGAAAATATGGACACATACATCCGAGAGTTCAAGCATCGTGTCCAGTGCTGTTGCTATGAAACGTTGGAAGCATCATTACTGTGTGATCGTAGTGTGTGTGGTGTGAAGGATAATGATCTTCGAAATAAGTTGTTACAATCTCCAAAGTTAACATTAGAAGAGTGCATTCAGTTGTGTCGTCTGAGTGAAGTTAAATCGGCACAAGTGAGCAAGAACGATGATCATCAGGTCGATGCGATGGTAGCCAGATACGTCAATAGAGACAGACCGACTGAACGGCTGTCGCCATGGATACGGCCATCAACAAATCGATATAAACAAGGATCTTCTATGGCAACTGCACGTTGTGGACGTTGTGGATACAATCATCCCAAGGGTAGCACTCCAGCAAGAGGAAAGGAGTGCTCGGGGTGTCACAAGATAGGTCACTTCGTGAAGGTTTGCCGTTTACAGCAAAGACAGGCACCACCTGCACCTGTGTATGAAATTAGTGTTGATCCGAACGACGAGGATGGACATTGTCTACCACAGAGCGTTGATGTTGATGATTATGATTTGTTTGTGGGGACGATATCTCGTGAAGACGTCTCTGACCAGGATTTGTGGTATGCATCAAGATGTGTCCTTTAATTTGGACACTGGCTCGGAGGCCAATATTTTGCCTATGGATGTGTTCAGCAAACTCAGTGATGCTAGTTTGACCCCTTCGAAGTGTCAGTTAGTTACTTATGGGGGTTACCGGATCCAACCTACCGGGAAAACAACACTGACAGTCCATGGTGTTGACTTACAGTTTCAGGTGACTGATGCTGGGAGTGCGATCCTAGGCAAACAAGCATGTGTCAGGTTAGGACTATTGGCACACCTAGACACACTGGATGCTGTGCCTGATGACGATGCGGCACAGAGACTGGTAAAGAATTATTCTATTTAGGCTTGATTAAAGTAAATGCGAAAATACTTATTGATGATGATGTTACTCCTGTTGTTGACCCACCACGAAGGGTACCCTTAGCAATTGTGGATGATGTACAGGCTGAACTAAACCGAATGGTAGACTTGGGTGTTATTGTAAAGCAGGTAGAACCTACCCCTTGGATGAATTCTATAACAATTGTTCGCAAGCCAGGTAAGCTGAGGATTTGCCTCGAACCAACTAAATTGAATCGGGCAATTCTACAGGGTGCATACCCTGTAAGAACTGTCGAAGAGGTGGTTGCTCATATCCATGGGGCGAATTATTTTTCGGTTAGATGCCAACAGTGGGTACTGGCAGATACAGTTGGATGAGAACAGCTCGAAATTGTGTACTTTCAACACACCTTGGGGCAGGTTTAGATATACACGTCTACCATTTGGGATAAAAACTGCAGGGGATATATTCATTCAGGAATTGAATGAGATCCTGGTAAGTTTGCCTGGTGTTCATGTTATATCCGATGATATTTTAATACATGGCGTTACAATAAAGGAACATAATGTGCGTTTGGAGGCAGTGTTACAGCGGGCACGGGAAGTGCACCTAAAATTAAACCCTAAGAAGTCTAAAATTTGCAAAACTAGCGTAAATTATGTTGGTCATTTGGTGATGTCGGATGGACTGAAACCTAATGAAGACAGAATCCATGCCTAGTCCTACCAATAAGGCAGCAGTGCAACGTTTTTTTTAGGAAACATGGCCCAAATTACGGAACCGTTAAGAACGGTGATTCGAACGGATGTAGCGTGGCACTGGGATTCTGATCAGGATAAAGCTTTTAAAGAATTAAAAGGGCTGTTGAGTACAGCACCTATTTTAAGGTATTTTAATAAGCGAGAACAAATTGTTCTCCAGGTGGATGCTTCTAAATATGGTTTAGGTGCTACCCTATTTCAATGTGATCTCCCTGTGGCAATGGCCTCAAAGGCATTGGACAAGACCCAAATAAGTTATGCTTTTATTGAAAAAGAATTGTTGGCTATCTGTTTTGGTTGCCATAAATTCCATGATTATATTTATGGAAATGAAATAATGGTACAAACGGATACTTAAACCTCTAGTTGTTATTATGCTTAAACCTATTCACCAGTTATCAGCTAGGATGCAAAGGATGCGCATGAGACTCCAGAATTATAATATAGAAGTAAAGTACTTAAAGGGGTCAAATTAATTTTTTGCAGATACTCTGCCACGAGCGCACACATCCGATATAGGCCCGAACAACCTCTACGATTCTGACGTCTCGGTGGCGTCTGTAGATATCAGTATGGATATTGTACAACGAGTTAGGGCAGACACCATATTAGAAAGTGATGCGATTAACACTAGACGGTTGGCCTGACAGTAACAAATTGATTGATCCTGATGTAAATCCGTATTATACATTTCAGCATGATATTACATTGTTTGACCGGGTGCTGTTGAAAGGGATGCAAATCATAGTTCCCAAGTCATTACAATCTGGCGTTTTAGAGAAATTACATGAATCCCATTTGGGGGTTGTGAAATGTAAGCAACTGGCTAGGGATAGCGTTTTTGGGCCAGGTGTGGCGGTTTCAGCGCCCGGTCCAGTTTCAGCCGCCTGTCGTGGCTTCTGCGCATGCGCGGACTTTCGCACGTTGCGGCGAGCACTGCTATTTGTTTTGTTTACACTCGGCGATTCGACACTGATCTAGCTGCTACGTTAATATCGCTTGGAATTTAAGGTTAATTTAATTAAATTTCATTATTTGAGTATGTAATTCTGTTAAATATGATCGCATTCAATAGATTTCGGCCTAATCGGTCCCTAACACTGCCGGGCACCAACTGAGCTTGTCGCCGGCGAGGCCTCGGGTGTTTTGACCATGGCAGGGCGCTGAAACTGACCGGGCGCTGAAACCGCCACACAGGTCCCAGATAGCACACAGTCGTCGGCCCGACGGCGGCCCGACGGCGGCCGCTCCGTCGGCCCGACGGTGGAAAACGCCGTCGGGCCGACGTTGTTTTGTCCAACCTCCCGCCGTCGGGGCGACGGCGGGTGCCGCCGTCGGCCCGACGGCGGCAGCCGCCGTCACCCCGACGCCGTCGGGGCGACGGCGGGTGTCGCCGTCGGGGCGACGGCGGGTGCCGCCGTCGCCCCGACGGCGGCACCCGCCGTCGCCCCGACGCCGTCGGGGCGACGGCGGCACCCGCCGTCGGGCCGACGTTGTTTTGTCCAACCATCTACCGTCGGCCCGACGGCGTTTGGCGCCCCGTCGGCGCCAAACGCTGCCGCCGTCGACCCGAGAAGACACTGTCACTATAGTGTCAATACGTACAGGTGCAAACATATTAGTTTTATTCAAAATTAATAGAAATCGAGAACCCTAACCTTATAAATTTAATATAGTCTGTACGTATTGACACTATAGTGACAGTGTCTTCGAATCTCGAAAAAAACCAAGATGGCGGTTCTTGGTCAACCTTCCGTACATGGTAATTCAAATCGTATTAACACGAATAATTCCACTAATACTTCGTAATAAATTACAAAACTTTTACAAAATAATCTAAACATATTAATAAACAAACCTGTTAAATAATTCCTTTAAATTCCTCCGATTTCTGGCGTTATTTGTTCAAATAGAACGCTGTCCAACGATCGCACGTGTTGTGCTGGCAACTCGAGCCGGCGACTCGAGTCAGGTGGGGATTCGAAGTAAACAAACCGCATCGGATGATTCAAATCGTATTAACACGAATAATTCCATTAATACTTCGTAATAAATTACAAAACTTTTACAAAATAATCTAAACATATTACTAAACATACCTGTTAAATAATTCCTTAAAATTCCAGGTAATTCTGGAGTTATTGGTAGAAAAAGAACACTGATCAACAATCGCACGTGTTGCGCGGGCGACTTGAGCCGGAATCCAAATTTAAAGAACTGCGCATGCGCGGCCCACCACCGTCGGGCCGACGATGGCCCGACGGTGTACCAAGTGTGGAAAATGAATGCAAACCTGCGGCGGCCCACCACCGTCAGGCCGACGTAGGCCCGACGGTGAATCAAAAGTGGAAAGGGATTGAACCCTAACGTCGGAACAACACCGTCGGACCGACGGTGGCCCGACGGTGGCTCACAAGTAGAAAAGGATTGAACCCTAACGTCGGAACACCACCGTCGGGCCGACGATGGCCCGACGGTATACCAAGTGTGGAAAATGAATGCAAACCAGCGGCGGCCCACCACCGTCGGCCCGACGGAGGCCCGACGGTGCTCAAAAGTGGAAGGGGATTGAACCCTAACGTCGGAACACCGCCGTCGGGCCGACGATGGCCCGACGGTATACCAAGTGTGGAAAATGAATGCAAACCTGCGGCGGCCCACCACCGTCGGCCCGACGGAGGCCCGACGGTGAATCAAAAGTGGAAAGGGATTGATTCCCAACGTCGGAACACCACCGGCGGCCCGACGGCGGCCCGACGGTGGAAAGTCGATGGCGACGGTGCGACCAATAGCCGACGTCGGCCCGACGGCTGTGTGCTATCTGGGGTGTCGTATTCTCAGCGCCCGGTCATTCTCAGCGGCCTGTCGTGGCTTCTGCGCATGCGCGGATTTTCGAACGTTGCCGCGAGCACTGCTATTTGTTTTGTTTACACTCGGCCATTCGACGCTGATCGAGCTGCTACGTTAATATCGCTTGGAATTTAAGGTTAATTTAATTAAATTTCATTATTTGAGTATGTAATTCTGTTAAATATGATCGCATTCAATAGATTTCGGCGTAATCGGTCCCTAACACTGCCGGGCACCAGCTGAGCTTGTAGCGGCGATGCCACGGGTCTTTTGACCACGACGGGCCGCTGAGAATGACGGGCCGCTGAAAATACGACACCGGCCTAAACAGCCAATTGAAGGATCAAATCTCTAGATGTCCTGTTTGCCAGGAATTTAGAAACTTGCCGGCCATGGAACCATTAATAAATCATTCAATAGACGATATACCATTTAGTAAAGTGGGAGTTGATTTATTTCATGTGAATGGTGCAAATTACATTTTAATTGTGGATTATTATTCTAAATTTCCTGACATTATAGAGTTATTACACACATCGAGTCAGGCTGTTATTACCGCATTAAAACAAACATTTGCCAGGTATGGGATACCCAAGTTTGTTCTATCAGACAATGGTCCACAATTTGCGAGTGAGGAATTTCGTAAGTTTTCTTCATTCAAGTTTTCTTCACTCATTATTTACAAGTCCAATGCATGCTCAGAGCAATGGGCAAGTGGAACGTTATGTACAAACGGTGAAACGGATGATAAAAAAATGTATTAGGGCTGATGGAGACATACAGATAGCTTTACTCAATTATAGGAACACTACACTAGATGGTGTTGGTGTATTGCCAGCGCAATTATTGATGTCGCGCAGATTAAGGACTAGATTACCAGTTTTGGACCATGACCTCAGGGCGAATATCCAATCGTCCAAATTACACCAGCTAGATCGTAATCAGGCATTACAAAAAGTGTACTTCGACAAACATGCAGGTAAGTGTATTGAAGAAAGGGGACAGGGTCAGATATAGAAATCATAATAATGAGTGGAAACAGGGGACAATTGTGGGCACGAATAACGGTAATATCCCAGACAGCACACAGTCGTCGGCCCGACGGCGGCCCGACGGCGGCCGTTCCGGCGGCCCGACGGTGGAAAACGCCGTCGGGCCGACGTTGTTTTGTCCAACCTCCCGCCGTCGGGGCGACGGCGGCAAACGCCGTCGGCCCGACGGCGTTTGCCGCCGTCGCCCCGACGCGGTCGGGGTGACGGCGGCAAACGCGGTCGGGGCGACGGCGGCAAACGCGGTCGGGGCGACGGCGGCAAACGCGGTCGGGGCGACGGCGGCAAACGCGGTCGGGGCGACGGCGGCAAACGCGGTCGGGGCGACGGCGGCAAACGCGGTCGGGGCGACGTTGTTTTGTCCAACCATCCACCGTCGACTCGACGGCGGCTGCCGCCGTCGAGTCGACGGCGGCAAACGCCGTCGGGCCGATGTTGTTTTGTCCAACCATTCACCGTCGACTCGACGGCGGCTGCCGCCGTCGACCCGACGAGCCGAGAAGACACTGTCACTATAGTGTCAGTACGTACAGCCTACAGGTGCAAAAATATTAGTTTTATTCAAAATTAATAGAAATCGAGAACCCATACCCTATAAATTTAATATAGTCTGTACGTATTGACACTATAGTGACAGTGTCTTCTCGGAAAAAACCAAGATGGCGGTTCTTCGTCAAAATTCCGTACAGGGTAATTCAAATCGTATTAACACGAATAATTCTATTAATACTTCGTAATAAATTACAAAACTTTTACAAAATAATCTAAACATATTAATAAACAAACCTGTTAAATAATTCCTTAAAATTCCTGGTATTTCTGGAGTTATTGGGAGAAAAAGAACACTGATCAACGATCGCACGTGTTCCGCTGGCGACTCGAACTGTCGAAGTAAACAAACCGTATCGGATAATTCAAATCGTATTAACACGAATAATTCCATTAATACTTCGTAATAAATTACAAAACTTTTACAAAATAATCTAAACATATTAATAAACATACCTGTTAAATAATTCCTTAAAATTCCTGGTATTTCTGGAGTTATTGGTAGAAAAAGAACACTGATCAACGATCGCACGTGTTCCGCTGGCGACTCGAGCTGAAATCCAAATTTAAAGAACTGCGCATGCGCGGCGCACTACCGTCGGCTCGACGGTGGCTCGACGGTGGACCTGATGTGGAAAATGAATGCAAACCTGCGGCGGCCCACCACCGTCGAGCCGACCATGGCCCGACGGTGAATCAAAAGTGGAAAGGGATTGAACCCTAACGTCGGAACACCACCGGCGGCCCGACGGTGGCCCGACGGTGGCTCAAAAGTGGAAAAGGTTTAAAACCTAAGGTCGGGACACCACCGTCGGGGCGACGGTGGCTCGACGGTGGACCTGATGTGGAAAATGAATGCAAACCTGCGGCGGCCCACCACCGTCGAGCCGACGATGGCCCGACGGTGAATCAAAAGTGGAAAGGGATTGAACCCTAACGTCGGAACACCACCGGCGGCCCGACGGTGGCCCGACGGTGGCCCGACGGTGGCTCAAAAGTGGAAAAGGTTTAAAACCTAAGGTCGGGACACCACCGTCGGGGCGACGGTGGCCCGACGGTGTACCAGATGTGGAAAATGAATGCAAACCTGCGGCGGCCCACCACCGTCGGGCCAACGATGGCCCGACGGTGAATCAAAAGTGGAAAGGGATTGAACCCTAACGTCGGAACACCACCGGCGGCCCGACGGTGGCCCGACGGCTCAAAAGTGGAAATTTGGATTGAACCCTAACGTCGGAACACCGCTGTCGGGCCGACGAAGGCCCGACGGTGACTCAAAAGTGGAAAGGGATTGAACCCTAACGTCGGAAATCAACCGGCGGCCCGACGGCGGCCCGACGGTGGCTCAAAAGTGGAAAGGGATTGATTCCCAACGTCGGATATCCACCGGTGGCCCGACGGCGGCCCGACGGTGGAAAGTCGATCGCGATGGTGCGACCAATAGCCGACGTCGGCCCGAAGGCTGTGTGATATCTGGGATATGAGGGCTTACAGACTATTGAATGAACGTAATAATATATTAAGGCGCAACAGGAAATTTCTTTACAAGTGTCCAAATGTAGGTATTACTGACCACATCAATTTACCTAGTAAAGATACCGTTAGCACATCACACTCCGTTCACGAACCATCGCCATACACTACAAGATATGAGCCGTGTTTACACGGGGAAGTTAATTCGCTTCATATAAATCGCCTTGCCTAGTTCGCCTCACATTCGCCGTGTAAACGCGACTCTGAGGCGGATTAGGGCTGATTCGCTTCATATGATTCACTTTTTGTAATCCACTTTGCTAGGTGGTTTATATGAAGCGATTTCAGCTGGTTCCCGGGCGGCGGTACTATAAAATAGTAGTGCGTGCCGGAAACAGGGGGAGCAGTAACTAATCGCTGGTACCTGGCAGTGTTAGGGCCCGATTAGGCCGAAATCTATTGAATGTGATCATATTTAACAGAATTACATACTCAAATAATGAAATTTAATTAAATTAACCCTAAATTAAAAGCGATATTAACGTAGCAGCTGCATAGGCGTCGAATCGCCGAGTGTAAAGTAAACAAATAGCAGTGCTCGCCGGCTACAGGCAGAACTAAGGCTGCTTGTTGCTGGCGCCAAAACACTTTCAAACTCGCTTCGTGTAAACGCGCCGCTACTTCGCTTCATATGAATCGCTTTGTCTAATTCGCTTCACAATTTCCCGTGTAAACACGGCTATGGTCGGATAAGTAAACCTATGAAACGTTTTAGTACTGACGTACAGTAATTACGTCCGTTTCTTACATGTTCAAGGTCACTTAAGCCGTGTTCACACGGGCAAAATGTGAGGCGAATCAGGCAAATCGAATCAGGTGAGGCGAATTAGGCATCCGTTCACACGGGCAGTACTTGGGCCGCAAATCGAAATCTGCGCATGAGCAAGTCCAGACGAACCAGCGCCATTTTGGGTTCGACGACGCCGGCACCAGAGAGTGTGGGTTCGACCTAGATATGTAATGACTGAATCGTATTGGTTTGGAACGGTCAAAACTTCTGCTGGGCAGTGAAACCCTACAAATAAATCATGAAAAAAATATCTGTGCATAGATAGCGGTTTCATTAATTAAATTATATAATATGCGCTTTTGATCGACCGGAAAGTCAACAAACTAAGGTCTCGACTGCGCATGCGGGTCACTTCCTTAATCCGCATCAGTGCGTCCACACGGGCAAAATAAATCGAATCATAGAAATCGCCTCACGTAAACTACCTCGCATAGGTGGTTTACATTATCTAGATCACGTGAATCGAATTAGCCCTAATCCGCCTCAGACGTCCGTTCACACGGCAAATGTGAGGCGAACTAGGCAAGTCGCTTTCTACGAATCGATTTACATTGCCCGTGTGAACACGGCTATATAGTCTTAATAGTGTTCGTATTAGGTGTTTTGCTATCGCATTTTAAGTAGTGTTATCATAACCGATTGTTAGTAATAATTGTGGCATTTGGTTGTATTGGCTAATATTGTTGTGAATACATGTGTCTGCAGTAAAGGTTATATGTATTTTTACGTGCTGGACACGGTGCCTTCTTCTGCTTGTGAATTTTAACGACTGTTATTAATGATTGTTTATCCTGTCATGAATGGGCCGGTTTGCAAACAATGTAATTTGTTATTACATTTTGGGCGTAATCTTAATGGTTATGGTATGTCATTCTGTCATGATTAGACATGTCATGTTGATTCTGTTGTTATTTTGTACGTGGTTTCACTGTAAGTTGCTACGGCATCTTTATGCGAAACGACACATGATTGTTGTCTTTCTTCCTAGGGATAAGATGAGGTAAGGTAGGATATTTGCATTGTTAGAATTGGTTTTGTTTGAAGGGAGATGTAATATATGGATCTGAGGTCATAGGTCAGGCCGGATCAGAACTACTGATGTCATGAAGAGAGGTTCTAATAAACAGTTACATTACAGAACTCACGGTGTTAACACGTTTTTTACACTAGTTTATACGCCTCCATCCATTTAATCTTCTTGGAAACCCTGAAAAATAAAGGCAATAGCCTCATTATTAAAAATGTTATTGAAACTTTGGAGGGTGTAATCCTATACACAGTTTATTCAGGAATTAAGGTACTTTCATATTGTCGATCTACAAAGTATATAGTATCTAAAGTTGTTTAATTTGGTGTACTTAATTCGATCACCCATAATTTTAGATAAATATATCAGTCTGGATCAGACTAACCGGGTTGGTGGCAGAGAGCAATTGTCTGTCAAAATGTGATGCTTTCATCGAATTATGCAACATTAAGTGTGTTTTTGTTTTTCTTCCAGATTGGTAACATCTATGGTGTGATGTTTGAATTAGGAGGCAATTCATTTCCCCCTAAAGCACTTAATGACTCAACTCTTAAACCAGCTATTATTCCATTCTGGAGTAACTGTTCGCGATTTACCATATATTACGGTAGGACACGTGAAACAGACATACTAGAGCGCTTTTCAAGACGAGTCAATGTACACTCAGATAAGAGCCAAGACCCATTTCAGGCAACGTCTGTATTCATTGCAACATGGTACCACGTTAAGGGCTATGAAATTGTTAATTCCGTAAGTATGCCAGTGATATGTCTACTAAATTAACTGAGTGCTTTTGTTTGTCATATATGGCACACACATGCAATGCCTAGTTGGAAGAAGTAACCAGTAACCATAGTCAAAACTACTACTAGCAGTTGTAAAGCATTCCTCCTCCTGATGTTCCTGCTCCTGCTCCTCCCCCCATCCTCTTTCTTCCCCCCCTCCTCATCTTTCTCCCTCCCTCTCCACTCCTCATTCTGCTCACCCCCCCCCCCCCTTCCAGCTCTTCCTCCCACTCCCTGTCTCCTCCCATTCCTTACACAAAATGACACCAATCTTCTCTGTAACAATGGCATCACTTGTTACCATAAGTAATAACCAATATAATCATTTATTCACCAAGCTACCTCTCTTCAAGCATATTTCAAAGTCCAGCAAACTCAACCTTTATTTATTCATGCATGCTACAGCATTTTGCGAAACATCATATACTCACAGGTCTCTGCAATCTACATGATTTCACTGCATACTTCTCAAAGGAACCATCATTGTGGCTTGCATTATTGTAAATAAAATAGTCACACACAGGGTTTGCAGGAGTAACTAACATTACGTCCTAACAACATCTATGTTCATATCAGGAAGGATACCAATTTGTGACAGTGTGCATTTACAGTTGCTTAATACTGCTGTCTCACTGGGATCTGTCCGTTCTGTCACCATGGTCACATATCGAACATATTCACATGTTTCTGATCTGATACTGAATGTTTGCTGTGACTATTGCCTATATTCAGACAGTACAGTATGCAATGTTATGGCCCTGTCACACTACAACATAACGAGCTAACGTGAGCCGACATAAGTGCATTTTGGTCATTACATTGAGGTATGGTGGGTTACGTCACGCTTCAGGCAGACATCGAGTTACATCAAGATACATCAGGTTATGTCGAGTTACGGCAGCACATATCAAAGTTTTGGACATACCCAAAACTTTTGACGCATCGCCACATAAAGCAGTTACGTTGGGATGATGGTACACTCACGTTAGGCCAACGTCGAGATACATTAGGCGTGCGATAGAGCTGCATTGGCTACATTAGATCAACGTTGTCTTATATGAGAGTGACAGACAGGCGGAAGGAATGTGTGGCCCCTGCTCAGACAACATGGGGTTAACGTATCTCAACATAGGTCAAACATGTCTGTGACGCGTGCCTAAACATTGCTCAAACGTATCTCAAACATGTCGTGACGTAGTTGGCGTGCGAGTAACATCTGTTACATGCTTCAAATGATGTCAAACGTGTTGTGAATGTGGTTTGAACGTGTTGCCTTCGAGTATATAAAGACCTCCAATGTCCTCCTGTCAGCAGAACAGCTCCGCTCTTCGCAGCGGATACATGTGCCTGAGTGCGACATGCAGACTACCAACTGGCCATTCTCACCATGAGACAAACGTGTTGTTACTACACTATATTGAGGCTAGAAGAAAGAGAAGGAAAAAATCTTGCCCGAAGCATTTGTGGGTGCAGCAGTGAATCAGGAGGCGGGATGAGTTTGGCTTGTATGACCAGCTTCTGGTGAAACTCCGTAGCCAGGACACGGCTTCCTTCATCAACTTCATGTGGATACCTCCCCAGATGTTCGACGAGATGTTAGCCAGAGTGGGTCCACAGATCACCAAAACTTACACTACCTACAGGGAGCCGCTCAAGCCTGGCCTGAAATTTGCCCTCACTCTGCGTCACCTAGCATAGGGCAACAAGTACGCTTCCATGAAGTTTGGGTGGAGGGTGCCACACAATACCGACTCTCTCATTGTGAGAGAGGTGTGCAAGGCCATCATTGCAGAGTACATCGATGAGGTTATGACCTGACCCACCACTCAGGAGGCACAGCTTTCCATCTCCCACAACTTCTTGGATAGGTGGAACTTCCCCCATATCTGTGGGTCACTTGATGGGAAGCATGTTGCCTGCCAGTGTCCCCCAAAGAGTGGATCCCTGTACTACAACTATAAGGGATTCTATTCCATAGTTCTCATGCATTCGTTGATGCAGACTACATGTTCATCTGCACCGATGTCGGTGGTAAAGGCTCCGCATCAGATGTACAGGTGTTCAATGATTCTGGTGTGCGTCAGGTGTCTAAGGTGATGCCGAGCCAAGTTACTGTGTTTTTTCGACAGCTTCCAGCAGCCAGAGTGATTGATATAGTTGCCTGGTGGTATAGAAGTTGTTTGTGTATCTGGGGCAACTACTATGAGGTCATCGAGATACATGACCACATTAATACACTGTTGGCATAGCATATAAATGACAGCTTCAGCCACCCTTTGAATGTGGCAGCTGGAGCCACGGGCGCTGAAAGGTACAGAAATATTAAGGTAGTATTTATCGTCCCATCATGCGCTGAGTAGTGGCCAGTCAAGTGGGCCTGTTACAAAGTTTTGATATGCATGGCTGATGTTCATCGTGAACATATGATTACTACTACCCATTTGTCTTTACTCTGTGGTGAATTGATCTACCAATGGCAGGCCATGGTCACATATGTCACCCAGAGCCATGTTTTAAAATTAAATACGCCTTAACTGAAGCATGTATCCTACATTTTGTTGGATCTGCCTTCTCTCGTGTCATGATGGGTGATACATGGTACTATGGTGTGAATGGTGGGGCATCGTTGGGGCCGTACACGGCACCACTGTCAATCTCCTTGCTGAGGTATTGTTCAACTGCTACCGGGTGTGGGAGCGGGACATATAGATCAGGCAGAAGATCGCACACCTGTAGAGGTGTGCATCATCCGATCGATCTTGCGTAGTGGACACATTTGCAGTTTGGGCTATTTTCCGTTCCAACCAGTGGTTCACAACTGGTTCATCAAAGGCTGTGGCATGTGCTGTCCTGTCTGTGGGCATATAAAAGACCCCTTGTTCCTCATCGAAAGGAGTAGCCTAAGTGGCGGCAGCAGGTTACCCCCAAAGAAATATGTCAGAATGATCACATGTTTGACGTCAAATAGCCGATGATAAAAGGGACTGCTGCAGCAGCTACCCGGCTTTGGTCTTTCGAACCATCAGTGTATATGGAGAGGTGGTCTGCAAACTGGCCTTGAATCTCTGCATGCAGTCCTTGGTACTTGAGTGGATGTGTCCCAGACTTCCTCAGTTCCGTGAGTCGGAGGATAACCGATGGCTTTCTCAACGACCACGGGGGATGTTCTGGGACTTTGGCATCCTCCAACACGTCCAAATCCACACCCAAGGCATCCAAATGAGGTTTCATTCGGAGCCTCAGTGGCCAGATGTAATTCAGCCTGGCTTCATACCTGGATTCATCATGTTGCTCGAATAGACAATTGTGTTCAGGATTCAATGCATTAGTTTTTATCTTGACTACATATTGCATGGCCAGTTTGATTCTCCTGTTGTTAAGTGATGGTTCATTGGCTTCGACATAAAGGCTCTGAACTGGTGAGGTGCGGAAGGCCCCAAGGGCCAGGCGCAGTCCCTGGTGGTGGATCGTGTCTAGCAGCCCAATATATGATTTCCTTGCGGAAACGTATACTATGCTGCCGTAATCCACTCGTGACCGAACCAAGGTTCTGTACACGGAGAGCAGAACATCTCTGTCTGCTCCCCACTCTGAGCTGGACAGCACCCTCAGAATATCCAGCGCTTTCAGACATCTTGTTTTCAGGTACTTTATATGTGGCACAAAAGACAGTTTTGCGTCGAGAATGAGGCCCAGAAATTTGGTTTTCTCAACAACTTTAATGGGATCCCCATCAAGGGTCAGCTCCGGTTCCGCATGCATTCTACGCAGCAGGCAGAAGTGCATGCAGACTGTTTTGGTCTTGGAAAATTTGAAACCGTTCAGAACTGACCATCGATGGATCCCATTTATGCTTTGTTGTAGCTGTCTCTCTATGACATTCATGTTAGCACCGCTGTAATATAAAACAAAGTCGTCCACGAAAAGACTACAGGAGACCCCCCGCTTCACAGCAGCAGCAATACCATTGACCTTGATCCCAAAAAGGGTCACGGCCAGTATGCTGCCTTGAGGTACTCCTAGTTCCTGTGAGTGTAGGCGGGAATAGGTAGTCTTGACACGGACGCGGAAATGCCTGAAGGCTAGAAAGTTCCTGATGAAAATTGGCAAGTGGCCACGAAGGCCAATCGCATGAAGATCCTCCATGATGCCATGCTGCCACGTTGTGTCATAGGCTTTTTCGAGGTCGAAAATGACAGCCACAACGTGCTCCTTCTTAAGGAAAGCATCTCTTATGAAGGTCTCCATGCGCACCAAATGGTCGAGGGTGCTGCGGCCCCGTCTGAAGCCACATTGAAGGTTGGACAGGTGGTGTCCTGACTCCAGTAGCCAGACGAGGTGGTTGTTTACCATGCGCTCCATGGTTTTACAGATGCAGCTTGTAAGGGCTATGGGACGATAGTTGTGGGCTTCACTCTGGTCTTTACCAGGTTTGGGAATCGGTATTACTGTCGCCTCCCGCCAAGAGGCGGGGACGACACCCGACTCCCAGATGTTGTTGAAGAGTTGAAGCAACAGTCTCAGTGCATGTTCAGGGAGATGTTTCAAAAATTGATAATGAATTCCATCAGGTCCAACTGCTGTGTCATGCGAGCTTTCCAAAGAACACCTCAACTCACCCATACTGAATGGGGAGTTGTAGTGCTCCTCGCCATCGGAAGAAAAGTCCAAGAGCTTTTGCTCTTGGCATTCCTTGACCACCCGAAAGCCCGGGAGGCAGTTTGCCAAAGACGAGTTTCCAGCAAAGGTGCGAGCCAATTCTTCACTTATTTCGTCGAGTGATGTGAGAATGGTGCCGTTGTGTTTCAAGTGCTCGACTACAGAAGAATCACCTCCCCTTCGTTTGATTCTCCTGATCATTGTCCATACTTTGCCCAATGGCATGTGCATGGTGATGCTAGAAACAAATTGTCTCCAACACTGCCTCCGCGCTTCTTTGATTGTTCTGCGAGCGCGAGCGCGCAGAATTCTAAAGAGTGCCAGATTTTCAGCAGTCGGTCTCCTGTGGAATTTACGCTGAGCTTTCTTTCGTTCCTTAATAGCCCTCCTACAGCTGTCATCTAACCATGGAGGCGTCAAACGCTTGGGAGTTGCCGAAGTCTTCGGAACAGTTTTATCCGCAATCCATCTGAGCATCTCAGTGAAGGCATCGATGTCACTGATATCTGGAGTGAACTCCTCGCGACATAGGGTCTGGAAGGTGGGCCAGTCGGCTTTACAAAGCTGCCAGCTCCTCTCTCGCTCTACGGGAGATGCCCCCCCCACAATTAAGAATAATTGGGAAGTGGTCGCTCCTGCAGAGGTCATCCCAGACCCTCCACGAAAAGTCCAGCGCCAGTTCTGGTTCTACAATGCTGAGATCGATGGCGGAGTATGTTCCGTAGCCGGGATGCAAATATGTTTATGAACCATCGTTCAATACACACAGAGCATGAGCGGCCACAAGGTCTTCAATTCTCTTGCCTTTACCGTTCCTATTGTCCCCCCCCCCCATAATGGGTTGTGGCCGTTAAAGTCACCCATGAGTAAATATGGGGACGGTAACTGGTCCACAAGGGCGTCCAGTTCTTGTAAAGTGAGAACGGAGCTCGGAGGAATGTAAATGGAACAGAGAGTTACAGTCTTATGCAGCGTCAGACAAACAGCTACAGCCTGTAGTGTTGTGTCTAACGCCACTGGCGTACATACCACATCACGTCTGACCAAGATGGAGGAGCCGCCAGCGGCTCGGTCTCCATCTGGTGCGTGCTTGTTATGAATTGTGTAGCCTTTAAGAATACAACTCTCAGAAGCTTTTATATAAGTTTCTTGTAGGCAAACAGCGAATGGATTGAGGTTGCAACAAAGAAGAGACAACTCTTCGATGTTGCTCCTAAAACCTCGGCAGTTCCATTGAATAATAGATGCACCTGTCACTGTCATTTTGGAGCATTGACAGGTGTTCTCCCCCTCGCCTTTGGTTTGAGGGAGAGACTTTGACTGCGGGTTTCCACAGTCTCAGGCATCTCAATATCAGCCAGCACCCGATATCTATTTGATGTTAAGTTTTTGGAGATCGATGACCCCCTGGACGTTTTGTCCGTAGGGGTCAAAGATCCCTTCGGAACTTGGTCCGACAAATTGTTGTTCTTCTTTTTGGGCATCGCTGGCTCGGCCAGCGTCTGCACCGCAATACTAGTATTACTATTATTACTTTTGATCGAAACCGGCGTCAGATTTGGGACTGGGGTGAAGGCAGTGGGCTTCCCTCCAGTCAACCACATCAGTTCAGTCTGGCATTCAATTGTCCTGTTGGAGGCTTTGCCTGCCGCAGCATAGCTCTTGGTGATTGGCGAGGGAGTATTCACCTCAGCCAGCCTTCGAGCTTCTGGGTAGCTTAGCCGCTTCTCAGTCTTGATCTGCTGAATTAGCTTTTCTTTTTTCCAGACAGGACAGTCTTTAGATATGGCCATATGGTCACCCAGGCAATTGGAACATTTTGCCTGGTTTTGACAACTGGTGTTGTCGTGACCTTTTTGACCACACTTGAAACAGATGATTTCATTTTTGCATCTATCCTTGCCATGACCAAACTTCTGGCATTGGAAGCATCGAAGTGGGTTTGGGATGAAGACAACCACATTCACACTAAGGTATCCAATTTTCAAATTCTTGGGCAGAAAAGGCTTGCCAAACGTGAGGATATATGTCCCTGTTTTTATGGACTTGTTATCCCTCTTTATAACTATTCTTCGTACGTTTAACACTCCTTGAGACTTGAGCTCATGTGCTATCTCATCCTCATCAACACCATCAAGATCTCTAGTCCGGATTACTCCTTTGCTAGGGTTGAGAGTTCGATGAGGAGAGGCCTTGATGACGCCGCCTGCTAGCATGCTTGCACGTAGCAGATTGTCGGCATGCGCTTTCTTAGCACACTCCGCCAGAATATGTCCACTTCGTAGTTTCTTCACGTCTTTGACTGTGCCAGCAATTCCCATAATGCCCTTGTGAATGGCAAAAGGGGAAAGTTTGGCAACTGATGCCTCGTTATTCAATGATTCAATCGTAATGAACCATGGCCAATCATCAGCGTTCGGACGTGAGTCCGAATCAGAGTCCGATTTCATTTCCGTGTCTGGTAATCTTTTCTTATTATTTGGGGGGTTTTGAGTATCCATATTGAATTGTTTTTGGTTCGTCATCCTCGCTCCCCACCCACCACGGAGCCCTCAAAATTGGTGTGTGCAGCACTGTGGTAACCGACAGATACACACCAGGGATACGAGGATAATATACTCTAGCATGGAGGCAAAAAAGCATAACCAGTACTAGATTGACCCTAGCCACCGCCTTCTAGGAAGTGAAGAATGACTTGGTAATTGTGTAAATATAAATACAGTTGTTGTACTATATATATATCCATTCTCCATTAACCTACCTAGGGCATGGCATGACCAGCCGATTGATTGGAACGGGCCATTCCAACCTCTCGCCTAGATGAAGTCGAGGCCAAAGTGAAGTGTTGGTCCACAAGGAGCCTTGGCCCCTTGCAGTTCTCATGCACCAGGATCCCTTCCTCCACCGACACGAGTCGCGACTCACGGCAAACACGCCACCCCATTTGTCGCCTTTTACGATCTACAAGGGGGTGCAAGGGAACGATTCTACCCCGGTTCCCAATGGGAACCGGGGTAGAATAGCAATTTGTGCTAATGAGATGATGTCATGGAATGTTTAGCCGGTGCGTCAAGCGAGCCCTAGGCCATGAATAAACCATTCAGTAACCAGAAGTCAAAGTGTTCAGACATCGTACTTTCAGATGGTGTCAGATGAGGAAGAATGCCGCCCGCTAATACGTTGCCGAGTTTGCGGCCGCCTGGTCAGCTTGTCCTCAGCCACAACGCGAGATCGAACTGGAAAGCATGGATCAGAGCATATGATATATACGCTACGGCGGCGGGTGTCGTATTGAAGACAGAACGAGTGCAATGCTGCATCTTTCTTCACGTAGCTGGCGAGGAGGCGCAAAAGGTTTTCGCCAATATGGATATCGCTCTCGCTGATCAAGATAAGATTGTGCCACTCACGGAGGCATTTCAGACATATTGTGTAGGCAAATGCAGTCTTATTATCACAAGATATAAGTTTAATACACATAATCAGGCTACGGAAAATATGGCTACGTACAACACGGCATTGAGAGACAAGGTGAAGGATTGTGGTTATGGTACGGTGCAGGAGTCGCTGTTGCGCGATCGGTTAGTGGCTGGTGTAAGGAATGTGAATTTGCATAACAAACTGCTGCAAACTACTGAGTTAACGTTGGGAAAATGTGTCAGTATTTGTGAAATGAGTGAGTTCAGTTCTGATCTGTTGGAGGATGCCAAGTCAGACATGGAAAGTAAGGAGATTGATTTCATATGGGACTATGCTAATGCGCGTACTGGTGCACTGGTGGTTCGGTCATCGGCGACGCCATCTTGGGAATCGCCATCTTGGAATGCCGGCGGTGCCGGTGCGGGAGAGTTCAAGATCCGCTGCCAGAACTGTGGATATGAACACCGCCGGGGAGTCTGCCCAGCGAAAGGAAAGGCTTGCATAGCCTGCAAGAAGATGGGGCACTTCGGTAAGGTCTGCAGGAGCAGACTGGGTAGAGTCAACAAACTTACCATGGAAGAGCCCGACCCTCACAATGCTGAGCAAGACCCGGATCCGGCGGAGGTCAACGTGCTGGCAACGGATCTGTTTGTCGGTGCCGTGGACCACTGTGCCGAGCGGGATGCCGAGCTGTGGCATGCGATCGTTCGGGTGAACGGGTGTCCTGTCAAGTTCAAGCTCGACACCGGGTCGGAGGCAAACGTGCTGCCGAGGTACGTCTTCGACAGAGTTGCTCCAGGGCGGCTGACGAACACCAGGTGTTCATTGGTGACGTTCTCGGGTCATCGGATCACTCCTGACAGGGAGGCGCTGCTGGACGTCAACGGCAGAGTGACATTGAACCTGCTGGTGCGTGTAGATGAGGTGCACTGTGCTGTGCTGATCAACATTTCCAAGCCGACGAACAGTCCCAGTGCTCAGGCGGAGAAGCTGGTAAGCGAATACAAAGATGTGTTTCAGGGTTTGGGGTTGATCAAAGCAAATACTGTCATTCATGTCGATAAGTCTATACAACCTGTTATTGATCCGCCTAGACGGATTCCATTTGCCATTCAGGGTAAGGTACGTAGTGAGCTTGATCGCATGGTGGGGTTAGGTGTCATAGTTGAACAAGATGAACCTACCGAGTGGGTTAATTCCATAACGATCGTAAAGAAACCTAACAAGATAAGCATTTGTCTCGATCCGACTAAGTTGAACAAGGCGATATAGAGAGGGCCTTTCCCTACCAAAACCATTGACGAAATTATTGCCAAAACGGCAGATGCAAAATATTTTTCAGTTTTGGATGTGAAGACAGGTTATTGGCAGATAGAGTAGGATGAAGAAAGTTCACGTCTGTGGACGTTCAATACTCCGTGGGGCCGGTACAGGTACACCCGCTTGCCTTTTGGCATCAAAACAGCCGGTGACATTTTTATTCAGGAAATGCACCGTGTCATGGGCGATATACCCGATATCGGGATAGTCACGGACGACATTCTGGTATATGGGTCAACGGTTGATGAGCACAACGAGCGGCTCCGAGCCGTGTTGGACCAAGCTAGGTCAGTTAACTTGAAATTAAACGAAACAAAATCTTTGCTATGTAAGACTACAGTGAAGTATGTAGGTTATCAACTTACCCAGCAGGGTGTGAAGTCTGAAGATGGGTGGGACACGACACGCATACAGACACCACCGTGTCTGAGACAGTACATCCCACACAAACATGAGTTAACGATAGAAAATATTCTTGTCATGAAAGGCAATCGGGTGGTGGTTCCTCCGGGTCTCCGCGGTGAAATGATTGCGGCGTTACATGAGACGCACTTAGGTGTGACAAAGTCCAAGCAGCTGGCGCGGGACTGTATGTTTTGGCCGAATATGAATAAGCAAATTGAAGATAAGGTCAGTCGGTGTGACACTTGCCAAAACAACCGGAAAAATTTGCATAGCGAGCCGTTGATAAATCACCCGATCGCCTGTCAACAGTATGAAAAAGTCGGTGTAGACTTGTTTGAGTTAAACCACAAGAATGACCTGATAACTGTAGATTATTACACAAAATATCCAGAGGTGACGCTGTTGGGCGATACGTCGTCTGTCACTGTTATTGATGCGTTGAAGGATAATTTTGCAAGGCACGGTATTCCTAGTCAGGTCATTTCGGACAATGGTCCACAGTTTAAGAGCCATGAGTATAGGGAGTTTGCGCAGCACTATGGGTTTAAGGCTGTATATTCCAGTCCACAGTATCCCTGTAGCAATGGGCAGGTAGAACGGTTTGCGCAAACAGTCAAGGACATGTTAAAGAAGTGCGAGAAGACTGGGTCTGATTTCCAGTTAGCTTTGCTGAATTATCGTAGTACTCCATTGCCTGTCCTGAATGCATCTCCGGCTCAGCTGCTTATGAGCAGAAGGTTGAGGGGCAGGTTGCCGATGGCGGAGGAAATTTTGGTTCCCGAAACGCAGAATCCGAAGAAAGTCCAGACAGCAAAGTCAGAAAGCGTTTCATGACAGGAAGTGCGGTAAGCCGCACAAACCTATGAAAGTCGTAGATAAAATTAAGTACAAGAATCATGCTGGGGAATGGAAGAAAGGGGTTATTTTGGGATGGACTGGTATTTCTGGGAGAGAATATCAAATTTTGAACGAGTCAGGTAATATGTTGTATCGGAACCGGGTGCAGATTATCAGGGCGCCTGTGGGGGCACGGCCCGAACTGGTCGGGCAGACGCAAACTAGGTCAGCGTCATTGCCGGACGTAAACAGTGCGGCTAATCTAAGTAGGTCAGGTCGGCTGATTAGGCCGGCGAGCAGGTTAGACCTGTAGTAGTTCAGTGTGGATTGGGTGTGTACACGTATAACATGTGCATGTAGGATTAAGTTGTATTTTCAGCTGTGTTTTTGTTATTGGATATGTTATGGACAATTTATGATGTGAGGCCTTACGGCCGGAGAGTTGAAGAACTTCAGTGCCATAGGGCGCTTGGACAGTTGCAAGGACTTGTGTGAGGGTTAAGTATGCATATATGGTATTTTGCATTCGTTTCACTCTTATGTGGTTATATTGTCATGGTTCTTTTGAAACATTTCATGTTTCAGAAATACTTTGAGGGGGGGATGTGATATATGGGTAATAGACGTATAGTTGTGTGGCTAATATATGTTAACAAGATGCAGAGTTTGAGACAAAGGAATATGCTAATGAGATGATGTTATGGAAAGTTTAGCCGGCGGGTCGAGCGAGCCCTAGGCCGTGAATAAACCATTCAGTATCCAGATGTCAAAGTGTTCAGACGTTGTACTTTCACACAGAATATTTCTGTTATTGTAAATAATATGAATTCATTGAATTTTCTCAGAATTGAAACTTTGGTTTTCCAGCCATGTAAAAGTGTGGATAATTACTCAAATTAAATATATAAGTTGATGCTCTTAAATACAGTCAAAACTAAGATAAATAAGCTAACAAATGTGTGTAACTGTGGCATTGCACATAGAACTACGAAGAACGGCTCTAACACTTAGTAACAGCTGAGAATATTTATTGAGCCAAATAACACTAATATTCAATACTTGTTTACAATAGCCCCAGCCTTGATTAGGACTTAAGTAACTCATAGAAAACAGGTTGTTTCACTACATGCCTAACAGGAATAATCATATTTGATCACTATAATTCTGATGAAGTAGTGGTCTCGTTACTGCCTCTTTAAAGCACTATCTAGCCTGGTGCTTAGCATTACTAGAATAGGGTAATGAGTGGTTGGATCAGCATCAAGATAATGTGACTGAGTGGGATATTGTGTGGTGGGAATGCCATCAACATGATTGGGTCATGCTGTCGTCGGCCTAGTCTCTAAGTGGGGTAGCACTATAATGTTGCCATGATCGCATGCCAATCCCAGTTGCAAATCAGAACCCATCCTGATATGATCTTAGATGCAATTATCAGACCAATAATCAGACCAATTGACAGCATGCCAATTAATTTGTAGCTAGGCGCATTATTCTAGCAACATGTTACTATCCTTTTGTTGCAGACAAACGACTACCAGGCAGTGCTGGGAACAGACGGAACATCTTCATTCGTCATATTTAATTACGGAAAAATGGAATGGACTGATTTTGTTAAGCCAGTGGTAAGCTAACATTCTCTCTTTACATATAGATTAGTTAGACGAATCTTACCTGGGTATTGATGATGGATAACTATTGTTTTACCGAGGTAGGAGCCTCGGGTAGACGTGGGCGAGGGAGAAGGGAGCACATCCGGGTCCAGCAATCTTTACCTACTAATTCAGGATAAAAATGATTCCAAAAAACCAAAAAACTATGGTCATGTGACCTAATCTTGGTACAAGTGATTGAATAGACGTGGCAGGGCGTGGTGGGTGGGCCCTCGCCCACGTCTACCCGAGGCTCCTACCTCGGTAAAACAATAGTTATCCATCATCTATACCCAGGTAAGATTCGTCTAACTAATCTATTTTACCTCGGTATACCGCCTCTGGCTAGCCGCAGGCTAGGGAGACCTTTACGTAATATCATTTTTATCCTGATATTCCTGTTAGTTACTATTCTATTATCAAGTCTTATTTAAGTATGTTTGTACCATTGTTATGACAAAAAAGCGAAAAAGTGCACTTTGTCTCACCTGTGTCTTTTAGTTGGTGAGTAGCCTCTGTGCGATAGGTTGAGGCTTCTCTAGTCGCTTGTGATAATGTTTTGCAAACGATCTAGCAGTTTTCCATCCTGCATGAGCCAGGATCCGTTTCACGGAAATGCCAAGTAATCTGGCCTTAGATACCATTGCACCACGTGTAGAGTGCGATGAATATCTGTTTGTGTTTACTCCTGAAAGTTTTAACACAGTCATGGTCCATCTGGCGAGGGTGTCCCTCGAAATGCCCTTGTGTGGCTTAATAAAGCTCACCAAAAGCTGCCTTGAGTTGCGTATTGTTCGTGTCTTGGATATATATGTCCGTATTGCGGAGACTACACATAACTTGCGATCCTCTGTGAAACTAGTGACACTTATTGTCGACAGGGGATCACCTAAACGATTTGATTTCAACAAAGTTGTTTGATCAAACGTTGCTTCCTTGCTATCGATTTCAAGACCATTGAGCGACAGGGCGACTATAGTTTGGCCCCTGTGTCCTGTAACGAGCAGAAGGAGCAACGCTACTTTGAAGCCTAATAGCTTAACGTCCAGGAACTTATTCTCTGGCCAGTCCTTGAAGAGTTTAAACACAAGAGAAACATCCCAAAACCTATTATATTTGGGTTTGGGAGGGTTCCTCTGATAAATTGATCGTATGATCCAGCAAATAACATGATGTTTTCCCATTGTTTCGCCATTAATCCTAGGTAGGATTATTGAGAGCGCACATCTGGCTGCATTGATAGCGCCATACCCTAAACCTTCGTCTTCCAAAAAACGTAGGAAACGTCCTACCTGGGATATTGTTGGGTTCATAGGCTTAACTTTCTTAAGTAAGCAAGAAATACCCCATTTCTTTAAATACGTGGTATACATTTTTACAGTTCCCTTCCTCCAGGCGTGAGAGACCAAACGTTGTTGTGTAATCTTATCCAAGCCGAATTGTTCCAAATATTTATTTAAAAAAGGAATGCTACCAAAGGAGTCGTCGACACGTTTCCGTGGCGCGCTAACGGTCCCTGATGTTTCAGATTTCCTCGGTATCTTGGGAAGCGTAGCATGCTTTTGGCCGTCGCGACTAGTCTCGCTAGCCAGGGTTGAGTGTCCCATTCGGGGACGATGAGGATGGCGTGTGTTTTCTCCATTAGTATCTTTCGGGCGACTTTGCTAATAATGGTAAAAGGGGGGAAAATGTAAAAGAAATGATTTTGCCAAGTTAGCGAGAAGGCATCTATGTGCCAAGCATTTGGTTCTGGGTGCCACGAAACATATTTCTCCAGTTTAAAGTTATTACGTGAAGCAAATAAATCTATATCCGGCCAGCCCCACAATTTACAGATTTGTTTGAAAATTGATGGGTTTAGTGACCACTAAGTGGTCATGGAAATGGCGACTCATCTTATCGGCAAGGCAATTCTGCGTTCCGGGTATGTGTGTTATTGTTAACCAGACGTCAAACTTTTGCGCCCAATTCCAAATGAGTAGTGCCAACTCGTTACACTTAATAGATTTTGTACCTCCCATATTTCTGACATAAGCCATGGCTGTGGTGTTATCCGTAAGGATACGAACATTATTTTTGGGTACTTTAACAAGGCTGGTTAAACCTAAGTAAATGGCTCGTAATTCTAAAACATTAATATGTTCAGAAATTTCCGATTCTAGCCATCGTCCCCCCGTTGCTACATCATTGCGATGTGCCCCCCAACCTTGGAGTGACGCGTCAGTCGTAACTGTAGTATTGGGCTCACCCATTCGAATGGGATTGGGGGAGTTATCAAAGTGACTTAGCCACCAAAAAATGTCGGCTAGTCCACTTTCAGAGATAAACATTGTCTTTTCAAAGTTACCCTTGGCGCGGGCCAAAGCTAGATTTTTATCGATTTCCAGGGACTTAATGTGTGCGGCCCCATATAGAATAGCAGGGCTGTATGAAATCATTATACCGATTAAGACTGCGACCTGTCTTATCTTTGGCCTCTGGGTTAGTGGTTAATCCTCCCAATCGTCATCCGGGCTGTGTGGCGGTTGTCCCTTCTTCGCCTCTAACAATCCTTTCTTTTGTTGTGTAAGTGACACGGTCATGGCCGTCGTGTTCAAAATGAAGCCTAGACACTTAAGCTGCTTAGTAGGAGAAAACACAGATTTCTTAGCATGGATGAAGAAACCCAAGTTTGAGAACAGTTGACATAAATCTTGAACGGCGAGCTCGCATTGTTCGAAAGATTGTCCCATAATGAAAGAATCATCAATGTATGGAAACATACAATGACCCAGTTTAGCTATGTGTGAAAAAACCGGTTTCAACAACTTAGTAAAAAGTCATGGCGCACACGCCAAACCATTAGGTACGCAGGTAAATTCAAAAAGCTGGTCATTCCAAACAAACCGTAAATATTTTCGAAACCCCTCTTGAATAGGGACGGTATAGTAAGCATCTCTTAAATCAACACTCGCTAGCCAACACTCTGGGGTGATCAGATCACGAGCTGTTTCTAAAGAAAACATTTTGAAATGTTGGTATTCAATGATTTCATTGAATTTAGTTAAGTCTAAAATCATGCGAACAGACCCATCTGGTTTAGGAGTGGAGAAAATATTGGAAAAGAATTCACCTTTAGTATGTTGTACTCGTTTGACAATGCCTTTGGCTTCAAAAACCCCAACCTGTTCATTTAGTTGGAATTTTTCGTGTGAATTGAACTTATATGGAAAAGGTGCTCTTTTCTGTACAGGGAATTCTGTGAAAGGAATAGCAATGCCTCTAACAATACTAAGAACCTCTGGGTTAGTGGTTAATTGTTGCCATTGTTCTAAACAATTAACAATGTTGCCCGCTTGAAAAAGGCTTACGTCAGTTTGAGTTTCCTCTGTGACCATGTCAGGGCGAGGCTGCTGAAAAGTTTGTGTGGCGTTCTCTACTTGTTCCCTGGTTTGGGGAACTGCGGCTTGGGGACAAAGTCCCGTTTGTAACCGCGGTTGTCGTTCCAGTTTGAGGATTGTCTGTCGCCTCGACCTCTTCCCCTCTGGCTGAATGCGAAGGATGGGCCTCCCCTGAACGGGCTTCCTCCTCGGCGGAAGCGAAAATCCGTGCGGCTGCGGCGGAACCCGAGTGGGTTTTGTGATTTACGGCCCTTGAGTTCCGTGTTCTTAGCACTCTTAGGGTCCACCTCTACCTGCTTGTACAAATAAGCAAGCTGACCCCCAAACATCTTGGACTTGTCCAGAGGTTTGCCTTTGATGGGGGTAGGTCCGGAATAGACGGTGTATTCCTTGCCGTCATGGTCCGTCATCTTCTTTGACCGGGCGACCTCTTTGCCCGCGTCGGTGGTGACGGATTTAAAGACATTTTCGAAGCGGCGATGTGTCATATAGTTGCTCGCTGCAGCGAGCAAGGCAATGCCCCTATCCATTACCCGAGCTAAGGACGAGAACTTATTCTCGGTCTGCATGCGGTTAGCAATGGGGATAATAGAAGTCAAGGAGCCCAAAACTGCCTTATGAATTACAGAAAGGGCAGTTTCATAGCGGCGACGTTCGTCGGACAGATGGATGCCAGCATCCATCTCCTTACACACCGTAGCGGGAATACCTTTGACGCCGGAAATCTGTTCCGTCAATTTATTAATCAACTGGTTTGAACGTTGTAAAGTGGCCATTGACGGTATTCCTCATCATGGTTGTGGTACGCACCTTCTTCGCCTTTTTCTTGACAATCTTCTTGCCAACCTTAGCGCCTATTTTGGCGTACACTCCCGCGCGTTCCGTATCGGAATCTGATTCCGTGGAAGAGGAGTCGTTTGACGAGTCCGAGGACGGGTCTTTCTTTTTCTTTTTCTTTTTCTTTGACTTCTTAGGGCGTTTAGCGTTTGAGGCTTTGGTGAACTCGTCACCTGAGCTGCTCACAGTGCGGCGTTTCTTGCCGCGCGCTTTCGGTTTCGGAACCTCGGGGGCCGACACCGTGTCCTCCTCGTCATCCGAAAAGTCCTCCCAATCCTCATCAGGGATTTGGGGAGGGCCCGCAAAGGAAAGAGCCTGGAGTTGGCGCATCTTGTCCTCCAGCATGGCTGCCATCTTAGCCTCCCAATCACTTGGTTGAGGTGGCTGGTCACTGTCCCGGTCGGAAACCTGTGCCCCGGGCTGTGGAGACGGCGGAGCCGTAGGCGCTGGTGACGAATCGTAATCCGTAGGGGCAATGCCCTCTGCTGCCGCAGGCTGCTTATTCCGGCGAGTGGCCATCGGTTCCTGTAACGACAAAGGTGTTACTTAACTGGAATCATCTCAACGACACAAAGTGTAACCAGTAAACTGGGTTGAGGTATATGGTACAGAATAGTGTGTATTACAATGTTTCAGTACAGGCGTGAAGCTAAGTTTTGCCGTAGGGTTATGGTAACGAAACCAACCAAACGGGGGGTATCGATCCAAAGATCGCCCACTCTCTCTGTTCCGTACACTTCTCCCACCCGTGGCTACGACGCCAGCAAGTTGGAGAAAATATTACGAAACTCGGAGGTTCGCCTTAAGACTGGTCTGGGGTGTTTATAAAAAACACCCAGAAGCATCCCCAACAACATCCTCTATTCAGGATCCGGGAGAATTTTCTTAGGAAATGAGCAACTCGGGTTACCATTTCTCCCTGTCTCAAAAACAGGTGTCGATAGAACAAAGGACTATCGGTTTCGTAAGTGCCAGCGGCACGCAGTGTTCTATCCTCAAGTAAAAAACACGTACAAAGTCCAAATTGGACCTGAGAAAGTTCTGAACTTTCATAATGTGATGCTATAACGCATCATACACAGTTTATACTAAATTTTTCATTACTTACTTTGTGATTAAGTAGAGTTAGTAGATAAATCCTGTTGGAGCAACTCACAAACGTCCTCCCGTTGTGAGTCACTTATGCTAATTGCTGGACCCGGATGTGCTTCCTTCTCCCTAGCCTGCGGCTAGCCAGAGGCGGTATACCGAGGTAAAATATTAATATATCTGCAACAACTATGAATCATTTGGCTTCCAATTTATTAGCAGCAAAAAGAAGTGGAAAAGAAACTATCATGATTCAAAGTGAAGATGCCAATGTAAGGGTAGTGAATACACATATAAAACAGGGTTCCTGTGTCAGGCTGCTGTATTGGGCTGCTGTATCGGCCTGTTGTATCGGTGTGCTGCATTGGGCTGCTGTATCGGGTTGTTGTATCATACGGATGTATCAGCGTATAATATTTCTGGATGCCCTGCCATCTGAGCACCAGATAATACTAAAAAACTCTTCCCAGATGCGTTCTGACAACTGTCGGTCAGTTCACATCTGATGCCCCTCTCAAACAAACTTATAAGGAAGAAAGGGAAGACAAGTCATGAAAGATTGACAGTGAAGAAGTTGTGATTTATTGGCATCAACTCCTGTTCACCTACTAGTGACCTCTCACTCTAACCCCTTTACCTTCTGTCCACACCAAGCCTCATTGCTCTAGTTAGGATGTATCAGAATCAGTGCTAACAGCCCATTGAACCGGAGTCCCATGGTTGTTGCACGCAGCTCAGTTTGTATATATGAAAGGTGGTAGCATCAGACAGAGTGTCTGGGTACCTAATTGTAATTCTCACTAATTCCACTTTTTATATGATCACATACTTATGCAGCAATGAAGAAAAAAGAAGGAATATAACGAATTTAACTTTTTGAAGGATTGATTCCAATGTTTATCTGCATTTTTGGATTGGCATTTACATGGTTTTGTGGCGGAACTCTTAAAATGATCTCAATACAATATTCAAACCGTTTATTTGCGCAATCATGAGCATGGTTTGTTTTCAGTTCTACTCAAAGATGTGCATCATATTTCAGGTTATATGCTCATCTATATGGACAGTTTTAAATTTATATGCCCCTATATGTGGGTGATTTTCAGTTCATATATACCCCTATATGTGGGTGGTTTTCAGTTCATATATACCCATCTATGTGGGTGGTGTTCAGTTCATATAAACCCATCTATGTGGGTGGTGTTAAGTTCATATATACCCATCTATGTGGGTGGTGTTAAGTTCATATATACCCATCTATGTGGGTGGTTTTCAGTTTATATAAACCCATCTATGTGGGTGGTTTTCAGTTCATATATAGCCATCGATGTGGGTGGTGTTCAGTTCATATAACCATCTATGTGGGTAGTTTTCAATTCATATAAACCCATCTATGTGGGTGGTTTTCAGTTTATATAACCATCTTTGTGGATGGTTTTCAGTTTATATACCCATTTATGTGGATGGTTTTCAGTTTATATACCCATAGATATATGTAGATGGTTTTCAGTTTATATACCTATCTATATGGGTGGTTTTCAGTTTATATACCTATCTATATGGGAGATTTTCAATTGATATACCTATCTATATGGGAGGTTTTCAGTTTATATACCTCTCTATATGGGTGGTTTTCAGTTTATATATACCCATCTATGTGGGTGGTTTTCAATGTATATACCCCTATCTCTATGTAGCTGGTTTTCAATTTATATAACCATCTATGTGGGTGGTTTTCAGTTTATATACTCATCTATGTCGATGGTTTTCAGGTATTTTATCCTGTAGACTATCACTACACAGTTACAACAATTGCCTTCAGGCTGGGTACATAATATTGGTTTTAGTCTCCCCCCCCCCTACCCAGTGTAGCAGTGGAACATGTATGTATAGCAAGCTGTGTGCAGTTGTTCTATTCACTTACCATGTTGCTATGTGCATGGTGGTGGTATCCCACACACCCTTCCACACAGGGAACTGTGTGTGGTACATGGGGCAGCTTATATCTAATACTGCTCCCTAATTCTTGAAGGGGGAGAGTGTGCTTGTTGTGTTTCTATTCCCATAATAGCCTCCTGTCCTCTGTCCAGTCTATGTGTGTAACATTAACTCATCCACCCACACAGCTACCACCACCATACCCCTATGGGAATCATAGCGGGGGGGGGGGGGGGGGGGCTATTATTATTATAGCAGGGAGGTACCATTTTACCAGTAAAAGAGTATCCTTCAGCAGTTTTATTCTAGTATAATATTCCTGGAGGCAGGGCAAAACTATTTCGGGAGCGATATCACACCTTTACACCAGGAAGCATTGGAAGGAAAATAGGGTGATACACAGCTGAGTGGTGATTTTGAATTCTCTGGTGGTTTCTTTTCTAAAAGACCTCATGGGTGTAGACTTGTGCATGGTACATAACATAATTATATTATAACAAGTGCATAGAGGCTAGGGTGAGTGTCGGTGTGAGCATCAACGTCTTCACCAGGGGGTGCATTGTATTGCCATGCTGAATCAGAGGCAATGAGATAAAGGCAATGAGAGAAATTGTAGCGAATACGGTATTCTCTGCCGACATGAAGTAAAGTCACCATCAATCAATCAATCAATCAATAACTACCTGTGCCCTTGGTTCACTAACCCTTTTCATAGAGCCAATTCAAAACAAGATGTATGACAAATATCTTCATTCCATACTACCAAAGTATCCTGTTTAAAGATATAAAATCCTTTAATCCAAGATAAAGTGTGGCAACAACATGTGACATTTCTCCTGTTTTCATGGATCTATTGGGACTACATGTTGCCTCCTATTTTTTAACAGATTGGAGTCACAGAGGGAGCTGGTTCTTCAAATTATTACAGCCATGCTGATTCTGGTACAGACGCAATAGGTAACATTGCTAACACACAGGGACCACTGTACCGTGTTGATAGCTTTTCTCAGCCAGTCCTTAAAAGTAAGTTGGTGTTTTATAATCTGTTGGTTATCCTTTTTACTTTTATTTCATCTGTTGCTTAAGCAGGGGAAATTTCAAAGTCGGGGAATTAATCTTCCACACCCCACTAATTCTTGTCCTATCCTAGTATTGAGTAGTGAAAGGCAAGGTGGAAGCATATGTATAAACTTTTATGTCACCAAATTGACTCAGCTGGGGTTTGAATCGCACAACCTGTCTCAGAGAAAGGGTGTGCTCTACCTATTCAGGCACCCTGTCAATTCAAAATATGTTCCATGTGCTATACCAATTAAATAATGCTTGACATTGCTATGACCAAGTATAAGAAAGGGAGTTTAATGGCTTAAGGGCAAAGCTAAAGAAATCAGCAATGAGTACACTAATATTCAAGTAGAACCTAAAAGTGTCTTCTTGGTTTTGACACTATCTGGATTTCTTCAGATTAGGTGATTGTATACAATGTCTGTAATTGTAATTTTGATTGTGACTAGAATACCATAAATGATTAAGCCCTAACACAAGGTCACACTCTTCCACTAAGTACTAAATGCCTAAAACAACTGTACGGAATCCTGAAATATCTTGCTTTATGTGCACAAAGGATAATGAGGGAACACAAAAACACAAAATTGCAATCAAAACTGCAAAGAGAACATATAAGGAAAAATACCGATCCCAGTCCCCGTCTAGCTCCGATCCGATCAGTTTGAAAATCAGGTAGAAGAAAGTGAATAGATTGCTGCGCTCTGAGCCGGAACTGGCCGTCGGTGGTGCTGGTCTTGGCAATATGGAGAAATCGCAGGCTCGCCAGTGATTGGACATTATAACTGGTGAATATACATAATTTAGGAAATGCTCAGTAATAATAATAATCAAAGCTATACTCCACCTATTTATATCCGCATAATAGATTATACATCCCATCTATATGCAGACAGAACATGAATAGTTAGTTATTCACAACCTTTTTACATTGCATGAAGTGGAAGCAGATGAGTGCGTTCTGTGCTCCTGTGATGCAGATAAGAAATGTTCCATTACACATGGATCCTACGCATGTGTATGCCCTGCAAATTATAAAGACACTGCATTAGGATGTGAGGGTAGGTTTATTTGTTTTCTTTATTGAAATTGTACATCTTAATAGCATTTAATGTTATGTCAGGGGACACTCATGACTATTGTTTTAGTGCTGCCCAGTTGGGAGACAATGCTGCTAGTGACCTGACCTAATATCATACTCAGTCAGAATATGTTGAGATTCATTTATTTGGCACTTGTCCTAAAGCCGAGCACCTAAAAAAGTAGCAATTTTAGCTAAGTCTTTGACTTGATATGACCTACCACATAGGAAGTGTGTGCTCTACCAAAGACCCTATAACACTAAGACGGCTCACTCAGCCTGTACTGTGTAATCAAGAGAACAGCAAGTGCACCAGGTGGTGGGTTTGATCGGTTTGATAGCATTGGAGTGTCAGAAGAAACCCTGCTGTCGCTTGGTAGGTGTGTGGTGGGGATTTAGGGATGTGGTGGGGTGTGGTGGGGGTTTAAAGATGTGGTGAATGTGTATGTATGTGTTGGTGGTGTAGGTCTGTGATGGGTGTGTGTAGTTGAGGTGTAGGTGTGTGTGGTGAGGGTGTAGGTGTGTGGCGATGGTGTAGGTGTAGTGTGTGTGGTGGGAGTGTAGATGTTGTGGGGGTTGTGGTGGGGGTTTAGGGATGTGGTGGGGGTATAAGTGTGTGGTGGGGGGGGGTTTAGGTGTTTGTTGGTGGAGGTTTAGGGCTATGGTGAGGGTGAAGATGTGTGGTGGGGGTTTAGGGATACTAAAGATTGTGAGGTGCGCTCTGCAAGACCCCTACAACTGCACCACAAACCACCTACACCTCCCTCACACACACCCTACACACCCCTACACCTAGACCCCCAGCATACCCACCTAGACCCCCACCATGCAAACCCTCAACACTCACGACATAGAATGTGTGTATGGTGACGGGGGTGGGTGGGGTGGAGAGGTGGAGGGGCAGGGTGGAGGTAGTGGTGGTGGTGGGAGTTCTATAGGAGTAGCAACGCGCAACCAGTGGGCAACTCCCCCCGCCCCACTTACATCAGGGATGGGGAGGGGGTCGTGAGGTGTGGTGTGAGAGAGCAGACTGAGGTGGGTGAGGAGTGGGAGGGGGAGAGTGAGTGCTGGGGAGGAAGGGGGGAGGGGAGAGGGGAGGGGAGGGGGAGGAGGATGTGGAGAGGAAGGGGGACGGGGGAGGGGGAGGGAGGTGTGGCCTGAGAGCGCCGAGTGAGGTGGGTGAGGAGAGGGAGGGGTAGAGGGAAGGGCAGAGGGAGTTTATTTTAAAGTCACCCTCTCGCTATGTGTTTATATGTGAAACACCAGCCAGCAGCCAGGCTGATCAAACCCACCACAGGATGGCACTGCAAAATTGACATTGTCCATGATGTGCGCAACATGGGTAATTGATATCGCTAGACTGTGTATTCCCATAGATTCGCAGCGACTTTGGCACCACCTATATTTGTAATTCTGAACTGACCAAATGGTCGCCGACTGACCCGCCACCTACTGTAAATTCCTTGAAACCAATACTACGCAGTTAGCGAAACTGTGCAGTAGATTTAAAATGTGACCAGTGGCGCCACCTATATATTTCTTGTGAACTAGCATTTGCCGCTGATCGACGCACCACCTACTGTAAATTCAGAGCAAAGCCTATGATGCAGTTACAAAGTCTAGACACTTCGACCATAGCTTTTCAATCGATCGGACGTGCTACCTTTCCTTAGATTTGCCGTCCCACCCACCCAACTAATGACATAGATCGATAGACTTAAGTTCCTGAAATCCTCGAACTATATTATCATCAACATCTTGAATCCTAATGTAACAAGCTAAGATAGAAAGAATAAATGCCACTATATACCACTGTATCGTGTTTGTTCAAATACCAGGTGAGAGATAGGGAGTGACTCGTCTTAGTGTTAGAGGGTCTTTGGCTCTATCCAGTTGGTAATCCCACTCAGTGAACAAATAACAATCATATCTTTAATAACTAGGAATATTATTTTTGGTTAATTTCACTTTATGATATTAATCTTTTAAATATGAAATCTTCAAAACCTTCTTTGTCCAACACTTTTAGATATTGATGAATGTGCCAGAAACACTGATAATTGTGATGGAAATGCGAATTGCACAAATGGTCCAGGAAACTTCTCTTGTACCTGCAACCCTGGATACACAGGTGATGGAGTCAATTGTACTGGTAAGTTAATGGTTCATAATACATGTAATTTATATGACATATGCTCATTACCATACTCTGTGTCAGACAATACCAATATCATTCCGAAGTGTGAATTTCATTGGTAACGATGGCAATGGTTATTTTGTATGAATGACACTTAAATTAAATTAAACAACACTGACATTTTACAGATTATGAGGGGAATTTGTAATGCCTTCTAATGAGATCCATCGAATTCCATTAGATTGTTTATAAATATTACAATAGAATTCACTAAATAGCTAAATCCAATGTGACATAAAAGATTCAACTAATCGTAGGGCCTATGTATGTAATTTCCATTGCGGTTATTTGACTCCCTTTAGATCTGAAAGTGTGGCAATGCTTCCCTTTAAATCACATCTAAATGGAAATCACCATTATAAATGTTCTACCCACCTCATCAACCACGATGACAAAACCCAAACAAAGACAAGAAAGCAATATGCAAGTTTAAAAATAACAGCCATGACATTATTCAGTACCAATATTGTCTATCATTCTTTTTTTATTTGCAATGTTAAAGGGAAAAGGTATAGGTGGTCGGGAAAACAAACAAACTCAGAATAGTTCTAATTTGTGTCACAGGGTGGTGCATGCTTGGTACTGAACCTTTCCACTTGGTGGTGTTGAGTGACCTAGATTGGTTATGTGAAGATGGCTGGGTGAGAGGAGAGAAGTGAGAGTAAAACTGAGGGATTTTCAATATTCTTTAGAGTAGGATTTTATATTTGCTTTAATGTAAAATATATGTCAGTACAATTACATTGCATAATTCAATCAGAAACACATAGTAGGAAAACGTTTTTTTGTTGTTGAATGTAAAACGCTTTTGGACTGTATGGGTTCTGAACCCACAACACACAACAATTTCAGATTACAAGTTCAACACCCTAACCACTAGACTACAGAGCCCACATGTAGCTGGGCGTCATATATACAAGGTGTGTGTATGTATGTGTGTATGTATGTATGTGTGTATGTATGTATGCCTTGTATGTATCATATATATATACTAGACTAATAGCTGGCCATGCACTGCCAGTGTTAACGACGGCATACGCCGTGGGTTCTACCAAGGACGAGTAAGCACATACTGCCTCCCCAATGTGATGGACGCCACCAACGAGGTCGTGAAGCTCGGCAGTGGCTGTTTCCAGTGGCGCGCCGACCTCACACGCTCCTACAGGCAACTAAGGACCTGTCCGCTCTCGACCCCACTGGTCGGCATCACCCTCGGCGGATAGTTCTACACTGACCTCGCACCACCCTTTGGCTGCCAGCCCTCATCCATGGCATGTGCAAGAACCACAAATGCCGTGGTCTACTTGCTCCACAAGAAAGGCCATTTTGTGCACTGCTACCTGGATGACTTTGTGGGCGTGGCAGCTGACAGGCGGAGTGCCCAGGTGGCATATAACGACCTCATCGAGCTTGCCACCCAGCTGGGACTAGCACTCTCTCCCAAAAAGGGCCACCCACCCAACAAGCAAATCGAGTGGCTCGGATTCACGGTATCCACCGAACACACTCATGACCATCACAATACCACACGAAAAGATGGGCGTCATCCTCGATGAGTGCTTAGTGTGGATGGACAAGAAGACTGCGACACGGAAAGAACTCCAGAGGCTGGTCGGCAGGCTCCAGCACGTGGCTAAATGCGTTGGGCCGGCCAGGCGTTTCATGTCCAGGATATTCAAATATGTCCGCGACGCACCATACACCGGGAAGGAAGCAAAATGTCTCCACAGAACTGAAGAGTGATATCCGCTGGTTCCTGCAGTTCGCTGCAGAATCAAATGCGATAATCCTCCTGAAAACAGAGGACAAGCCGTCCTGGACCATAGAGTGTGACTCGTAAATGAAGGCAGGGGGAGCCTTCTCCAAGTCGCATTTCTACTATGAACTCTACCCAGCTGACAACAACCCACCAGACAAACATCGCCCACCTTGAGGCAATCAACCTCATAGTAGCACTCAAGTCCCTGACACCGGACTGCCCCCAAGACTATACTATAATAGTGAACACAGACAATTCGGCCAGCCAGCAGGCACTGGCATCAGGTGCGGGCCGCGACCTAACAGCATGGGCACATGAGCTATGGCTGTACTCAGCCACCCACAACTGTCAGGTGGAAGTAGTCCACAAACCAGGCAAATAGCTGATACTAACAGATGCACTGAGCAGGCGGGCACTTGAGCCATCAGCAGACCACAAAGCCACACAAATGACCGTGGCCTAGATTTAACAGAGATCAAAGTGAAATTTGATGACATATTCACATTAGACTTGTAGTAACCTGGGTACATCCTAATTAACAGGCTCTCTGTCCCCAGGCTACTCCAACAAACTGCACAACCGAATCCTGGAGGTCTACCTTGCTGGGCTGGCCATTGTCACATGGAAGAACAAAGCCGTCCAAACAAAGAAGTACTTATGCTTCGCAGCCTCCCACGATGTCAACCCCCTCACCGCGTCGCAGTACAACCTCCTGGCATACACGCTACATCTCAAAGACACCCTCACGACACCTGGAGCGGTAATGAACTATCTAAGCGAGGCCCAAACCTGGGTCCTCCTCCTCGGCGGAGACCCTTCTGGCTTTGATACCTACCTGCTGGTGCTGATGAAGAAGGGAGTACAATGCCTCTCCCAACACAACACCAGACAAGCCCCGCCACTCATGCCAGACAACATCGCCAAGATAACTAAATACCTTGTGGCAGCTGGCCCTAATGCTGCAGTACTCAGTGCCGCCATACTGATGGGATACTCCACGCTCCTAAGATGCACCATCCAGCTATCTTCGCCCACCCACCCACACCGCTAGATAAAAAGTGACTCCGTAGGGTTGAGGGTTTGAGTCCGGCCCGATTCAAACCAATAGCATGGCCTACAAAGAAGAAGCAGATCAACAACGGTTTCCGGTTCGGTGACTCATATGTATTGCTCTCATGAATTACTCAAATACACTGTATTGATGATTTACTTATATATGTGAATTAAAGCCCATTCTACCTAATGCTGTCTTGTGTCATGAATTATGCAATGTACATACATAAATAAATAATTACATACATACACACACACACATATATACATAGATACATATGACGTTGTATATACAAATAGCCTGAACTAACACAGCCAATGGGGACCTTTCAGTTTGCATGACTCTCTCGTTAGATGGCGCACCATGCTGGTCTCTGTATGCTTTGGTGTGTGGTGAATGTGTATGGTGGGGTGGGTGTAGTTGGGGTGTAGGTGTATGGTGGGTGGCACACACACACCTAAATCCCCACCACCTCCCTAAACCCCCACCACACACCTACACCCCCACTGTGATGTATGTAACACACCGTGCCATACGTATGTATGTATGGGAGTCGGGACCCAGCGAGGGATCTCGTGATATAGTTAACAAGGTAAACGGTAGACCTAATAAACCTCACTTGCTATCCTGAGCTGCAGCCGTCAACGTCTTGTTACTTCTATGGATCCTACATCATGTCAGATGTACACAAACAACTGCCAACATGACGTTGACAGGATTAAGACCCTAAACTTTTCTTTAAGATCTATACTGCGTATTATGGATAAGTCTGAATAGACTTGTTTTCACCATTAGAGAGTTTGCCGATAGAAAGCCCGAGCCTACACTGGGGAATCGAACCACCAACCTTCAGATTAGGAGTCTGACCTAGAAAAAAAGTCAGACACTCTAAGCACTCTGCAACAGAGAACAGCACAACTTGGAAGGGAAATGTTGCGCTAAATTGGCGCACTTGATACCGTATATACACGTTGTATGCCGGAGCAAAGGGCATAAGCTCCAAGAGTGAAAAAATGCAGTGTAACTCTTTTCTGTATGTTGCGGGGCCATAGGCCCAAAAAGTCTATGAAACCATGCAATTCAACTTAAGCATGCAGGACAAAATGAACCCATTAACGGAGGCTTTCAGAAAATACTGCATGGGAAAGTTGAACCGGACAATTGTAAGGTACCAATTTCATACATACAACCAGGGCTCCGAAAGTATCGACTCGAACATAAGAGAGCTGAAACACCATGTCACCCTATGCAATTTTGGTAACACGGAAGAATCTATATTGTGTGACAGGCTAGTCTGCAGTGTCAAGAGTGACAAACTGAGGGATAAGCTGCTACTTAACATTGCATCATTGCTTAGAATTATGCAGGCTAAGTGAGCATGATTCAACACAATTAGCTTGTAATATGAACAGACGAACAGATGCCAAAGTGCACAAAGTAAGCCGGTGGGAAAGCAGAAGGACACGCCCCCCCTGTGACATCACCCCCACAGGTGACGACACGCCCCCTGGCAACAGTACCACTGGCACGAAACAGGCGACCGGCACTGACTGTAATACAGGCGTAATAGATGTCTAGACATGTCTGTAATATATGCTAATGAGATGCATAATGTTCCAGACAGTGAGTGAGACAAAGGAGTATGTAAATGAGATGACATCATGAAAAGTTTAGCCGGTGGTTCAGTGAGCCCTGGACGGGAATAAACCATTCAGTATCCAGAACTCAAAGTGTTCAGACATACTTTTACACCGACAGGAAACACCCCCCCCCCCACCGCAACCAGTGCACATGGTGCGGGTACATGCACACAAGGGATACCTGTCCTGTGCGAGGAAAGCAGTGCATTACGTGCGGACACATAGGGCATTTCGCTAAGTGAACAGCGGCTACAAACAACGGTGAACGCCATAAATATTGCTATGATTATGGACAGGAAGGTGCGACAGCGATGCAGGAGGAAGAGGACTTGGATGACATGTTCATCCGAGCGGTTTCATGCAGCAATGAGAGGCAAGTCGGAGCAGTCGGAACCAATGGAAATGAATAGCTGAAGCTTTGCTTTGAGGATGTCAACATATGTGATGTGAATGTGAGGTTCAAATTAGACAGCGGATCGCAGGCAAATATTCTGCCTGAGAATATCTTCATGACATTACCAAATATGAAAATGAATAAACCACGGTGTCGGCTCATCGCATATTCTGGTGAGAGAATACACCCACGAGGAGAAGTGACAATCAAGGTGCGAGGAATACCCCTGACATTCCAGACAATTGACAATGGCTGCCCCATATTAGGCAAGGAAGCATGTGTCAGCCTAAAGCTCATCGACATGGTACACGCCGTAGACGTGGAAGTGCAGCCAGATGCAACAAACCAACCAGCAAGAAACATGGTAAAGAAATATCACAATGTAATTACAGGGTTGGGTTGCATTAAGGTTAATGCTATGATCTATATTGACAGTAACATTCCCCCAGTAATAGACCCACCCAGGCGCATACCACATGCGATTAGCGGTGTAGTGCGAGACAAACTTGATCGCATGCTGAAAATGGGTCTCATAATAGAGCAAAAAGAACCAACAGAGTGGGTCAATTCTATTACTAGTGTAAAGAAGCCGAACAAAATTAGAGTATGCCTGGACCCCACCAACACACCTACACACCCACCACACAGCTATACCCTCACCACACACCTACACCCCCACTACACACACCCACCACACACCTACATCCCCACCACACATATACCTACAACCCCACCACACACAAGCACACACCTACACCACCAGCACACACAAACACCTACACTCTTCTATCCAAGCATGACAGCCAACTTGGACCGGAAACGGGTGCTGTCACCAAGTGTATAGCGAGAGAAATGGCCTCTGTGGCCTAGTGGTTAGGGTGTTGAACTTGTAATCTGAAGTCGCTTGGTGGTGTGGGTTCAAATCCATACAGTCGAAAACCTTTTTACATTCAACAACAACAAAATGTTGTCCTTCTATATATGTTTCTGATTGAATTATGCAATGTAATTGTACTAACATATATTTTACATTAAAGCAACTATATTTCCTGATTGAACTACTCTAAAGGAAATTGACAATACCCAGTTTTACTCTCCCTTCGCTCCACTCACACATCCATTTTCAAAACAACAGCTGCCAGCTACAGTCCCAGCCTCAGAGCCCCCCCCCCCCCCCACCCTCACCTCAGCACTGACCCACTTCTGGAGAAGTGGGTCCACTACTCTCTCCACACATATTTGGTTCTATAAACATAACAACTAAAAAGGTTGTGCTTGGAGAGCATTTGTCGGAGTACGGTTCCTGTCTCAGCAGCCTATACCTGTTCACATTAACCCAATGATGTTCATCTCCTAAATTGTTACCATATTGCAATACATGAAGTCTTAACACCTTTTCAATGTTTGATGACATATATGATGCAGTAAGGTGGGCCATCTTTGAAATAATAGCGTAGCGATAATGTTTGGTGTGCGTAACACAGTTCTGTATCTAAATCCAAGTTGTGACCCAGATTCCCACCTTGCTGCGATCATGTAATTAATTGACCTACTTTAGAAGGGTACATAGCATGTATTTACAGTAATGCGTATTCCAATTAAACTTCAAATACTGTCTTCTGCATCTGCTTTCCAAAGTCAAACTTTGGTAATATGCTGGTAGATGAGCTTCATTCATAATTTGTAGACATTGCTGAGTGTGACACTGTTATGGATAATTGTGATGCGAATGCAAAGTGCACAGACACTCTTGGAACCTTTGTATGCTCGTGCAATGAGGGCTACTCAGGAAGTGGACTGGTGTGCGCAGGTATGTATTAAGCAATTATGACTCACTATTCATGAAACACAGTCATTTATTTGGCACTTGTCCTAAAGGCGAAGCACCTAAAAAAGTAGCAATTTTAGCTAAGTCTTTGACTTGATATGACCTACCACATGGGAAGTGTGTGCTGTACCAAAGACCCCATAACACTAAGATGGCTCACTCAGACTGTACTGTGCAATCAAGAGAACAGCAAGCGCACCAGGTGGTGGGTTTGATCAGTTTGATAGCATTGGACTGTCAGAAGAAACCCTGCTGTCACTTGGTAGGTGTGTGGTTGGGGTTTAGGGATATGGTGGAGGTGTGGTGGGGGTTTAGGGATGTGGTGGGGGTGTGGTGGGGGTTTAGGGAAGTGGTGGGGAGTGGTGGAGGTTTAGGGAAGTGGTGGGGGTGTGGTGGAGGTTTAAAGATGTGGTGTATGTGTATGTATGTGTTGGTGGTGTAGGTCTGTGATGGGTGTGTGTACTGGGGGTGTAAGTGTGTGGTGTGTGTGTCATGGGAGTGTAGGTGTGTGTGGTTGAGGTGTAGGTGTGTGTGGTGAGGGTGTAGGTGTGTGGCAGTGGTGTAGGTGTAGTGTGTGTGGTGGGAGTGTAGATGTGGGGGTTGTGGTGGGGGTTTAGGGATGTGGTGGGGGTATAAGTGTGTGGTGGGGGGGCTTAGGTGTTTTTTGGTGGAGGTTTAGGGCTGTGGTGAGGGTGAAGATGTGTGGTGGGGGTTTAGGGATGCTAAAGATTGTGAGGTGCCGCTCTGCAAAACCCCTACAACTGCACCACAAACCACCTGCACCTCCCTCACACACACCCTACATACCCCTACACCTTGACCCCCAGCATACCCACCTAGACCCCTACCACGCAACCCCTCAACACTCACGACACAGAATGTGTGTATGGTGATGGGGGTGGGTGGGGTGGAGAGGTGGAGGGGCAGGGTGGAGGTAGTGGTGGTGGTGGGAGTTCTATAGGAGTAGCAACGCGCAACCAGTGGGCAACCCCCCCCCCCCCCCCCCCCCCCCGCCCCACTTAAATCAGGGACGGGGAGGGGGTCGTGAGGTGTGGTGTGAGAGAGCAGACCGAGGTGGGTGAGGAGTGGGAGGGGGAGAGTGAGTGCTGGGGAGGAAGGGGGAGGGGAGGGGGGACGGGAGGGGGGAGGAGGATGTGGAGAGGAAGGGGGACGGGGGAGGGAGGTGTGGCCTGAGAGCGCCGATTGAGGTGGGTGAGGAGAGGGAGGGGGAGAGGGAAGGGCAGAGGGAGTTTATTTTAAAGTCACCCTCTCGCCTTGTAGGCCTATGTGTTTATATGTGAAACACCAGCCAGCAGCCAGGCTGATCAAACCCACCACAGGATGGCACTGCAAAATTGACATTGTCCATGATGTGCACAACATGGGTAATTGATATCGCGAGACTGTGTATTCCCATAGATTCGCAGCGACTTTGGCACCACCTATATTTGTAATTCTGAACTGACCAAATGGTCGCCGACTGACCCGCCACCTACTGTAAATTCCTTGAAACCAATACTACGCAGTTAGCGAAACTGCGCAGTAGATTTTAAATGTGACCAGTGGCACCACCTATATATTTCCTGTGAACTAGCATTAGCCGCTGATCGACGTGCCTCCTACTGTAAATTCAGAGCAAAGCCTATGACGCGGTTACAAAGTCTAGACACTTCGACCATAGATTTCAATCGATCGGACGTGCTACCTTTCCTTAGATTTGCCGTCCCACCCACCCAACTAATGACATAGATCGATAGGGTTAAGTGCCTGAAATCCTCGAACTATATTATCATCAACATCTTGAATCCTAATGTAACAACCTAAGATAGAAAGAATAAATGCCACTATATACCACTGTATCATGTTTGTTCAATTACCAGGTGAGAGATAGGGAGTGAGCCGTCTTAGTGTTAGAGGGTCTTTGGCTCTCCAGTTGGTAATCCCACTCAGTGAACAAATAACAATCATATCTTTAATAACTAGGAATATTAGTGTTGGTTAATTTCACTTTATGATATTAATCTTTTAAATATGAAATCTTCAGAACCTTCTTTGTCCAACACTTTTAGATATTGATGAGTGTGCCAGAAACACTGATAATTGTGATGGAAATGCGAATTGCACAAATGGTCCAGGAAACTTCTCTTGTACCTGCAACCCTGGATACACAGGTGATGGAGTCAATTGTAATGGTAAGTTAATGGTTCATAATAAGTGTAATTTGTATGACATATACTCATTACCATACTCTGTGTCAGACAATACCAATATCATTCCGAAGTGTGAATTTCATTGGTAACGATGGCAATGGTTATTTTGTATGAATGACACTTAAATTAAATTAAACCACACTGACATTTTACAGATTATGAGGGGAATTTGTAATGCCGTCTAATGAGATCCATTGAATTCCATTAGATTGTTTATAAATATTCCAATATAATTCACTAAATCGCTAAATCCAATGTGACAAAAAAGATTCAACTAATCGTAGAGCCTATGTATGTAATTTCCATTGCGGTTATTTGACTCTCTTTAGATCTGAAAGTGTGGCAATGCTTCCCTTTAAATCACACCTAAATGGAAATCACCATTATAAATGTTCTACCCACCTCATCAACCACGATGACAAAAACCCAAACAAAGACAAGAAAGCAATATGCAAGTTTAAAAATAACAACCATGACATTATTCAGTACCAATATTGTCTATCATTCTTTTTTCATTTGGATTGTTAAAGGGAAAAGGTATAGGCGGTCTGGAAAACAAACAAACTCGGAATAGTTCTAATTTGTGTCACAGGGTGGTGCATGCTTGGTACTGAACCTTTCCACTTGGTGGTGTTGAATGACCTAGATTGGTTATGTGACAGCTGTTGTTGTGAAGATGGCTGGTTGAGAGGAGAGAAGGGAGAGTAAAACTGAGGGATTTTCAATTTTCTTTAGAGTAGTTCAAACAGGATTTTATATTTGCTTTAATGTAAAATATATGTCAGTACAATTACATTGCATAATTCAATCAGAAACACATAGTAGGAAAACGTTTTTTTGTTGTTGAATCTAAAATGTTTTTGGACTGTATGGGGTCTGAACCCACAACACCCAACAATTTCAGATTACAAGTTGAACACCCTAACCACTAGACTACAGAGCCTACATGTAGCTGGACGTCATATATACAAGGTGTGTGTATGTATGTGTGTATGTTGTATGTGTGTATGTATGTATGTATGTATGTATGTATGTATGTATGTATGCCTTGTATGTATCATATATATATACTAGACTAGTAGCTGGCCATGCACTACCAGTGTTAACGACGGAATACGCCGTGGGTTCTACCAAGGACGAGTCAGCACATACTGCCTCCCCAATGTGATGGACGCCACCAACGAGGTCGCAAAGCTCGGCAGTGGCTGTTTCCTGTGGCACGCCGACCTCACACGCGCCTACAGGCAACCAAGGACCTGTCTGCTCTCGACCCCACTGCTCGGCATCACCCTCGGCGGACAGTTCTACACTGACCTCGCACCACCCTTTGGCTGCCAGCCCTCATCCATGGCATGTGCAAGAACCACAAATGCTGTGGTCTACTTGCTCTGCAAGAAAGGCCATTTTGTCCACTGCTACCTGGATGACTTTGTGGGTGTGGCAGCTGACAGGCAGAGTGCCCAGGTGGCATATAACGACCTCATCAAGCTTGCCATCCAGCTTGGACTAGCACTCTCTCCCAAAAAGTGCCACCCACCCAACAAGCAAATCGAGTGGCTTGGATTCACGGTATCCGCCGAAAACACTCATGACCGTCACAATACCACAACAAAAGATGGGCGACATCCTTGATGAGTGCTTAGTGTGGATGGACAAGAAGACTGTGACACGGAAAGAACTCCAGAGGCTTGTTGGCAGGCCCCAGCACGTGGCTAAATGCGTTGGGCCGGCCAGGCATTTCATGTCCAGGATATTCGAATGTCTCCACGATGCACCATACACCGGGAAGTACGACGTCTCCACCGAACTGAAGAGTGATATCCGCTGGTTCCTGCAGTTCGCTGCAGAATCAAATGGGATAATCCTCCTGAAAACAGAGGACAAGCCATCCTGGACCATAAAGTGTGACTCGTAAATGAAGGCAGGGGGAGCCTTCTCCAAGTCGCATTTCTACTCTGAACTCTACCCAGCTGACATAACAACCCACTACACAAACATCACCCACCTTGAGGCAATCAACCTCATAGTAGCACTCAAGTCCCTGACACCGGACTGCCCCCAAGACTATACTATAATAGTGAACACAGACAATTCGGCCAGCCAGCAGGTACTGGCATCAGGTGTGGGCCGCGACCGAGTCCTAACAGCATGCGCACATGAGCTATGGCTGTACTCAGCCACCCACAACTGTCAGGTGGAAGTGGTCCACAAACCAGGCAAAGAGCTGGTGCTAACACATGCACTGAGCAGGCAGGCACTTGAGCCATCAGCAGACCACAAAGCCACACAAATGACCGTGGCCTAGGTTTAACAGAGATCAAAGTGAAATCTGATGACGTATTCACATTAGACTTGTAGTAACCTGGGTACATCCTAATTAACTGGCTCTCTGTCCCCAGGCTACTCCAACAAACTGCACAACCGAATCCTGGAGGTCTACCTCGCTGGGCTGGCCATTGGCACATGGAAGAACAGAGCCGTCCAAACAAAGAAGTACTTATGCTTCGCAGCCTCCCACGATGTCAACCCCCTCGCCCCATTGCAGTACAACCTCCTGGCATACACGCTACATCTCAAAAGACACCCTCACGATACCTGGAGCGGTAATGAACTATCTAAGCGAGGCCCGAACCTGGGTCCTCCTCCTCGGCGGAGCCCCTTCCGGCTTTGATACCTACATGCTGGTGCTGATGAAGAAGGGAGTACAACGCCTCTCCCAACACAACCCCAGACAAGCCGCGCCACTCATGCCAGACAACATCGCCAAGGTAACTACATACCTTGCGGCAGCTGGCCCTAATGCTGCAGTACTCAGTGCCGCCATACTGATGGGATACTCCACGCTCCTAAGACACACCATCCAGCTATCTTCGCCCACCCATCCACACCGCTAGATAAAAAGTGACTCCATAGGGTTGAGGGTTCGAGTCCTACCCAATTCAAACCAACAGCATGGCCTACAAAGAAGAAGCAGATCAACGGCGGTTTCCGGTTCGGTGACTCATATGTATTGCTCTCATAAATTACTCAAATACACTGTATTGATGATTTACCTATATATGTGAATTAAAGCCTAATGCTGTCTTGTGTCATGAATTATGCAATGTACATACATAAATAAATAATTACATACACACACATATATACATACATACATATGACGTTGTATATACAAATAGCCTGAACTGACACATCCAATGGGGACCTTTCAGTTTGCATGACTCTCTCGTCAGATGGCGCACCATGCTGGTCTCTGTATGCTTTGGTGTGTGGTGAGTGTGTATGGTGGGGTGGGTGTAGTTGGGGTGTAGGTGTGTATGGTGGGTGGCACACATACACCTAAACCCCCACCACCTCCCTAAACCCCCACCACACACCTACACCCCCACTGTGATGTATGTAACACACCGTGCTATACGTATGTATGTATGTATGTATGTATGTATGTATGTATGGGAGTCGGGACCCAGCGAGGGGTCACATGATATAGTTAACAACGTAAACGGTAGACCTAATAAACCTCACTTGCTATCCTGAGCTGCAGCCGTCAACGTCTTGTTACTTCTCTGGATCCTACATCGTGTCAGATGTACACAAACAACTGCCAACATGACGTTGACAGGATTAAGACCCTAAACTTTTCTTGAAGATTTATACTGCGTATTATGGATAAGCCTGAATAGACTTTTTTTCACCATTAGACAGTTTGTCGATAGAAAGCCTGAGCCTACACTTTTACCGACCCAAGGGATTTTTAACCTCCCACACCACATAGAGATGGTATGAGAGCAACTGGCCTTTGATAACACTGTAAGTTATACACAGCTGTGGAAATCCAAGTTGGCAGAGGTGGGGGCATGGGGAATCGAACCACCGACCTTCAGATTAGGAGTCTGACCTAGAAAAAAAGTCAGACACTCTGGACACTTCGCAACAGAGAACAACACAACTTGGAAGGGAAATGTTGTGCTAAATTGGCACACTTGATACCGTATGTACACGTATGCTGGAGCAAAGGGCATAAGCTCCAAGAGTGAAAAAATGCAGTGTAACTCTTTTCTGTATGTTGCAGGGCCAGAGGCCCAAAAAGTCTATAGCCGTGTTCACACGGACGATGTAAATCGATTCGTAGAAAGCGACTTGTATAGTTTGCCTCACATTCGTCGTGTGAACGGATGTCTGAGGCGGATTAAGGCTGATTCGACTCACATGATGCGGATCCTGTAAACCACCTATCTTGGTAGTTTACGTGAGGCGATTTCTGTGATGCGGATAATTTTGCCCGTGTGGACGCATCTGATGCGGATTAAGCACCTCACACACATGCGCAGTTGAGACCTTAGTTTGTTGACTTTCCGGTCGATCAAAAGCACATATTATATAATTTGGTCTATGAACCTGTTAGAGGTGCACATATATTTTTTTCATGATTTATTTTTAGGGTTTCACTGCCCAGCAGAAGTTTTGACCGTTCCAAACCAATACGATTCAGTCATTACATATCTAGGTCGAACCCACACTCTCTGGTGCCGGCGTTGTCGAACCCAAAATGGCGCTGGTTAGTCTGGACTTGCTCATGCGCAGATATCCACTTCCGCCTCACGCAGTGCCCATGTAAACGGGCGGCTAATTCGACTCACCTGATTCGATTTGTGTGATTCGCCTCACATTTTGTCCGTGTGAACACAGCTTTAGAAACCATGCAATTCAACTCAAGCATGCAGGACAAAATGAACCCATTAATGGAGGCTTTCAGAAAATACTGCACGGGAAAGTTGAACCGGACAATTGTAAGGTACCAATTTAATACATACAACCAGGGCTCCAAAAGTATTGACTCAAACATAAGAGAGCTGCAACACCGTGTCACCCTATGCAATTTTGGTGGCACGGAAGAATCTATATTGTGTGACAGGCTAGTCTGCAGTGTCAAGAGTGACAAACTGAGGTATAAGCTGCTACAAACTCCGGACTTAACATTGCATCATTGCTTAGAATTATGCAGGCTAAGTGAGCATGATTCAACACAATTAGCCTGTAATATGAACAGACGAACAGACGCCAAATTGCACAAAGTAAGCCAGTGGGAAAGCAGAAGGACACGCCCCCCCTGTGACATCATGCCCACAGGTGACGACACGCCCCCCGGCAACAGTACCACTGGCACAAAACAGGCGACCGGCACTGACTGTAATACAGGGGTAATAGATGTCTAGACATGTCTGTAATATATGCTAATGAGATGCATAATGTTCCAGACAGTGAGTGAGACAAAGGAGTATGTAAATGAGATGACATCATGGCAAGTTTAGCCGGTGGTTCAGTGAGCCCTGGACGGGAATAAACCATTCAGTATCCAGAATTCAAAGTGTTCAGACGTTGTACTTTTACACAGACGGGAAACACCCCCCACTAGTGTAAAGAAGCCAAACAAAATTAGAGAATGCCTGGACCCCACCAACACACCTACACCCCCACCACACACCTAAACCCTCACACACACCTACACCCCCACTACACACACCCACCACACACCTACACCCCCACCACACAGATACCTACACGCCCACCACACACAAGCACACACCTACACCACCAGCACACACAAACACCTACGCCCTTCTATCCAAGCATGACGGCCAACTCGGACCGGGAACGGGTGCTGCCACCAAGTGTATAGTGAGAGAAATGGCCTCTGTGGCCTAGTGGTTAGGGTGTTGAACTTGTAATCTGAAGTTGCTTGGTGGTGTGGGTTCAAAGTCCATACAGTGGAAAACCTTGTTACATTCAACAACAACAACATGTTGTCCTTCTATATGTTTCTGATTGAATTATGCAATGTAATTGTACTAACATATATTTTACATTAAAGCAACTATATTTCCTGATTGAACTACTCTAAAGAAAATTGAAAATACCCAGTTTTACTCTCCCTTCGCTCCACTCACACATCCATTTTCAAAACAACAGCTGCCAGCTACAGTCCCAGCCTCAGAACCCCCCCCCCCCCTTACCTCAGCACTGACCCACTTCTGGAGAAGTGGGTCCACTACACTCTCCACACATATTTGGTTCTATAAACATAACAACTAAAAAGGTTGTGCTTGGAGAGCATTTGTCGGAGTACGGTTCCTGTCTCAGCAGCCTATACCTGTTCACATTACCCCGATGATGTTCATCTCCTAAATTGTGACCATATTGTAATACATGAGGTCTTAGCACCTTTTCAATCTTTGATGACATATATGATGCAGTAAGGTGGGCCATCTTTGAAATAATAGCGTAGCGATAATGTTTGGTGTGCATAACACAGTTCTGTATCTAAATCCAAGTTGTGACCCAGATTCCCACCTTGCTTCAATCATGTAATTAATTGACCTACTTTAGAAGGGTACATAGCATGTATTTACAGTGATGTGTATTCCAATTAAACTTCAAATACTGTCTTCTGCATCTGCTTTCCAAAGTCAAACTTTGGTAATATGCTGGTAAATGAGCTTCATTCATAATTTGTAGACATTCTTGAGTGTGACACTGTTATGGATAATTGTGATGCGAATGCAAAGTGCACAGACACTCTTGGAACCTTTGTATGCTCATGCAATGAGGGCTACTCAGGCAGTGGACTGGTGTGCGCAGGTATGTATCAAGCAATTATGACTCACTATTCATGAAACACAGTGTGTGTCAATTTGAATTGGTCTAGGTTTTAAGCAGGATGTCACTCTGCTAACCTTGCACAATTATTGGAGATGTATTCATGGATGAGTTTGACTCAGGTTATAATCACTACCGATACTATAGAATGATTAAACTATTGGTTGATCTTCGATCAAATTGTCCATGCATTTCCCATGAACGTTAGAATTAGGTCATAAGTGTAATTTTAATATTAAGCATTTTATGGACTAAATGGAAATCACCATTATAAATGTTCTACCCACCTCATCAACCATAATGACAAAAACCCAAACAAACAAAGACAAGAAAGCAATATGCAAGTTTTAAAATAACAACCATGACATTATTCAGTACCAGTTTCTTGTTCAGACATAGTCACACATTTATGTATCTTATACAAAGATTAAGCTGGGGTATAAGTGACCATGAGCTAATATATGTAACGAGGAAAAAACTCAAAAGCACAAGCCAATATATATATAAGATGGGCAGATCCCTAAAAAACTACTCAAAAGAAACACTACAAAACCACCTATATGAAAATATAGACCTCACAACAGACAGAGATGACCCTGATATCTACTGGAATAACATTGTCACAGAAATAAAACAATCATTAAATGAGATGTGTCCCATAAAGAAACTAAAAATACAGAGAAACCAAGACCCGTGGGTAGACAGGGAACTGTTAACGCATATTGCAACAAAACGAAAGCTAGGTGACAAAGTGAAACGTACTAAAGACCCAGAGGATAAAAGGGCCTATAATACTGCCAGAAACAACTCCCTCAAAGCAGTAAGGACAGCAAAAAAGAAATATATAGTAAAACAAGACAAGGACTGGGGAAGCAACACGGACTGGAAAAAATGTAAGCTTACTATTCCCCAAAAATAAGATAGAAGAACGGATAAGCTTCCAGGATAAGGATGGAAATATGCACACAGATAGTGATGCAGCAAACAAACTAAATACACACTTTGCCACGGTTGGACAAAGGTTATCAAAGAAATTCACAAGAATCTGGGAAAACAAGTCAGAAGATATCCAGGATGAAATCCCCACCTGCAAAACTGACCTAAAAGAACTAACACAGGTAATAAATGACATAGATGAAAACAAACCAAGTGGAATAGATGGAATCCCCACAAAAATACTAAAAGAGGCACTCCAAGCCATCCCAGATACCATGGTCGACCTGTTCAACTTATCATTTGAGCAGGGACACTTCATCACAGCATGGAAGATGGCAACCATCACCCCCATATACAAAAGTGGTGACAAACAAAACATGGGGAACTACAGACCAATATCAATCTTGCAAACACCAGGCAAGCTAATTGAAAAAATATTCCACAGGCACATAAATGCGCACCTGGAAAAAACCAATATACTAAGCAAGAGGCAAGGAGGTTTCAGAAAACTCCACTCCACATCAAAAACAATAGCAAACCTAACAAGTGATGTGCTGGCATCATTGAACCAAAAGAAATTAGTTGGAGCAGCGTTCATCGACTTCAGCAAAGCCTTTGACACTGTAGACCACAGCATATTAATAAGAAAATTAAACAACATGGGCATTAAATCCAAATCAATAAACTGGATAAAATGCTACCTAAACAACAGGCAGCAAAAAACTAAAGTAAATGGTACACTCTCAGACCAACAAACTATCACCTGTGGTGTACCCCAAGGATCAGTCCTGGGACCACTACTATTTATACTATACATAAATGACCTAGAAAAATGGCTGGAGACAGAATGTCTCCAGCTAAATGCGGATGACACTGTCATATATGCAGAAGGACGCACAGTAGAGGAGGTAGCAACCAAACTGAACAACCTCCTGCTAAAACTGGACAGCTGGTGTGAATCCAATAAAATAACCATCAATGCAAATAAATCTAAAACAGTACTTTTCTCACATACAGCAATCACAGGAAGAAACCTACAATGCACACTAGGAAACCAAACACTGGAAAGTGTAAATCACTACAAATACCTAGGCCTAGAACTGGATAGCCAGCTAAACTACAATCTGTGTTTAACAAAAATCATATAAAAAGTAAATCACAAACTATGGCTATTTGCTAAACTAAGAAACTATATGACACAAGATATGTCAATAAAAATCTTCAAAGGCATGGTACTCCCCTACTTTGACTATGGGGATGTAATCTACATGGGTGCTAAAAAAGAGCTACTTAATAAATTGCAGATACTACAAAATAGGGCCCTGAAAATATGCCTGAAAGTAGACAAACTACACCCCACTTATGACCTACACAAAAGAACTAAAGTAAAGCTACTAGAAAACAGAAGGATAATCCACCTAAAAACATTAGCATATGGATATAGCCAAGACATTAAGCATCTAACCCAACCACAAAGGGACACCAGAGCAAGCAAGGCACCACTACTAAGACAGACCAGAAGCCAGATCAAAGCCCATGAAAGGAGCCCACTGGAAATGGCCGCCAAGGCATGGAATGTGCAAACGGTGAAAGAAAGACAAATTCCTGACCTAAAAACGTACAAAAAATATCTGTGCAAAATAAAAACTGGGAACCCCAACTGAACTGCACCACAAGGGGGCAGGTGATATGTCACGGCCCACCAACTGGACAGCCCAGGGCGGGATAACCGGAAATATAAAAGCCAGATAACATATCCAACAACAATATAAATCAAATCAATTTCAAACAAACATAACTCAACCACCTATTACGTACAAGCCTATGGACATGTAAATAAAATAGGCTAGTATAGAATTAAGTAGAAAAAAGCGGAAAACTCTTCCCAAGAAAACCCCAAAACACTAACATAGAACCTTAAGAAAACAACTAACATGGTAATAGGAATAGAACAAAAATACAATGCCAAGAGGGCCCAACAAAAACTAACATAGGCTACTAAACGTATACTATCTATCTGCTACTGAAATGCAGACAATCAAATAACTTATCAGCAGCTACTGTTTGGTAAGACAACACCAACACTACAGCTGGCCAGCATTGAAAACAAGCCTGGGTACCCAGGCTTACATGCTATGGACAGAATAAATACAGACTCAACAAAAAGAAAAAGAAAAAAAAAAAAAAAAATTGTTTGAAGTATATTTGAAATTTATGTACGACAACTTCTGTTTAAATCACACACTATCTGTACTTAAAGAATGGGAAACTCATCACGCAAGGGTATGCTCAATAAGGGACAATTCAAAACACGAGGTGGAAGGACATGATGTGGAAATTTATTCAGGAGTAGTAAGTCAATTCAAGTAAGTGAACAATGGTGGTGTAGTGAAAGTCAATAAGGTTAATCAAGTAAATAAGCGAATGTCAAGGAAAGTAATGAATGACTGCTGAGATCATAAGTTCAAGTAGTAATAATTCAATTAAAGAACTAATAAGGTTAAGGAGTAAATAATCAAGTCTAAGGTAAATAAGGAAGTCTCTGGGTGACCCAGGTCTCAACCCTTATGATATTCATGGGGTCGGGCAGGCTGGTGAAAAAGAGGTGTTGGTGGTCAGGCGTGTGGTGGAGAAGTGGCAGAGGGAGAGGAGGGTGGAAGGGAAGTAGGGGAAGGCAGGGGACCAGCGACGGCACCAACGGTGAGTGCCAGTGCCACGACCTGGAGGAAAGATGGAAGGAGAGGGAAGGGGAGCGAGGGAGGGGGTGGTGGTGCCACCACGTGGAGGTGGAGGAGGAAGGGAGTGGGAGGCAGAACTGGGGGGGGGGAGAGAGAAGAAGGAAGGGGAGGGGGGGAAGAGGTGTCCGCCTCAGTTTCGAATTACCCATATTGCCGCAGCAATATGAACAATTCAAAACACGAGGCGGAAGTACATAATGTGGAAATTTATTCAGGAGTAGTAAGTCAATTCAAGTAAGTGAACCATGGTGGTGTAGAGAGAGTCAATAAGGTTAATCGAGTAAATAAGCGAATGTCAAGGAAAGTAATGAATGACTGCTGAGGTCATAAGTTCAAGTAGTAATAATTCAATTAAAGAAGTAATAAGGTTAAGGAGTAAATAATCAAGTCTAAGGTAAATAAGGAAGTCTCTGGGTGACCCGGGCCTCAACCAAATAAGGTGGAGAGTGCCCGGGTCGCCACGGTGAAGGAGCGGGCCGGTGTAGCAGGAAATCGGAAACCCTGTAAATCGGAAACCCCCACTTGTGATTTCCTAGGAAATCGCAAACCCCCATGCCATATATGGGCATGGGGGGTTTGCGATTTCCTAGGAAATCACATATCCCCCCTGGAGATCGCAAACCCTCCATGTTACTGATACACCACTCCGTACCAGGTTTAAGGGCGATGTTAGGTACCGAATAGGCCCAACTCTATTCAATGCTATCAGAATTACATACTCAAAAAGTGAAATTTGATCAAATTAACCCTAAAATCGAAGTGATATTAGCGCCGCCGCTACAGCGGGGGTTTGTGATTTCCTAGTAAATCGCAAAGCCCGGGATGTGCAATTTCCAGGGGTTTGCGATTTACTGCCACACCGGTACGTATTGGTGTACGGCTGAGGATCCCCAGTGTCCAAGGTCTTGGACGTCCTGGAGGGGCGCCCCGGCCACTGCGCAGGCCTGGGCAGCCTCTCAGCGAAGGCTGTGAAGAGAATAGGTCCGGTGGTCAGGGCATCCAATGTGACGGAGTGCAGCACGAAGCACGGTGGTGAGGGTGCGGATGGTGAGAGGAGAGCCTTGGGGGGTCAGGAAGGCTGGTGACAAAGGGGATGCCTGGGTGGTGGTGTCGTAGCATCGCCAAGCGCGAACAGGGCAGCAGTCAGATCCCGGGATGCTGGGGATCACAATGGCGAAGGTGTCTGCCGGGGACCTTGAGGTTTTGGTGGACCGGACATTGATGGTTATGTGCGTTCCCTCATCGAGGATGTTGGCATGTCGCAGGGTGTGTCCTGGGTCGTGAGGTCGGCCGGTGATGAGGAGGTTTCCCTGCCGCAGCAGAGAGAAGAAGCCGATGAGGATGGCGGAGGTCAGGACTCGTGCACGTCGCCCGGCCCGGCGTAAGTATCGGACGACGCCGAGGAGGTGGTAGGTGGTAAGCGGTGGAGCCTGTCGTGGGCGGTGGGATGATGTCCGGACGATCCCACGCTTGACGATGGTTATGAAGTAAGTCTCGAAGCTCCGAGTCCTCCCGTCCTTGAGCCTCACCCAGGTCTTGGCCGCTCTGAGGTAGTTCATAACCGTCCCGGGCGACCTGAGCGAGGCGGACAGGTTTGCCAAGGTAGGAGGCTATGTCGAGCTGGGTCGGGCGCAGGGGGTCGTAGTCATGGCTCCAGGCGTGCGCATGGTAGACGTTGACCTGTTGATGCTTGTTCCGCCATGTCCCATGGGCGAGTCCGGCGCAGAAGAGGTTGATGATGTCCTGGTGATCTTGGTGTGCCTGGGGAGAGAGGGGCAAAGTAAATGTCTCTCCCAGGCTAAGCACTGTAGGTTACAAGTGATGAGTCATGGTGGGCATGTATGCGAGTGAGGTCCATGTCATCCACAAAGCGGTCAGCCCTCTGCCTTGCGGCCTGGTCGAAGGGTACCCTGCTGAGGGCGTCCACGAAGGCAATTTTGGCACCAGGCTTGTGGATGACCTGGACCTCACAGGAGTTGAGGGCAGCAAATCTCCAGATCGCCTGGGTGCAAGCACAAAGGGTGGGGTCCCTTCCGGCGCCTGAGTCAAGGACGATCTGGGAGGCCTGGTTGTCAGTGTTTACCACTATGGCATAGTTTTGTGGGTTTGCGGGTGTGAGGGCATGGAGGGCGACCACCAGGTCTATGGCCTCGTGCTGGGCAATGTTGTGTGCTTCGGCCAGGAATTCTGGTTTATACTCTTCGGTCATGTAGCCAGCTGGTGAGTGTGCTCCGCCGGCGAGGAGGGAGGAGTCACACTCTATGACCCACTCATGCTTGGGGGGAGGGCATAGTAACACGACGCCATTGGAGGCGTGCATGTACTGCTTGAACCATTGGATGTCCATGGTCATCTCGACGGTGATGGCGTGCTTCGCAGTGTAGGGGGCGGGGCATTCCTGAGTGCGTCCAGGATCCTGTTCATATAATACCTGGTGGGTCGTACACACTTGGCCACGTGTTGCAGCCTGCCAATGAGGTGCTGGAGGTCCTTCCTGGAGGCCTTGGTGGTGGGCACCCAGGAGGCACACTCGGCGACCACCTCATCAAGTTTTGCCGCCGGTTTTCGAACTGTCATGTCGACTGTGTCGACCTCGAAGCCGAGCCACTCAATGAGTTGGGTGGGCGTCGACACACTTGTGAGGCGAGAGTGCTAGGCCTAGCTCGGCAGTGAGGTGAATGGCGTCGAGGTATGCGATGGTCGCTTCGTGTTCAGAGCTCACGGACCCCACAAAATCGTCCAAATAGCAGAGGACGACATGGCCCTTCCGCCGGAGGAGATAGGTGACAGCGTTGGTGGTGCGGGCGCCATGGACGAAGTCCGGCAACCGAATGAGGGGGATGTCATAATATGTGTCATTGTCTATTGTTATGCCAAGAAGGGGAACGGATAGTGGGCATGTCCTCAATTGTCAATATGCACGGGCCAGGTCGATTGTCCATATGTAGGCCCCTTGCCCGAGGCGGGTGACCTCGTCGGTGAGATTGGTAATATTGGGCAGGGTGTAGGTGACGGGCCTCCCTTGGTAGTGCCCTTTGCGTATCCCTGCGTTGACGCTGGGGCCCCTGGGATAGCTGAGGTTGACGATGCCCTGGCGCTCATCGATGTTCTTCTTCGCCCGGGTCATCATCAGGCTCGTCTGCACCCAGGGGACGAAGGGGGATTAGGGGAAGGGTCCGAGGAGTGCGCCCTTGGCCGCCTTGTCCTTGACGTATTTACGCACCCATCGCAGGTGGTAGGGTCCTCGCGGTGAGTTGGCGGTCGATGTGCCGGGGGGTGAGTCGGCCGTGTAATCGACCGGCCACCCGAACTCGAAAAAGTCGAGCAGCTCGGCATCATGGTAACCGGACAGCAGGGCCCTCCAGCGGTCGATGTTTAGGTCTGAAGGTACTGGTATGCGTGCTGAGACATGATTGGGGAGTGTCGTCGCCCTTACTTGGTCATATATGAACCTGTAGATTTCATGCCCCCACGCCGTCGGGGCGGTAGTTGGCCATATCCTATGCATGTACTGCTTGAACCATTGGATGGTCCATGGTCATCTCGACGGTGATGGCGTGCTTCGCAGTGTAGGGGGCGGGGCATTCCTGAGTGCGTCCAGGATCCTGTTCATATAATACCTGGTGGGTCGTACACACTTGGCCACGTGTTGCAGCCTGCCAATGAGGTGCTGGAGGTCCTTCCTGGAGGCCTTGGTGGTGGGCACCCAGGAGGCACACTCGGCGACCACCTCATCAAGTTTTGCCGCCGGTTTTCGAACTGTCATGTCGACTGTGTCGACCTCGAAGCCGAGCCACTCAATGAGTTGGGGTGGGCGTCGACACACTTGTGAGGCGAGAGTGCTAGGCCTAGCTCGGCAGTGAGGTGAATGGCGTCGAGGTATGCGATGGTCGCTTCGTGTTCAGAGCTCACGGACCCCACAAAATCGTCCAAATAGCAGAGGACGACATGGCCCTTCCGCCGGAGGAGATAGGTGACAGCGTTGGTGGTGCGGGCGCCATGGACGAAGTCCGGCAACCGAATGAGGGGGATGTCATAATATGTGTCATTGTCTATTGTTATGCCAAGAAGGGGAACGGATAGTGGGCATGTCCTCAATTGTCAATATGCACGGGCCAGGTCGATTGTCCATATGTAGGCCCCTTGCCCGAGGCGGGTGACCTCGTCGGTGAGATTGGTAATATTGGGCAGGGTGTAGGTGACGGGCCTCCCTTGGTAGTGCCCTTTGCGTATCCCTGCGTTGACGCTGGCGCCCCTGGGATAGCTGAGGTTGACGATGACTCGGCGCTCTTCAGTGTTCTTCTTCGCCCAGGTCATCATCGGGCTCGTCTGCACCCAGGGGACGAAGGGGGATTAGGGGAAGGGTCCGAGGAGTGCGCCCTTGGCCGCCTTGTCCTTGACGTATTTACGCACCCATCGCAGGTGGTAGGGGTCCTCGCGGTGATTGGCGGTCGATGTGCCGGGGGGTGAGTCGGCCGTGTAATCGACCGGCCACCCGAACTCGAAAAAGTCGAGCAGCTCGGCATCATGGTAACCGGACAGCAGGGCCCTCCAGCGGTCGATGTTTAGGTCTGAAGGTACTGGTATGCGTGCTGAGACATGATTGGGGAGTGTCGTCGCCCTTACTTGGTCATATATGAACCTGTAGATTTCATGCCCCCACGCCGTCGGGGCGGTAGTTGGCCATATCCTATGTAAGGTCGGTTTGTAGGAGAGCAGGGTCTGGGGTGGGTTGTAAGGTGGCGAAGACGTGTCGACTTGGTCGCCGGTTATGTCGTCGATGTCTTCGGTGGCATGTGCCCGATCGTGGTAGGTAAGGAGAGCATCGGGCGCCTCGGCCGGGTCGAGGTCCGTGTCGACTCGTGGGTTATTGTGCGGCCTGGTGGTGGTAGGTTGTACGCACGCGTTGGTAGCATCAGTGGGTTCATAGCTTACCACGACATCTGTGGTGACGGTGGTGTGTGGGCATTGTCAGGTATTCGTCTGTGTGCATGGCAGGACAGGGGAAGGGGTTGTGGTGGGTGGCGGGGGGGTGAAGGGGGGGCGTGGGGCCTTGGTGGGCTAAGGGCGGGGTCTGGGGGGGGAGGGGGCGGGAGGGGGGTGGGGGTGTGGGTCGCGCTTGGAGTGGGGGTGTGGGCCGGAAGGAGGCAGAGTTCCAGTTACAGTGCCGGGTGGTGGCTTCCGGCCTCTGTGGTTCTGCCGCCATGTGTCTGATGGCGCGTGGGGTCTGCGGTGTCGGGTAGGCAAGCAGTGTAACGGCCTGGACCCATCCGGGGCGCCTCGGCAGTGTCTGGTAGGCGAGCGCGGGAATAGCCATTAGCGGAGTCATTAGTGGCGGCTGCGGCGTCAGGGGTGGCGACTGATGGGCTGGGGCCGGCGGCATCTGAGGGAGGCGAATGGTGGTTTAGGTCCTGGAGGGCGCGACGGTTAGGGGTGTGGAGTAACGCGTCTGGGGAGCTGCTCCAGTGGGTTTTGGTGGGAAGGTTGGCTGGTGCCACAGTGCGGGGGCTCCCATCTGCGTCGGTCTGGGTTGGTTTGAATGTTACGCCACGTGGTGGGGTTTTGGCGGGAATGCAGTCGCTATCCGTGTCAATGCATATGGGTTCGTGATCGGTGCCGTTTACGCGTGGGGTTGGGTCCCATGGCGCGGGTACTGTAACAAACCTGCATGTGGAGGAAACGAGGCGTAATGCAGGTGGGGGGCGGCTGCATTGTGTCTTGTGTGTCGTATATAGTGGCATTTTCTCCGGCCTCACCAGAGCCATTGACTAAAAATCCGCTCTGGCCGATTCCTCAGTCTCGAGTGCCGCGGCCTTGCGCTCAGTCTGGCGTTTCTTGTTATTGCACTCCTGTTCTCTATGTGGGTTTGCCTTTTTGTACTTATTTGCGCACCAGGCGCACACATGTGCGTGCCGGTAGCTTCCGATCCCATGTGATGCAGTGTGGCCATAATCCGTGGCCCAGTTCCATTTGTGGCATGGGCAGCCATCCGTGTCAGTATTGAACTCCGGGCGTTTGTACGGTGCGTTGTTCGTGCCTGTGGCCTGTTCGTCAGCACATGGTTGGTAGGGTCGGGTCGGGTGGTCAGCCATAGCGGCTCGTCTCTCTTCCTCCTTATGTATGCCTGCGAGACATGCTGCCCGTTTCGTCTTGGTGGCTGAGGATAGGCTTTATCCAGGATTGGAGCACCTTGGGGTCTTTGTGCATGCGTGACAGGGCCGCGGGGTATTCGTGCCATGTGCTCTCCCCTGGGCCTAACCTACCCTTGCGCTCGTCCCTGATAACATAGGTGTGGGGGAGGAGTTGGGTCCTACCTCTTTTGCCTTGTCGTCCGTCCGTGTTGGCACCGATGATGGCGTCAATCACGTCTCTTTGTTGGTACTCGTCGTCACTTGAGGATGTGGCAGTGACGCGCCGTGCATGGCGCGACCTCCTGTGCCTCGGCCGTTCCTGTGATTCTGACCTGGGTGCGGTGGCTGCGTGGTGTCGGTCTAGGTTATCTCGGTGAGCGTGTGTGCGGGAACCTAGCACGTGGGGTTTGTGGCGATCGGTTTGAGTCGGGGGTGTCGTGTCTCCTGCATTTCTGGTTGGGCCTGTCGTCTGACGAGTTGCTCTGTGAGCGTTTGTCTGTCCTGACCGTTTCCAGTGCATTTATCCTGTCCGGCATGGTTTTGGCCAGGTCGGCTTGCTGGGGTATGGAGTCGGTAACAGACTGTCGTAGCATGGTTAACTGCTCGGCCGCAGACATGTCGTCGTCGGTCGTCTCGTCCGCTGTGGGTTTTGCCTTAACTATCATGGAGCATGGTCTACCCCGTTGGCGTGGTGTACATGTAGCATCATCAGAAGCGGCGGCAGTTCGTCGGGTTGTCTTGCATGGCGGCATCGTGGTTGTTGTCCGGTGTTCGTCGGTGGTTATCAACCAGGAAGGCTAGTAGAAAAAAGGTGTTGGTGGTCAGGCATGTGGTGGAGAAGTGGCAGAGGGAGAGGAGGGCGGAAGGGAAGTAGGGGAAGGCAGGGGACCAGCGGCGGCACCAGCGGTGAGTGCCGGTGCCGCCACCTGGAGGAAAGATGGAAGGAGGGGGAAGGGGAGCGAGGGAGGGGGCGGCGGTGCCGCCACCTGGAGGTGGAGGAGGAAGGGAGTGGGAGGCAGAACGAGGGGGGGGGGGAGAGAGAAGAAGGAAGGGGAGGATGGGGAAGAGGTGTCTGCCTCAGTTTCGAATTACCCATATTGCCGCAACAATATGAACAATGGTCACCCGTTTTTCAAATTTAGATAATATTATTTTGTCTGATGGCTAAACAATCTTGCAGTGCAAAGGAATGCCAAATTGCAGTTGTTTTATCAGGTTGTCATTATTGGACTGTTGTAATGTATTCATGGTTTTAATCATTTTTACGCTGTCAATTGTGAATCAAATGCTCATAAGCCAAATGACATTTTTTACATAGTGTAACATTGCATAATCACGATGCATTTAATTGTTGCCATATTTCCGTAGATGAAGTCTTAACACCTTTTCAATGTTTGATGACATATATGATGCAGTAAGATGGGCCGGGCCATCTTTGAAATAATAGCGTATTGATAATGTTTGGTGTGCATAACACAGTTCTGTAGCTAAATCCAAGTTGTGTCCCAGATTCCCATCTTCCTGCGATTATGTGATAAATTGACCTAATTTAGAAGGGTACACAGCATGTATTTACAGTAATGCATATTCCACGTAAACTTCAAATACTGTCTTCTGCATCTGCTTTCCCAAGTCAAACTTTGGTAATATACTGGTACATGAGCTTCATTCATAATTTGTAGACATTCTTGAGTGTGACATGGATATTTGTGATGCGAATGCAAAATGCACAGACACTCCTGGAACTTTTATATGCTCATGCAATGACGGATACTCAGGCAGTGGACTGGTGTGCACAGGTATGTATCAAGCAATTATGACTCACTATTCATGAAACACAGTGTGTGTCAATGTGAATTGGTCTAGATTTTAAGGAGGATGTCACTCTGCTAACCTTGCACAATTATTGAAGTTCTATTCATGGATGAATTTGACTCAGTTTGTCATCACTACCGATACTATAGAATGATTAAACTAATGGTTGATCTTCTGTCAAATTGTCCATGCATTTCCCATGAATGTTAGAATTAGGTCATCAGGTGTAATTTTAATATTAAGCATTTTATGGACTAAATGGAAATCACCATTATAAATGGTCTACCCACCTCATCAACCGCAATGACAAAAACCCCCAAAAAGACAAGAAAACAATATTCAAGTTTAACAATAACAACCATGACGTTATTCAGTACCAATATTGTCTATGATTCTTATTTCATTTGGAATGTTAACCCAATGATGTTGATCTCCTAAATATGCAATCATTGTCATCATCTTTGTCCTACACCTTCAGATATTGATGAATGTGTTATTAGCACTGATAATTGTGATGGAAATGCGAACTGCACAAACATTGCTGGAACCTTCTCTTGTACCTGCAACTCTGGTTACATGGGTGATGGAACCCAGTGTGCTGGTAAGTCAATGGTTAATTATAGTGTAATTTGTAACTTGTTAAAGCGGGCAGGCACACCGCCTCTCTCCCGCAGCTACTGATTACACTCTCACCCACCAATGACACTCGCCGATCTAACCCACGCCCCCCTGCTCAGGTGGCAGCCAATCACTAGCTCTCCCTGCATTTGGACGAGGCTCAGCCTCCCCAACCTCCAGTCACTTGCCACCTTGCTCCCGGGCCGAGCCAATACCCTCGCTTCAAAGGCAACTATGCCTAGGAACAGCATGTCTGCCAAGAAGCAGGGCTCAGAGCACTCAGCCAAGTCCCGACCGCAGCCCAGTATCCAGGGTGTCCCACCCGCTCCTCTGCGCGGTATCAGCAGTCAAGTGCCCCTTTGCACAATTGCCGGCAGTCCCTCAGGACCAGGCATTCAGGACGCCGGTCCCATCAGGCTCAGCCCCGCTCGAGTACGCCAACTACTCGGCAGTACTCAAACACCTGTGCCACCCCTCAGGCTCAACCCCAACCTATTCTCGAGCCATTCTCTCAGGAGGGGAGGCGCCAGCTACCTGCTCATGGCGGGCAGCTCAATTCAAGAAATCAAGTCTCGGGAGGACTGGGCGAGTGACTGCGTCTACCTCTATCTTAAAGTTTCCCTGCAGGAACGGATCACGGATGTTCTGAGGGTCGCTAACCTGCTTGCTGCAGTTGGCTCCCCTGCCTGACATTCCCCTGCTCATGCCAGCCATTTTTGTTTGACTTTGTGTTGGGTTCTTTCCTTGGGTCTTGTTTACTCCCAACTCATACTCACACTACTTGTTCATTGTCATAACACTACTGTTCCACTATCTAAAGTAAGAATGATTGGATAGTGATAAACCATTTATCGCGTGTAATAAGCTGTGTAGTGGTCTCCCCTCCCTGCTGGGGTGGGTGGGGGGTGTAATATCTATAATAACCGACTACACACGTTGACGTCTTGTTGCATAGTGCCTTTATTCGGGTCAATCCTCAGCGTCCCAGGCCTCGCCTGCCGGTGGCTCCCCCGTCATGCAACCCCGGGTACCAATACATCACATCTCCCCTTCAATAAAACATGTAAATTTCATGCACATACAATGGTCATGAATAAATGAACTGAGATAAGCATAACAATTTCTGTGTTAATAGACAGTGACATAATATACAACGCATACAATGGCGATACAACAAGTAATATCATTGGTCACACCTTTGACATGTTTTCACCTTTATTTAAAGGGGGTCGGTGTGCGCATTTTGCGCCGCCCCGGTATCTTTGTGCATGCGGTAAATACTGTCCCTTGGCGAGCCCGATTAATGGGGCTGTCACACTACGACGTTTGTCCCGGCGACCCGTCAGCGTTGAAAGTACCATATTGCGCGTCGAGAAACGTCAAACTTTTCGGCGGTTTGGGGGAAAAGATCGGCGTCAGCACGGCGCGTTATGTGCGCGCGGCCAACGTGTGTCGACGCGCTGGGGAAAAAAAAAAAAAAGTTTGGCGTGACGTCTTCATTTAACCTTAAATGTTGCTAGGGCATAAAACAAAAACGGCCCAGTTTCCCGCAACGTGTGAGCAACGACCCTCCTGCGCTCGCGCCGTCTTCCTAGCGTTCCAATAACGTTATTCCGGCGCGTCCAACGCAGCGCGACGCGCGCCTAACGTCCTTACCCATATATTTGCGTGCGTTGTCGATCGCTGTTTTTTTTTTACAAGCTTAAAACCTTGGGCGACCGGCAACGCGCGCCGACGTTGTCCGCCAACCATCAACGTCAAGCATAGTGTACCGACCGGTACCGACGCGCGCATAACGCGCCCCCAGCGCGTCTCGATATTTCACTAATTATCGCCCAAAATCAACACACGTCGACGGGTCGCCGGTAAGGCCCTGTCACACTACGACGTTTCTCACCAACGCGCTTCGACGGGTTGGGTTTTTGTTCAAAACGTCGGTACACATCCGGTACCTTACCGGCGCGTTGCCGGCGCGTTACCGGCGCGTTATCGGTGCGTCGGTACATAGCAACGTGTGAATGGACACGTCGGCGCACATCGAGCCGCGTCAAGGTTTTGTGCTTGCACAAAACTTTCGACGGGCCGCAATGCGCGGCTGCGTGTTGGCGGGCGCATTACGGACGCGTTAGCAACACGTTGGCGGCGCGCCGGCAGAACGCTGGCAGACCGTTGATCAACGTCAGTTAACGTTGGCTTTTTTTCCCCCAAAATGCGCCCGTTCCGTCGGCGCGTCCGTAACGTCCCATCGACGGGTAGTGGGCACGCTATTGGCATTGCTCCAGCGTATCTCGGCGCATTGGACGTGTTGCCGGCGTGCCTGGACGCGTTGGCCGCGCGGTGTGGACGCGCTGCGGGCGCGTCCTAAAGGCCCTGTCACACTACGACGTTTCCCCCGGCGCGCCGGCAACGCGCAACATATTTGCAACCCGTCGAGAAACGTCAAACTTTACGGCGTGTTGGGGGGTGGTTGGACGGGCAGCAGCGTGTTGGTAGCGTGATCATAGCGTGTTATTAGCGCGCCGTCAACGGGTATCGACTTTGCAGGCTGAAAAAGCCTCCCTCCCTCCGTCCCTGTGTCTGTGTTTGTGTGTCTCTGTGTCTGTGTGTCTCTGTGTGTGTATATGTGTATATGTGTGTGTCTCTTTGTCTCTGTGTGTGTTTGTGTGTGTATGTGTGTGTGTCTCTGTACGTGTCTCTGTGTCTGTGTCTCTGTGTATGTGTGTGTATCTATGTGGGTGTATATGTGTGTGTCTCTGTGTCTCTGTGTGTGTATATGGGTGTGTCTATGTGTATGTGTGTGTGTCTCTGTGTATGTGTGTATGTGTGTGTATCTATGTGTGTATCTATGTGTGTGTATATGTGTGTGTCTCTGTGTCTCTGTGTGAGTCTGTGGGTGTATCTCTGTGTATGTGTGTGTCTCTGTGTATGTGTGTATGTGTGTGTCTCTGTGTCTATGTGTGTCTCTGTGTCTTTGTGTGTGTCTCTGGTTGTGTCTCTGTGTGTATCTCTGTGTATGTGTGTCTGTGTATGTGTCTCTGTGTCTTTATGTGTGTCTCTCTGTGACTGTGTGTGTGTCTCTGTGTATGTGTGTCTGTGTATGTGTGTCTCTGTGTCTTTATGTGTGTCTCTGTGTATATGTGTGTGTCTCCATGTGTGTTTGTGTGTGTCTCTGTGTCTCTGTGTTTATATGTGTCTGTGTGTGTATGTGTGTGTCTCTGTGTGTGACTATGTGCTTCTGTGTGGGGAGGGAGGGGGGGGGGGGGGGAGAGGGAGAGAGAGAGAGAGGGAGGGAGAGAGAGGGAGGGAGGGAGGGAGAGTGTATGTGTGTCTCTCTCTCAGAGACACACACTCAGACACAAACACACACATAGAGACACACACAGAGACACAGAGTCACACAGAGACACACACAGACACAGAGACACACACAGACACAGACACAGACACAGAGACACACATACACATAGACACACACAGAGACACAGAGACACACACATACACAGAGACACACACTGAGACACAGTGACAGAAACACAGATACACAGAGACACACACACATACACAGAGACACAAAGATACACACACAGAAACACAGAGACACAGATACATAGACACAGAGACACAGACACACACATAAACACAGAGACACAAAGATACACACACAGAAACACAGAGACACAGATACATAGACACAGAGACACAGACACACACATAAACACAGAGACACACACACAGACACAGAGACACACCCAGAGACACAGTGACAGAAACACAGAGACACAGAGGCACACACAGAGACACAGATACACAGCGATACACACACAGAAACCCAGAGACACAGACACAGAGACACACACAGAGACACAGACACACACATATACACAGAGACACACACATAGACACAGAGACACAGACACAGACAGAGACACAGGGGAGGAGAGAGGGAGAGAGAGAGAGGGAGGGAGAGAGGGAGGGAGGGAGAGTGTATGTGTGTCTCTCTCTCAGAGACACACACACACATACGCATACACACATAGAGACACACCGAGACACAGAGTCACACAGAGACACACACAGACACAGATACACACACAGGCACAGACACAGACACACATACACAGAGACACACACAGAGACACAGAGACACACACATACACAGAGACACACACACTGAGACACAGTGACAGAAACACAGATACACAGAGAAACACTCACAGACACAGAGACACAGAGATACACACAAAGAAGCACATATACACAGACACAGAGACACAGACACAGAGACACACACAGATACACAGACACACACATAGACACAGAGACACACACATAGACACAGAGACACATACATACACACAGACACACACGTACACAGAGACACACACACTGAGACACAGAGGCACACACAGATACCCACACACAATGACACACAGACACACACACAGACACACACACCTCCACATATACACACACACAAAAAGACACAGAGACACACACAGACACACACATACACAGAGACACAGACACAGAGACACACACACAAAGACACAGAGACACACACACAGACACAGAGAGTCACACACAGAGACACAGAGACACACACACATAGACACACACAGACACACACATATACACACACAGACACAGAGACACACACAGAGACACAGAGCCACACACAGAGCCACACACACAGACACAGAGACACACACACACAGACCCACACAGCAACGTGCGAGCAACATTCATCCAACGCGCTGGTAACGTGTGTCAACGTCCTGCAAACGCGCCCGTCGCGCTGATAACGCGTGTCTACTTCCTGCCAACGCGCCGGTAACGGACGATCCAACACGTTGGCGCGCGTCGCCGCGCGTCCAAAGTTTTGTGCATGCACAAAACCTCGACGCGCGCCGACGCGCGCCGACGCGCGCCGACGTGTCCATTCACGCGTTGCTATGTACCGACGCGCCGATAACGCGCCGGTAACGCGCCGGCAACGCGCCGGTAACGTACCGGACGTGTACCGACGTGTTGAACAAAAACCCAACCCGTCGGCACGCGTCGAAGCGCGTTGGGGAGAAACGTCGTAGTGTGACAGGGCCTTAACGTGTTGCTGGCGGGTATGTACGCGTTGACACGGTACTAATGCGACACCAACGCGCCCTCAACGCACCGACAGCACGCCGACAGCGCGCCGACAACACGCCGATGGCACGCTGGGAACCCGCTGGTGGGACGTTGACATGTTGTTCTGCCGCGCGTCGAAACATGTTGGCCGCGCGCTTATAGCACGCTACTAACACGCTGCGCCGCATCAAACTTTCTCCCAAAGCGCCGAAGAGTTGGACGCGTGCCGATGGGTTGCAAATATTTTGCGCGTTGCCGGCGCGCCGGCAGAAACGTCGTAGTGTGACAGGGCCTTAAGAAGCGTCGTAGTGTGACAGCCCCATTACATTTTGCATGTTGGTTTGGCTTTCCATGTGTTGCTTCTCTTATGGGGCTGTCACACTACGACGCTTCTGGCCGGCGACCCGTCAACCTGTGGTGTTTTTGGGCGATATTTGGTGAAATATGGAGAAGCGCTGGTGGCGCGTTATCGGCGCGTCGGTACACGTCGGTACACTATTTTGGACGTTAACGGTCGGCGGACAACGTCGGCGCGCGTTATTGGTCGCCGATCGTTTTGAACATGTCAAAAACTCCCAGCGACCGGCAACGCGTGGGACTAAATGGGTAAGAACGCTAGGAGGACGTTAGGCGCGCGTCGCGCTGCGTTGGACGCGCCGGAATAACGTTATGGGAACGCTAGGAAGACGGCGCGCGCGCGGGAGGGTCGTTGCTCGCGCGTTGGGCAAACTGGGCCGTTTTTGTTTTACGCCCTAGCAACATTTAAGGTTAAATGAAGACGTCGCGCCAAACTTTTTTTTTTTTCCCCCCAGCGCGTCGACACACGTTGGCCGTGCGCGCATAACGCGCCGTGCTGACGCCGATCTTTTCCCCCAAACCGCCGAAAAGTTTGACGTTTCTCGACGCGCAACATAATACTTTCAACGCTGACGGGTCGCCGAGAGAAGCGTTGTAGTGTGACAGGCCCATTACTACGCTTTTTCCGCATGCACCAGTTGCCTCTTTGTTCTGCTTAGTGCGCCGCTCGGTACTGACTTGCGCTATAGTTACATCTCTTCCCTTTTTTATAATTTTTTTATTTTTATATATATTGTTTATTTACTATGTCTTTCAATATACTTATGTCGTTTTGACATATGCACATATGTATACAGGGTACATTTTACACGTGATTAAATATCGTAGATAGTGCATGCTTTAGTGAAATACATATCTTATAGTATTTTACATAGCAGCTGTCAGCGTTTATCTTGCTGCGATATGTGACTGTTGTTACACGAGATATTGTACCTGATTCCCATTTCCCAGTGTGTGTCATGTATTTTACTTTCTGGCCAATGGGCAACTGTTTGTGTTCTTTTCCCGCTTGTTTGTCATACCATTTCTTTTGTGTTTGTTGCGCCCTTAATATCTGTGTTGCAGTTTGTTTTGGTATTTGTGGTTTTAGTTGGTTGTCTAGAGTGGGCAATCTCGAGCGCAATTTGCGGCTCATTAGTAGTTGCGCCGGTGACGCACCCATGTCCGTGCACGGCGTGTTTCTGTAGTTTAGCAAGTGTAGGTTGTAATCTTTCCCCTCATCTACTGCTTTTTTTATCATGATTTTTACTGTTTGAACGTATCGCTCGACCTGTCCGTTACTTTGGGGGTAATGGGGGCTCGAAAATACTGTCTTAAACCCATATTCTTTTGCGAACTGTTTGTAGTCATTGCTTGCGAACTGGGGCCCGTTATCAGATACTATTGTTGCTGGGATGCCATGTCTGCAGAATATTTGTCGCATAGCTTGTATGACCTGTTTACTCGTCGTTGTTCGCATTTCCACTACTTTTGGATATTTAGAGAAGTAGTCTACCATCAATGAGTAGTTTTAATTGCCTATCTGGAATAGGTCTATACCTATCTTGTTGAAAGGGATGTTTGGTATTTCGTGTGATTGGAGTGGTTCGCTGTGTTGTTTATTGCGGTATTGTTGACACAACGCGCATCTGGCTACCTTGTCTTCTATCTGTACCTGCATGTTTGGCCAAAAAACGTGTTGCCTAGCTAGTCTCTTGCTTTTGACTATGCCTTGGTGTGTCTCATGCAGCCTATCTAGCATCGTTTTCTGTAGCGATTTTGGAATGATTACTCTGACGCCCTTTAGTAAAACCCCACCCTGTGACGTTATTTCATGTCGAAATGTGTGGTAGGCTACGGTGTGGCGCATTTAGGAATGGCTACTTTTTCTTCTGGCCATCCATGCCTTACCAGTTTCTCAACCTCTGCTAATGTTGTATTGAGCCGAGTTTCTCTGGCGATTTCTTGCCAAGGTTGTTGCAAAACTCCTACCGCCGCGATAGTAATTTCTTTGTCGAATAGCCTGTTGGGTTTGATGGATTCACTGGGGTCTCGCGACAGGGCATCTGCAACGAACATTTCGGAACCTTTAATGTATGTTACCTCTATGGTGTAGTTTTGGAGGCACATTCTCATGCGCTGCATTCGTGCCGAAAGTTGATGCAAGGGCTTGTTCATGATCGCTACCAGGGGTTTATGGTCTGTTTGTACAGTTACACTTTTGCCAAATTTGTATTCGTGGAATTTTGTGCAGCCAAAGCATATGGCCAGCAGTTCTTTTTCAATAGCCGTGTTTAGACGGGAGAGTTAAATCGCTTCATATAAATCGCCTTGCCTAGTTCGCCTCACATTCGCCGTGTAAACGCGACTCTGAGGCGGATTAGGGCTGATTCGCTTCATATGATTCACTTTATGTAAACCACCTTGCGAGGTGGTTTATATGAAGTGATTCTGCTGGTTCCCGGGCGGTGATAGTATAAAATACTAGCGCTTGCCAGCTACAGATGGAGCAGTAACTAATCGCTGGTGCCCAGCAGTGTTAGGGCCCGATTAGGCCGAAATCTATTAAATGCGATCATATTTAACAGAATTACATACTCAAATAATGAAATTTAATTAAATTAACCCTAAATTACAATCGATATTAACGTAGCAGCTGCATCGGTGTCGAATCGCCGAGTGTAAAGTAAACAAATAGCAGTGCTCGCCGGCTACAGGCAGAACTAAGGCTGCTGGTTCCCGGCGCCGAAACACTTTCAAACACGCTTCGTGTAAACGTGCCGCTACTTCGCTTCATATGAATCGCTTTGTCTAATTCGCTTCACAATTGCCCGTGTAAACACGGCTTATGACTGCGTAACTACTTTGCGTGTTATCTAATGCTTTCGACAGACCTCTTTGTCTGTCGAAAGCATTAGGCTTTCGACAGACAAAATGCTGTCGAATAGCCTATCTGGAATAGGTCTATACCTATCTTGTTGAAAGGGATGTTTGGTATTTCGTGTGATTGGAGTGGTTCGCTGTGTTGTTTATTGCGGTATTGTTGACACAACGCGCATCTGGCTACCTTGTCTTCTATCTGTACCTGCATGTTTGGCCAAAAAACGTGTTGCCTAGCTAGTCTCTTGCTTTTGACTATGCCTTGGTGTGTCTCATGCAGCCTATCTAGCATCGTTTTCTGTAGCGATTTTGGAATGATTACTCTGACGCCCTTTAGTAAAACCCCACCCTGTGACGTTATTTCATGTCGAAATGTGTGGTAGGCACATTTCGACATGACAAAATGTGCCTATTGCAGTGCTCGCCGCAATAGGCGAGCATTGCAATAGGCACATTTCCAGGGGAATTTGAAAACGTTTTCAAGTTCCCTCCCTCGTTTTAACTTTCCCTCCCCCCATTGTTGGGGAATTTTCTTTATTTTTCTTTATTTATTTATTAAAAAAAAAAATTTCATGACACATATAATAATACACAAAGAATAGCCTAGTGGAAATTATTACTAGTACAACAAAACATATTTCACTCCAAATGACAGAAAAAGTATGCAAGATGGCTAAGAACAAAATACTATAGGTCTGAATTTTAAAACGTTTTTTAAAGTTTTTTAAACAATTTAAAATTCCCGGAGGGAGGAATTTGAAAATAGGGGGTGGAATCTGAAAACTGTTTTTAATTTCCCTCCGGGGAAATTAAAAACCTTTTCAGATTCCCCGGGGGAACTTGAAAAGGGGGGAAATTGAAATCGTTACACCGGTGTCCAGTTTGAAGTTTACGTCTACGGGACCTACTGGTATGTTGGCAAACCAGAGGTCTGAAGCGGCGCCGTTGTCTGATGAAATTGCGCCGATGAACAGCTCGTCCATCTGGAAATCACCTTGCCACTCACTTTGATCGGCGCGTTCCTCGACTGTTAGTTCGTTCACTGCTGTGGTTCAGCTTCTGCATACTTTCGCGAAATGTCCAATTTGTTGGCACGCCGAGCACGATTTGCCTTTTGCCTCCCGGTCGGCACGATGCGAATAGCCGCACCACGCACACTCCGGTTGATTTGCCGTGCCGCCTTGCTGGTCACGCGTCCACCTTGATCCTGGCCTGGACTGGCGTGCATTTCCGCATGGTGGTCTTTGCGTATTGTACTGTTGCCGGACGGCATCGACCGCGTATTCCGTGTTGGCAGAGGAGGTTATTTGTCGGTCTTTGTGCTCGCTCATCCGACACATTTCTTCACACAGTGGCAGTGTTAGCTTCCGCGTCTGCAGCAACCGATCGCGTAGAATGTCACATTTAATTCCACTCACCGGTCGATCGCACATGAGTGATTCTTCTAGGGCACCATACTGGCAGTGGCCTATTTTATGGCGCACTTCCCGTATGTAAGAGTCCATGTTCTCCAAGCCTTGGTTGTAGGCATTGAAGCGATAGCGTGTGACGGTTATGTTGGTGCGTCCTTCGCAGTACTGTCTGAACGCTTCTTTGAGAGGCGCAATTTTGTCGGTTTCGGCTGGCGTGAAGGCCATCGATTGATGGACTTTTTGCACCTCGGGGCCCGTGACATGTAGGAATACGCAGCATTGTATCCGCTCACTCCTGGTCAGTACTCCAGCGGCTGTGGAATATGTGTTATAGGCGTGTATCCACGCTTTCCAGTTTGCTTCCACACCCTCGTCTAGGTTTAGGGGCCCTGGAGGTTTCAATCCGGAGAGTGCCATGGCGTTTCGCGAAGGTCTGCTTCCGAACTGACACCATGTAATATTGTTATCTATAATAACCGACTACACACGTTGACGTCTCGTTGCATTGTGCCTTTATTCGGGTCAATCCTCAGCGTCCCAGGCCTCGCCTGCCGGTGGCTCCCCCGTCATGCAACCCCGGGTACCAATACATCATAGGGGGAGGGTCCTGCGTGACCCCCCCTTCTATGGGGTGGAACTCTCCACTCGCATGATAGCATTTTAAAAAAACTAACGAGTTGGGGTCTTGTTTACTCCCAACTCATACTTGCACTACTTGTTCATTGTCTTAACACTACTGTTCCACTATCTAACATAAGAATTATTATATATAAGTGAAGTGGGCGGGACTGCTCACCTTGGGCATTTGCGCGCTGGTGCCGAGTGACTCGCATCTGCTCACAAAATGCTGTTTTTCGCAGAGGGTTACTTCTCTAATAAGGCGCATATAATTGATGAATTACTGATAAATTTAAATGAACCCTATCCACATTTCCATAACCACTTTCACAAATTTGGTCTTTTAATTACTTCCCAGGACATGGAACGAGATTCAAGCAATTCCCCAGTATGGAAACCCCCCGCCCCCCCAAAAAAAATCCGACTTTAGGCGAAAAGACCCAGACAACTCACGATAACGACGACAGCATTCTGTGATGGGTTGTAGTTGAGAAGGGCAGCACCAGATGCCTTCTTCAGGTCTGCGAATGAACCATCTTCTGAACAGCTGCAAACACAAAACACACACATACGAAATATGCATCTTCACCTGGCTCCAAAGCAGCACTAGCGTTAGTTGATCTCTGCAGGTGGGGGTGGGGGGGCGGTTGTCGACCTCAGGGATGAAAGTGGTCTCCAGGAAAAAAAGCGGAAATGCTGATATTCTCCTATAGGTTTAGCATAGGCAGGGAATGGCGGAAAATTCCCGGAAGTTAGGTTTGATATATATTGGTATATGCTGATAGTGCTGCGCCGTTTGAAGCACGTATTAGTAGTATATGCTGATAGTGCTGCGGTGTCTGCACTACATATTAGTATATGCTGATATAGCAGTAGAGCCTATATGTTAATCGTGCTGCGGGTTTGGAAAAATCCCATAAATCCGCGAAATCGCGGAAATCTTTCATCCCTGCGACCTATAGGCTAAAATAACGACAGGCACTTAGACGGATTAACCGTGACAGCAGCAGCAACACTAGCTTGACTGCTTAGTTCTGGATTAATTTAGTAACATTAATATACCCCGAACGGCGAGGGTACACCCAGGTAGTTGAAATAACCTAATATATATACTTAGGCCGATAAATACGCGTGAAGGCAAATTCCAGTATTTAGACGAAACTCTGGCTGGCCGCCTTTAGTTTGGGGCGGACACCGACGGAGACGGCTGAAGCGGCCCGCGGCAGGCCCAGGAAATTCACAAGGAAATAATTACATAAATTAACACGAAGGCTTGCCTTAAGCGGGGGTGGAATAGCCTGACAGTTAAACTGGTGCCATGACCAGGATTAGTAAGGAGTGTAATACCTTTTGGTTCACCTTTTATATGTGATTATTCGAAGAAAAACGGTGTGTTGTCTTTCTTGACAGCGCATTCGCTCTGTGACAGTGGCACATGGCCACTGCCTTCATGCTACACAACGTAGCGTGACGATTTAGGGGGTACCGGGGTTACATTATTATATGGGCATATTAGTGTTAGCCAAATTGGTACTCCTGTTTTATTTTGTGGCTAGTCACCTATCTTTCGCTTTGAGGCCAGGAGCCTATGAGCCACAGTAAGATTCGAAACGAAAGGCGTTTCAACATAATAACGGCGCACCCTTATGTCGCTCTGAATGGAGGAGTCGTACGGGACGAGGACTATCTACCCCGGCATAAGGTGATGCGCGCGTTATATTTAGTTAGAGTACTAAAATATGTTACTGCGGCCTTCCAGCGATTGGAGTCGGTTAGAAATAAGGATTGGTTAGGCTGGCGGCAGTTAGCTTTGAACTAGTCCGTGTATTTCCATTTGTTACAACATCTCCTAGCGACGAAGCGCGTCATGAGATGGAGGTGACGTCAGGAAGCGTTATTGGAGCATTAAGTCAGTTGTACAGTCACTGCCAGACAGTTTGGTCGGCTGTCACTATGTGCTGCTACTTTAACTTCGTTTCGGTCTGTTTTGAACTTTAATTTCACTTTTCTTTTCGTATATCTTTCTAATTTTGTTCTCCATATTCGGAACTCTCTTTGCAATTCTGCTAGTAAAATTTCCTCGTATGAATTAAAAGTTTTTGGAGGATGCTGATTATTTGAATTAGGGCCAGCTGCAACGCCGGGAGTGTTGTCAGCTTTGGTTCAAAAGGAAAACCTTCCCAGCGCACCTGGTAACAGTTGTGCTAAAAACCATTTACACAATCTCTCAGCAGACTTCTGTCTACCTAAAGGCATAGCAGCCCAGTCCACTTGTACAGCTATTGGCGTCCGCCAGGTTTTCTTGGCGGGTATGCGGTCGTTGTGCTCAGAAAATATGAGTGGCAATGAGCCAGATCTGTGCATGGACTACATATTAAAGAAAACCGGTCTGGACTTACATAATGTAGGTGAGCGAGACCAGTTTGCTATGAATATTTTTCCGCTTAATGGAAAAAGATGGTACGTTCCCATTAATATTAGAGGTTCCAAGGGGTTCTTTCTTATCAACACGGGCACAGCTATGTCCGTGATAGGTAAGAGATTCTTTGACGATCTCAATCTGAACACTCGTAATTTGGTTGCTGAAGTGAAACCTTTGAGTGTTACTGGCTTAGTGATTCCACAATTTGGTTGTACGGACATACCATTAGGTATCGCCAACCAGATTTTTCACTCGTCAGTATTAATAGTTGATATACCAGAAGACGGTATATTGGGGAGTGACTGGATGTCATTTTATGAAGCCAGCCTTTCCCCACATAATGGACTTTTTGAAGTCCTCCAATTCTATAATTTAGTCACATAACTCAGAACAGATTGCGGCATTGCATGTCTGGCTGAGGATGTGACAATAGCTGCTCACCAAACTGTCACAGCTTTAATTACGACTAGGCATATAGACGGGGAAGGTCAGTGTTTAATTGAACCCGACCCTGAAATGCTCAGTCCCATTGGAGTCACATCAGCACATTCTTTGATTAATGGGTCAAAAGGTGCCATCTTACCACTCTGTAACACTACAGACGACTGTGTCCATTTGTCGCGATGTCAAATTATTGGTAACGCAACAGAGGCCAGATCGCATGGTTCCATTGATAGTCCTATGGCCGCATGGTGTTTGACTTGTTAAAACGAGAACGCGGTGTAGAGGGATTTGGACGATCCCCTGAACCGGCGTTTTGGTCGATTGGAAGCAATTTAAAGGATTGCCACAAATTCCAGACTTCATACTATCCATGGCTGAAACCACACATTTGGATCATATGAAGTATAAGATAAAAATCGCAGAATTTCTTTTCGAGTTTTGTGATATATTCGCGAAACCGGATGCTAAGTTGCGTTGGACCGATGTGGTACAACACCATATAGACATCGGTGACAACGCCCCATTTAGGATACCATATCGAAGATTAATGGATTCCAAGAAGCAAGCCCTGGAGGACGAGGTGGCCAAGATGCTAGCTTCTGGAATTATTATGGTCAGCAAAAGTCCCTACAGTTCGCCGGTTCACCTGGTTACCAAAAAGGATGGAACGTGGCGATTTTGTATAGATTATTGGAAATTAAATGCTATGATGCGCAAAAAGGCGTACCCTTTGCCACGCATCGATGAGAGCCTGGATAGTCTTGGAGGAAATAAGTGGTTCTGCACTTTGGACCTTCAATCAGGATACCATCAAGTTGCGATGCAGTACGATGACCAGGAGAAAACTGGCTTCACTACTCATATAGGACTGTATGAGTGGAAGGTAATGACTTTCGGTCTTTGTAATGCACCTGCTACATTTGAGAAAATGATGGCAGAAATGTTAAAGGTTTGCTATTCACACACTGTTTAGTATATCTAGACGACATTATTATATTTGGCGACTCGGTTAGCACTTGTCGTAACAATTTACGTGAGGTATTTCTTAGACTTCGCAATTTAAACTGAAACTTAAACCGTCCAAATGCCACTTGTTCAGACGCGAGACAGAGTATTTGGGCCGCATTGTTTCATGGGAAGGCATCAAAGCTGATCCTAAAAAAGTGGAGGCTCTAACCAATTGGCCTGCACCTAAATCTCCTAAAGAAACAAAAAGTTTAGTTGGGTTCGCCTCGTACTATCGAGACTTTATCCCTCAATTTGCAATACAGGACATGGCTAATGTTAGCACGCAAGCCTTTGACTGGGGAGAACCTCAGCATATGGCATTTATTGAATTAAAACGGCTATTTACGGATACGCCGGTGCTTGGTTATCCACGGCTGACAGGGCAGTTTATCTTGGACACTGACGCCAGCGCATTTGCTATTGCCGGTGCGCTAAGTCAGGTACAAGATGAGGTAGAAGTGCCCATTACATTTGCCAGTAACAGGTTAAGTGCTTGTAAACGGTGATATTGTACCACTAAAAGGGAGTTAATGGCAATTGTCATATATACCAAAAAGTGGCGACATTATTTCTGGGACTCAGAATTCCAGATCCGTACTGATCACCACTCTTTAAAGTGGTTATTAAATTTTAAAGAGGCGGAGGGAATGATAGGGCGTTGGTTGGCTTGGTTGTCAGAATTTGGCCTAACCAACACACAAATTACCTATCGACCCGGACCGCAGCATATTAACGCAGATGCGCTCAGTCGCATTCCCGTCCGTCGTTGTGGCATACCGGAATGTGAGGACTGTGGAGCGCACATGGCGGTAGTTGCATCTCTAAGTCAGGGTACAGAAGTTGAAAACAATTTTAATTTCTGGACTCAGGCTGAAATTTGTCAGGCTCAAGCGACGGATGATACATGTTCAACAATAATTACCTTGTTAAATATGCCCACAGTGAGGCAGCGAAGAGATCTCACGAGTGCAGAAAATATTGAAACTATTAAATTGTTAAATCAATGGGATCAGTTAATTCTAGTGGATGGGTTGTTATGCAGAAATGCGCTTGATAGCGCTACCCTGATGACTCATCAACAGATTATCGTCCCTTTTCTCCTATGGGAGGAAATATTGACGTTCTGCCACTGCCATAAGACGTTGGTGCATTTTGATCGAGAGAGAACTCTGGACAAATTGCGCATGAGGTATTATTGGCCTGGCATGAATGCGCGCGTGCGCAATTGGGTTAAAACATGCCCGAAATGCGCAACAATTAAACCTGGGCTGGGCTTATCTAAAATGCCCTTACAGCAACAAATGACTGGCCAACATTGGGGTCGGTTATCTTGTGATTTTGTCTCTGGTTTTAAACTTACCAGCCAGTGCAATTTAGTTTTGTTGGTCGTAAAAGACCATTTTACTAAATATGTGCAGGTCTACCTGTTGTGCAATCAGACAGCGGCTGTGGCTGCACAGGCTTTAGTAGACAATTGGGTGCTTATTTTTGGTGCCCCCATTTCATTACATTCAGATCAAGGTAGGGAGTTTGAGGCGGAGTTATTTCAGACTATGCTCACACTCATAGGCTGCTATAAAACCCGCACCAACTCCTACTGTCCTAGATCAAATGGGTTATTCGAAATATTTAATAGAACCCTAATTTCCGCTCTGGTGTGTATGGTAAATGAAGACCAGAGCGACTGGGACTTCCATGCATACAACTGCACAGTACACGCAGCCACTGGGGTTACTCCAAACACACTAGTGTTTGGGGAAGAATTACGCCTACCCTGTGCCTTACAATTCGGAGTGTTACAACAGCGCTCGGGCGATTCATGCACACCAGCTTTCATCCTATGGTTGGAGTGTTGTTTCCACAATGTGTACGGAAGGGTTCGGAATAGTACCGGGAAGAGTATTCAAAGAAATAAAAAGTCTTATGGTAATGCTAAATTCCCTAGATTTGTGGTGGGTGACTTGGTGCTTAGATACCACGCGGCGACAGCGAATATTAAACTCGCACCCAACTGGGATGGTCCGTGGGAAATCTCAGAAGTCGTATCTGACACGACGGTTGTAATCCGAACTGACCAATTAGCGGCTCATAAATCTAGCACAGGGCGGTTGAAATTATATACTGCGCGCATTCCCAAGGAAAGCGGCGATAAATTAATTAATGTACCCGATACGGCGTAACCGTCTGAGTCGGCCCAGCTGTTGACCTCTCTCAGCCATGAGGCGCCGATAGCAGGGCCCAGCGACGGTTGAGGCCATAAAATATAAAAAGGTGGGAAGCACCACATACATACATATATGCTATGGTATGTAAAGTTGTTATCAAGTAATACATGATTTAGAAACTATGTTGGCAGCAATGTTTTAACGTTACTAGCTCTAAATATGTAATACAAAATACTAAATTAAAACATACGGTAAGGAACCTTTATGCCAGAAGATCAGGTCTAACTCGTAAGTAAAACATACATTAAATAAATATATAAACAATACATATGTACAGTATTCATGGTTTAAAAGTGAGGAAATATACACGACACACTATAACAATATCTGTAAAATGTATTGCTGGTAGAGCACAAACTATACAAGGCATATTAAAATAGTTAACCACGTGGTCATATCTAGAAAATGTATAAAATACACCTGTCTGACTATAACAATATCGGTAACATTCATTGCTAGAAATTCGTAAAATATACGCTACAACTTGAAGGTCTCTGCGGTAATTACTGCTACGGGCGACGGGTAAGAGGGATGCCAGATATATCGCCGCGCAAACATTCGAAAGCCTAACCGCCTGTTTCACACACTCCAGCTCTCCCAGGGCTGGAGAGGTCAGCAGCTGGGTATCGTCTGATGTCAGCGCCTTATCAGCTGGTATAATTGATCCGGACATAGGAAACCCGAGACGGAGGTGGGAGAAAAGGGTTTTTATTAGATAGGCGATAACGGCACAGGGTACAGTCAAACGGTGAAATGTCAATCAACCTGGTCCATGTCCGCTGAGGGAGCACTCTGGGAGGAGGTAGGCCCGGGAGCCGACCCAAAGTACAGTGCCAGGGCTCTCGGGGCGTCAGACGCCGCCAGTTTGGGCACGTAGGCGTGGACGGCGTCGGATTCCCAGGTTCCCTGCGCCATTATCGCAGAGAGGTCGACCCCCCTCGACGCGCAGGCCTGCGCCGCACCCCTCCGGAGGCCGTGCATGGTGTAGGCGTCAGCTCCGGGGACGCCGGCTCCGCGCAGGGCGGCGCGGATGAGGGGGGTCACGTCGCGAGGAGTGAGGGGGACGCCCGCGCGCACCAGGAAGGCGGGGGCGTCGGCGGGGGCGGGCGTCAGGTCGAGGGCGCGCCTCCAAGCCTGGAGGGGGCAGATGGGTGAGCCTTATTGGCGGGGACGAAGATCGAGACCGCCTGCGCGGCCGACCGGATGGTCTTGGATGAGGTGACGCGCAGGCGGAGGCCTCCGGGGACGGGTCGAATGTCGTCTCGGCGGAGCGTGTGCGGGCCGCCCCAGGGAGCGTGCAACAAAGACAGCAGGTTCGACTGCCTTAGGAAACTGAAGAACCCCATCACCGTCGTCGCCCAAGGGGCAACACCGAGGTGCCCGAGGCTGCGCATGTAGGTGTGCATGAGGGGCAGCATCTCGGGGGTGATGCCCTGGGCGCGTCGAACCGGGGTGGCGAAGAGGCGCTCGCCCCCGCGCCGGACGTGGGCCGCGAAGGGGGCGTCGAATGGCGCCAGGTCACCTCTCGCCTCCCGGACCCAGGCGTGTGCGCCCGAGAACGCATTGGCGACCGAGGCGGGGGAAGGCAGGAGGCGGTGCAGGTGGGCGACAAACTGTCCGACGTCATAGGGGGCGGGGGCGAGGTGGTCGACCCCGCGCTCGAGGGCGAACTCGAGGTAGCGCCTGGCGTGGCGGTGGCGGTTCCTCCAGGTGCCAGGGGCGAGGGCGGCACGGTGCATTTCCATCAGGTGCCGGTGCGCCGCGGGCCCGTAGTCTGGAATGATCAAAGGTCAGGTGTGACTATCACCCGTGTATGGTGCACCCTAATTCGAGGTAAACGGTGCATCTCACAATGGTGACGGACGAGGTCGAGGGCGGCAGGGGAGAGGTGCGCGTGGCTGAGGGCATCCGCGAACACCAGCTCGGTGCCGGCCTTGTGGCGGACGACCACGTAGAAGGAGCCGCGGGCGGCCATGAGCCACAGCTCCCGGGCGCACGTGCCCAAGGTGGGGTCCAGGGCGCGACCGGTCTGGATGGCGTGGGCGGAGGCGGCGTTGTCGGTGTTGACAATGATCTCGTGCCCGCCCGGCGCGGGGGGGCCGAGCGCCCGTCCCGCAAGGAAGAGGTTGAGGGCCTCGAGCTCGTGGATCGTCGGGTATGCGGCGCAGAAGTCCGCGTCGTAGGCCTCCGCGAAGCAGGCCGCGTCGGAGAATGCGCCCCCGCCGGTGAGGCAGGAGTCGCACTCGATCGTCCATTGAGGGCGCTGTCGAGGTGGCAGGAGGCAGACGCCATTCCCGCCGGTCGCGTAGTCGCGGAACCAGCGGACGTCCTTGCGCAGTTCCGGGTCGACATCCGCCTCGCCGGCCTGCGGGGCGGATTTGAGGCTGCGGAGGATTCGCGCCATGAAGGTGCGGCCCAGGGGGATGCAAATGGTGATGTGCGCGAGTCAGCCGAGGAGGCGCTGGAGGGCCCTTCTGGTGAGGGTGGGCCGACGGAGCCAGCGCTCACACTCGTCGACGACCTCGCGGAGCTTGCGGTCGGGGATCCTGAGGGTCATGGCCTCGGTATCGCACTCGATGCCGAGCCACACGAGGCGCACCGTGGGCGTGCAGCATTTGTCGGGTGCGAGGGCGAGGCCAAGCGTCTCGCAGAGAGCGCGGCCCGGAGCTGCCGGTAGGCCCGACAGACGTCGGCCGACCAGCAGAAGGAGCCCCTGCCCTCCCGGACGACGTGCCGGCCGAGGTCGGTGGCGGGGGGAAGCATGTATGCATGGGGGCGGCCGAGGTACTCCCTCCTGGGGATGCCCGCGTTTACACTGCGGCCCGGGGGGAAGGAGAGGTCCACGATGACGCGGCGCTTGCCGGGGGTGGACTTCGGCCTCGTCATGATGGGGCTGCACTGGGCCCAGGGCATGAAGGGGGGGACCGCGAAGGGGCCTCGGAGGGCGCCTCGGCGCAGCTCCTCCTCGGCGTAGCTCGAGACGTGGCGGGCGAAGTCGGGGTCCTCGCGGTGGTTCTTGTAGGTTGGCGTGGGGGGTCCCGGCGCGGTGTAGTTGGCCGGGAACCCGAACTCAAGATGGTCGAGGAGCAGGGGGTCGTCGTGCCCGCGCAGCACCCGGCGCCATTCGGCGATGACGAGATCTGATGGGACCGGGACTCGGGCTGCCAACAAATTCGGGAGGGCCGAGGACCAGGCGGCCGTGTAGGCCTGGGGGGAAGGAGACGTCCACGATGACGCGGCGCTTGCCGGGGGTGGACTTCGGCCTCGTCATGATTGGGCTGCACTGGGCCTCGGGGGTATATGTGTACCCGCCCCGGGTACACATATACCACCATCTTGCGCGTATATGTGTACCCGGCATAGCCTCCATGTAGCCATCCCGGGGCGCTTGTAATCCGTTACGCGCGGGCGGTCACGTAACACAGCCTGCAGGCGCGGGTAGGATTGGGGGCCGACGGTGTGGATGTGTTACCGGGGGCACTGACCCAGCGAGCAAAACTGTCATATGAGGGCGTGTCCCCCGGCCGGCCAGTGTTTATGAGGGTAGTTGGGGGGGAGTCCTCCAGGTGGCGCCGGCGGGGTCTGAGTGGCGTGACGTCACTGGGGGCTTCCCCGCCCGGGGCGGAGACTCCGGGGGTATCCTCCAGGCGGCGCCAGTGCTGCGCGCCCGGTGTGACATCCCGGGGGGGGGCCCCGCCGGGGCCAGGGGGCGGTTGTGCTGGAGCTGTACCAGCCGCCGCGGGGGCCCCCCCCCACAGGGCGGCCCCGGGCGCGGGCTGTGACGCGCGGGGCGACCCTGCGGGCACCCGGGCCGAAGCCAGTCTGGATCGAGGCGGCCTCCAGTGCCGGTGGTGCCTCGTGGCGCGTGTGGCTGGCTTCCGCGCCGGCTGTCGGGTCGGGGCGGGATCGCGCAAGGCGACGCGGGTGGCATGTCCTCCCGCCAGCGCGCTAAAAATAGCGCTGAGAGTTTCTGCCGGGGCGGTCTCGTGATTTCTTCGAGAAGCAGCTCGCCTCAGAATGGTTGGTTGTGATTTTGCGCACGTTTGCGCAGTGTCCACAAACGTGCGCCACTTTTTGCACGCCAGATCCGTGTGACCCGCCCTTCGACGCCTTGTCGCACGAGCCTGGGTCCTTGTTCCATGCGGGGCATGGTGCGCCGATCGCCGCCCGGTCGTATTGGGCGCGGGAGTCGGTACCCGACTTCTGGGGCTTCCCGGTTTGTTGATGATCGGCTGAGGCAGCGGCGGTGGCGGGGGCATGGCCCGCCATCGCTATTACCTCAATGTGGACCGCGTTGATCGCCGCCTCGTCCGCCCACCCTCTCGGGAGCCTACCGTCGGCTATCCGCGTAAATATTTCTTCTGAGTAGCGAGTGCCCGGTCGTATTGGGCGCGGGAGTCGGTACCCGACTTCTGGGGCTTCCCGGTTTGTTGATGATCGGCTGAGGCAGCGGCGGTGGCGGGGGCATGGCCCGCCATCGCTATTACCTCAATGTGGACCGCGTTGATCGCCGCCTCGTCCGCCCACCCTCTCGGGAGCCTACCGTCGGCTATCCGCGTAAATATTTCTTCTGAGTAGCGGCGAACGGCGGCCCAGGCCAGCGAGCAGTTGTCCTGCGCCACCATCTCCTGATGGTTGGAGAGGGCGAGCAGCGCCCCTTCCGGGAAGCCGCGCTGGTGTTCGAGGCGCTTTAAACCAAGAGTATATTCCTCTCTCGTCGCCTCGCCCTTCTTCACCGCCTTCCCCTCGTCGCCTCGCTCGACCAAGTCATATGGAAATATATATTTGTTAGGAATACCTTTTTTACGGGTGTGTCCCTTGCCGTCCGCAGCTGCTACGATGAGGCATACCGCCTCCTCGGCCTTGGAGCGGGCGCCCCTCTCTCTAGCATGTTGTCGGTGGTGCGCGGCGCGCCGGTCGGGTGCGTGCGCGGCGCCGTAGTCGCTGTCGTGTTGTCGGTGGGTGGAGGCGAGTCTGCCGTGGGTGGCCGCGGCCTCGGGGCGCCTGGTTCTGTGCCGGGGCAGGCTGGGTGAGGGCGACGACCATGCGCTGAAGCTTGCGTCGGGGGTGCGCCCAGGGTGCGAACCGTTCCAGCTCCTCGCCGGAGCTGGCGACGGGGAAGCCGAGGAGAGTTTGTTTGTTTGTTGTTGTTTTATGTCCTAACAACATCTAAGGTCATATCAGGACGGGTACCGACTTGTAACAGTGCGCATCCTGGCGACTTTATAGTGCTGTCTCACTGGGAAACCAGGTCGCCGGGACCATGACCTGGTATCCCACTCAGTCACATTATCCTGACACTGAGCACACCAGTCCTTGACCTGTCCTAGTAATGCCGAGCGCCTGGCTAGGAAGTGACAAGCACCAATTTTCAAGTCATTGGTTTGACTCGACCATGGCCCGAACCCATGACCCCACGATCTACCAGCATGGGAGGCGGACGCTCCAGCTCATTCGGCGATCCGGTCTGGTCTCTTAAATGAAAGAATTAATTGGTAAAAATTGTTTTAGTGAACTATATGAGGCGGTACAGACCAGCTGCCCTCAAAAAGGCCAAAATGTCTTGTTGTTCTACTTTAGTAAAAAGGTCACGCATACTGTCTGCAGTGTAGAATTGTTGGCGCAGGGCCAAAAAGTCAACACAACTGAGTAAAATGTGTTTGAGTGTCAGTGGGCACTGACACCCAATACATTCAGAGGGAGGTTCCCCCTTGAGCAGAAAAGCATGTGTAAGCCACGAGTAGCCAATACGGCAGCGGCTAAGGACCACTTGGTCCCGCCAACCTCGCGCATGGGTCTGTGGTGGGTTTCCCACAGATGGTTCAATTGCTTTAAGTTTATTGATATTTTCATCCCACTCATGTTGCCATTTGGATTTTATGTGGGTAGCTATTAGTGGTTTCAGATCAGAGTGAGGGATCAGACACGGTTCAAGATCACAGCTCAGGGCCTTCTTCGCAGCCCGATCAGCTCGTTCGTTTCCTTGTATGCCGGCATGGCCAGGAACCCAGCACAGGTGGATGTCATACCCATCCGTTGCCAGTTGGTCCATTTTATAGATGACCGTTGCTAGAATAGGGTGATTTGTTTTCAGTCCAGCAATAGCCAGGAGGCAGGAGAACGAATCACTGTATATAACATAGTTAGTGTGGTTGGATACCTCGATACACTCCAAAGCAAGAAGGAGTGCTCGGGCTTCCGCAGTGAAAATCGAGCTCTGATCGGGCAAGCGTACGCCAAATTTTTTGCGTTGGCAGACTGCCGCAGCAGCTACCCGACTTTGGTCTTTCGAACCATCAGTGTATATGGAGACATGGTCTGCAAACTGCCCTTGAATCTCTGCATGCAGTCCTTGGTATTCGAGTGGATGTGTCCCAGATTTCCTCAGTTCCGTGAGTCGGAGGATAACCGATGGCTTCCTCAACGACCACGGGGGATGTTCTGGGACTTTGGCATCCTCCAACACGTTCAAATCCACGCCCAAGGCTTCCAAATGAAGTTTCATTCGGAGCCTCAGTGGCCGGATGTAGGGATCTGGCCCGGCTGCGGTGGTGGTGCACGCGGGGCGGCCTGGCAGGCCGGCTGGGCGGGTTGTGGGGCGTAGCCGGGGCCGCCGCCGGAGGGTCCGGGTGGCGCATGCCTGCCGCGACTGCCACCATCGCCGCAGTGGCTTCCGCGAGGAGCTTGCTTTGGGCCGACATCTGGGCGCGCTGCTCGGCCGCCTTTCGTCTCTGATTTGCGGTGTGTTGCTCCAGGGTGTTCCATCGCTTCTCGATGGCGTCGATGGACGCCTGCATGCGTATCAAACCGTCGGCCTGCTTTGCTTTGGCCGTCGGCTTTCGCACGCGAGTCGACTGCCGTGCGGCCGGTGAGGGCAGGGGCGGTGGCATGGGCAGCTGGGGGGACGCGCCGCCATCTTGCAAGTAGATGGAGTCGCTCGTGTCGGATGGCGGGGTTGTTGCCTTCCGTGTGGCGCGTTTCGCGGGGCGGCCTCTGCTTGCTGCGGCTCTGCGGGTTCTCTGCATAATGTTGCGTGACGTGGTGGTGCTTTTAATCCGTTTGACTCCGTTTGACGTGGGTGATTCGTGGGTGGAGACGGGAGTTGCTGCAGATAAATCCATATGGAGAGAACCAGTAGCCCGAATGCAGGTCAGAGGGGGGGGAGGGGTAGGAGGGAGGCGCGGCGCATGGAGAGTGACCGTCTCGGGCCTCCCGCCGGATCAACCACAATTCGGAAATTATGGGCCAATCCGACCCCCGACCCTGAGCTACAGCCGTGCCCCTGGCGGCCGTGGTGTGGACCTTTGATATGTAACATGTGTTGCACGGGTTTATTCTATTATTAAGTATTCTATGTATACTTGATACCGATGCTAGGTTATATACCTCCTGTAAATGCGTGGACTCGCATTGTTGTGTGACCTTCTTAAAGTGTCCTCACACGATTAAATAATATATAACCACCTCTAGAAAATGCTAAAAAAAATATATATGCGAGGCTGCACATCGCGGTGCAGAGTGTATTTAAGTAAACAATTATTTAATACGCGTACGTAACCTGAAATTCTAGATATATGTGCAAGCGACCTTCAAATATTTACTAGGTAATTCCTTATATCACAAAATAAAATACATATCACAAAATAAAATGCGAAACATGTATACTACTATTCCCCCCCCCTTCCCTTAATCTACAACTACTACTACCCTCTTTAGAAAACAAGAATATTAAATGATAAAATATCAAATTATAGGCTCACGGCCCGCATGCATGATACAATACAGCGGGCCCACTGCTTCTTCGTGGGCCCACTAGTGTGGACCCCGTCCACCAGCCGGTCGTAGCGGTGGACGGGATGCTGAGGGTCACCTTTATGAATCACGCTCGCCAGCTTGGCGGTGGGATCGCCCCGGGAGGAGTTGAGGCCACGGACGATATTGTTATATAACCGTACCACCGCATCCACGACTTCCTGCAAGAGACCAAACATATGATATATAATCGTACAACGTCCCTATGTGTACCCGGTATCCTCCCCTTTAAACCATGCTCACCTGTTGGGGATGCCCGGAGGGGTGCGCCCGATGATATGCCTCGTATTCGGCCGGTGTCACCCGCTGCCGGGCCGGGTTGTTTGTGTCCGTCAAATTGACGTCGGCAAACGTGGCGATCCCGAAACGGCTGGAATATACGGTGCGCAGCAGTTTGAGGGACTCCTCCTGCTCGAGTCCTAAGCCAGCGATGATGGCCGCAGGATCTGCGTATCTCGCCGGGGTAACCCTGGTCCGAGGTTATGTAATGTCACGTTGCAAATACCGGCGGCCAGGATCACGTACACCGGCTGGAAGTCGCTGTAAAAGAAATAGCCTTGTCTGTAGGGAGATTTTGCCCGTAACTTTTGCGCGAGGCAGCATTTTTCTTTTTCAATAGCTACAGTCATTTTTGTAAAGTCTAGCACTAAAATCTGCCTTACCGTATGTGAGGAAGTGACAGCCGCATAGCCTCCATGTAGCCTTTCCCGGGATTAGCCAGCACCATGAACTCATGGTCGGGAGCCAGATGGTTAAGGTAGCCTTGGAGTCCTGCCCCACGCGAATCGCACACACACACTACACGCATTTTTAGTTTCTTGGTTAGTGTTGGACGAACTGCACGTTATGCTTCTCTGCCGGTCCAGTCAGAGTGGTGAAGTCGTGGTTCCCTGGTATTTGACCTATGACCCCTGCCGTTAACCCTTATTCCATGTGGTGTCACAGGAGCAAGCTTTTCGTATTAGTTTTCTAATATAAACATTTTTTTATTAGAAGGGTGCGAGTATGGTGTCATATTGCGATGATATCAGTTAACGAATCTTGAGAATCTTAACCGTGAACCGATATTAACCGATATTAACGGTTAACACAACTAAGGAGAGAAAAGAAATTATTCACGTATCGATAGTATATCCCTGATATTGATAAAATATCTAATAATGTGGGTATATGGTCGGTATGAAATAAGAGTAATCACGGGTTCCAACTCCCCGACACCCATATTCGTGATGTTGTCAAGCATATTTATTCCAAACAAAAAGAAAAACATGAACCGCTTTGATAACATCGCAAACAGGTAGAGTAGGAAATATAATTTCGGAACTTAGAATGAAAGAAATTGTAGAAAATTAAATATTGCGCAGACACGCGATTAGAGCCCCTAGTCGCTAATCTATAATTTATTATTGAAATCTATAATACATGATGTCTGCACATATAATGATTTCGATACATATTAACGAAATTGTTCTATTTAGGGCGCCAGCAGCAGGCGGCCCCGTCGCCATGGAGAACTAGGGTTCTTCGTGACCTCATTGACAGTCGTAATCAGGGCAGCTTGCGGTTTCCCGCCAAAACGCAAGCTTGCCATTGGTCGACGGCCCACAGGAACGCGCTAACGCGCCACCTTGCCTGGCGAAGTTGTACTGCGGATCAGTCCTCATCCAGTCTTTACTGAGTGTGGAGCCCCCTTACAGCTTTTCGCTATCCAATTTCGGATACGTTGTCATTTCACCGGCCTACTTTTGAGTAGGTTGGTCTTGCTTGCGGTAGGTTCGATCTACCTCACCAAGGGACTCGACAACTGTCCTTTCTTGACAGTAAGGTTAAATCCAAAAAGCTACAGATAGTTTAAACTAACTCGTTCGTGGTTGGGGTCCGTGGCTGCGCCTGATCGCATATCAGTGGTCAGGCCTGGAAACGGCCACCTCCACCGCTGGAGTGTCGGGTGAGGGCCCCAAGGAAAACCCTGAAGTGTATAGTGTACTCAACCGTTAAACCGATAAACGTAAAAAAAAAAAAGGATCAGCAATGGATGTTAATGATGACAGTGATATCCGCGCAGGAAACTAGTATCACCCTGAAAGCTGATTAAATTTTAATATAAATTAATCAGTATTCCATTGCTGAGTCTCTGCCAAATATGGCATTTTACATAGTAAAACTTCAGTCAATTCTAACTAGAATCCTTCTGGTAAGTTACATCATGTAACCATTTAAATATGGATTAGTATTATATGAAATTTCATATATTACAGCATGTCTTTCGTCATGCGTATTTTACTAATATGCTACATGCTACATTTCAGGTTAGGTATTTTCATACACAACGAGAGGTAAATTTGCGCCCCTGTGCATTCAGCGGTATACATATGCTGAACGCGCAGGGACACGGTCATGGGATTATTTATTTTCAGGTTGCTACTTCCAGGAACCATTGTAGTCACGCCCACTTTTCTTTTCTTAGACAAGCATCAATTCTTGTTGTTCGTCTGGGGGAGCAATGAAGTGGGCGAGGCTGCTCACCTTGGGCATTTGTGCGCTGGTGCCGAGTGACTCACATCTGGAGATGCGGGCTACTTGGTTCCACGGGCGCGCAAATCGCCACCATTTGTGCGGCCGCAGGTTCTCGGCCGTAAAGCGTTGCTTAGATACGTCAATTGCGACTATCCAAGCAACGGGAGGGAGGTCGGGTGTTCGGACCCAGACCCGTCGGACATGTTTTTGCACGCTCCGATGTTTTAGCCGAGATTTAGGCCTTATTTATTGAAATTCTAAACTTATTTAACATAAATAACCATGGGAGGGGATTTATCTATAATAATATAACCTGCTACTATGCCATCTTGTTAGTTTTGGTAAGAATAAAGTCGTGAGATCTTGGAAGGTGGATTGGAATGTTCCTTGCATTCTTTACTATCCTCCAGTCTTATTGTAGATTAACCGCTATGGAAAACCTGATATTCGATTGCTTTATATGTAATTAAGGGCCTTATGCTTAAATAGGCCTTATGCAGTTAATTAACCCATCTGCAGGAATATAATAACAGACATATTAACAGAATTAACATAGTGTTACTTTTGGCTAAAATAATGACAGGCACTTAGGCGGATTAACCATGACAGTAGCAGCAAGACTAGCTTGGCTGCTTAGTTCTGGATTAATTTAGTAACATTAATATACCCCAAATGGCGAGGGAACAGCCAGGTAGTTGAAATAACCTAATATATATACTTTAGGCCGATAAATGTGCGTGAAGGCAAATTCCAGTATTTAGAGGAAACTCTGGCTGGCCGCCTTTAGTTCGGGGTGGACACCGATGTAGACAGACTACCTGCAGATGGGACGAGAGGCTGAAGCGGCCCGCGGCAGGCCCAGGAAATTCACAAGGAAATAATTACATAAATTAACACGAAGGCTCGCCTTAAGCGGGGGTGGAATAGCCCGACGGTTAAATATATATATATATGGACCTGGTCACATAAACCGATCAGTAATAGAACATTTGCATTCCCCCCTTGTTGAATAGCGGAATATTTCACTCCTGGTTACACAGGTTATGGAGTCAATTGTACTGGGAAGTCAACAGTTAATTATACATATAACTTGTATGATATATCCTAGATGTCAGATATTACCAATCTCATTCTATGGTCTTAATTCCACCAGTAACCAAGAGGAGGATAATTAGGTTGTTGCAAACAACCTGAACTCTGCCCCAGAATTCACCTACCTCGGAAGCACTATATCTGTAGAATGTGAAAATGCATGGAATGAGTTGAAGAATCTTCTATTAGAATGTGTACTTCTAAAATTTCCTGATCCTTTAAACATTATAAACTGCATACAGATGCTTCTGAGTACAGTATAGGTGCTGTTCTGGTACAGGAGGATGAGAATGGAATAGACAGGCCAGTACATTTAATCAGCACTAGATTTTCTCCTGCTGAGCGTAATTATCCTACTATAGAGAAAGAAGCATTTGCTATAATTATCGACACGGGACACGAATCAGTATAATGTGGGTATTTATTTCAGTTTCTTATGTCAGATGGTATGCTTTTTGCTTTAATGTCAGCTCTTTTGCGAATGTCTGGTGTAATGTCCTCAACCCTAATTCTTACAGATGGGTGGGTGGGTGGGTGAAAAAGAAAAATAGGTAGGCTTTGCAGTAGCCACGCGGCAGGTTCGGGCTCACTGGCAGAAGTGAGCTACTTGGTGCTCAGGTCGGCAGTGTAGGCCCGAACTGCCAGGCGGCAGCGGCGGTGTAGTTCAGGAATATAGTACAGGTGGTGCCACTGTCGGCGGCCATAGAGATCAGGGCTAAGCGTGTGATTCAGTCCCACGCGCCAAATTACCCATGTTCCCACCGCTACATGAACAATTATCGACACCGGACACAAATCAGTATAATGTGGGTATTTATTTCAGCTTCTTATGTCAGATGGTATTCTTGTTGCTTAATGTCAGTTCTTTTGCCGAATGTCTAGTGTAATGTCCCAGCGCTCAACCAAAAGTAGTGGAGAGCACGGAGGGACAGGCCTTGATGGCATTGCGGGGCACGTATTGGTGGACTTCAGCTGAGGTCCAGGTGCCGAAGCTCTGGATGTCGTCCAGTGTCGAGCCGAGTGCAGCACAGGCTTGGGCGCTTCCATGGCGGAGGCTGTGGAGGGTAACCATACGTGGGCCCGAGGGGCCGTTGGTCGCGAGGGTTAGCCTTATGGTGGCGAGCAATGCGAAGGGGCGTAGGGGCATGCCTGCGGTAGTGACGAATGCGGGGCTGCCTAGTCGTAGCGGCATGTGCGTCACATAGTCCACCCAGGCCGCGACGGGGCAGAAGGGAGAGCCAGTTATTGCGGGTATGGCGATGTCAGTGTGTTCGCCGGGCCTCCATCGGGTCTTGGTCGAGGCCACATGGATGTTCATGCCGTCCGTCGTCAGTGTAACATCAGAGGCGCGAAGGGCGTGTCATCGTGTCACCGGGTCATTGGACTGGAGGAGGTTCGACTGTCTTAGGATGGTGAAGTAAGGCATCAGCATGGCCACGGTTAGTACGCGTCCGTTGGGGCCGGCACATTGGAAGAAGGTTACTATCGTCTTTATGTCCTCGGGAGTGATGGGGTCGCCTGGGTCGGCACATGGTCGGATGTCCTTTGGATCCCTTTCTTTAGGAGGCCCACCGGGTATGTGTCGAATGCGGCAGGAGATCCGCCAGCTGCTCGTACCCATGTGCGGGCTCCGCTAATGTAGTTCAGTGCAGCACCATGCGTTTTTAGCACGTTCACCAGGTGTAGTATGTATGATAGCACAAGGTACTGGGTTGGCTGCGTCGGGTCAGCTCCGTGCTGGTTCATGTATCTGATGTACGTTGATACCTGTCGGTTTTTGTTGCGCCAGGTCCCTGACCCCAGTCCTGCGGAGATCATCCTCATCAGTCGCTTGTGGTGTTGTGTGGAGAAACCTGGGGATGAGAGCCAAGTGTTAGAGGAAGAGCCAGGCTTTAGAGGCTGGGGGTCAGGGTATCGGTGAAGTCAACATGGACCTGTAATAGGCCGCGCTGTGCCACAATGGGTTCGGCCGTGCGGCAAGCTGAGAGGTCGTTGTGTCGCCTGCTCAGGGCGTCTGCCAGTACAAGGTCCTTGCCGGGTTTGTGGTATACTTGTATGCCCGCACTCAGTGTTGCTGCCAGGCGGCAGATTTCTCTGGTGCATGCTGCCAGGATAGGGTCACGTCCTCTCCCTTCCGAAAGCACTTGCTGGGACGCTGCATTGTCGGTACTGACGTGGATAGTGTGTTGGTATGGCCCGTAGGTGTGATGTATGTGAAGGACACATCTGAACCCGGTGAGTGCTGTTGTAAGACTGGTTTTATTCTGGCTCACATGTCTCGGTTCCGGTGGTGGTCAGGTGGTCACATGACCACCCTGCCCTGCCTTGCATACCTTGCATACCGTACATGATTCACATACCTTACATCTTCCTCCGTAAATAAACAAATTCAATAATACAATAAATGTCGTTCTCAGTTTTTTGTTTCATCTTAATTTTCTATGTCAACATCTGGTCATGATACATTAATGCATCTTTAGACATATATACATATATATACGTTACCTTATATGATAAATCTACTACATCCTGTTTTCCTTACTATATCTTTACTTCTCCGATGTCACAACAGGTTCTAACCTTTTACCAGATTACATAATACAACGCCTCTTCTCGCTAATGCATTACACTCTAATACATACAAGTATCCAAACACCTGTTAATTACACACACTTGTGCTACTGTATTCACCTGACCCTCTTACTCACTCACAAGTACCCTAGTCTATCTACTGGTCGCGTGACCCTTCCGGACTGTGTTATGTACCCACTCAGCCTTGGCTCTTGTGTCTCGCTTGTGACCCTTTGTTGTTTATCAGGGCTGAGGGTGCTTTCCACCAACTCGATGGGTGGGAATTGAGTAGGTACCTTAAATAACTGTGTTCGATTACGTCTTAGCTTGTGTTTCTCATCATTTACTATTTCATAGTCTCGCCTTCCGGGGTTATTTTGTTAAATTATCGTTCCTTTTCCCCATTGTTTCTGGTATGTTTGGTATCTAATTTTGTCTCCTATGTCTAATTCTTTGTGATTTTCCCCTGCACGCTTATCAAAATGCTGTTTCTGTTTTTGTTGTATCCGTTTGATTTGTTGTTTTTTCGATGCTTCTGCTTGAGGTTTTAGACGGCTATCATGTGATGGCAATTTGGATCGCAATCGTCTGTTCATTAGCAATTGCGCTGGTGATGCCCCTAACCCATTTATTGGTGTATTCCTGTAGTTTAACAACGCCATGTTCATGTCCTTTCCCTCTAGCATTGCCTTCTTTATCATTATCTTGATTGTTTGAACATATCGTTCAACCTGCCCATTGCTTTGTAGGTATAATGGACTCGTGTATGTTGGCTTAAAACCATACTGTTTTGCGAACGTTTTGTACTCGGCACTCACAAATTGAGGCCCATTGTCCGTTACCACTGTTTTCGGTATACCATATCGCCCAAACATTTGTTTCAACGCCCTGATCGTGGCTGCACTAGTTGTGTCTTTCATTTCCACTACCTCTGGAAATTTGGAATAATAGTCCACTATTAATACAAAATGTTTCTGGTTGACCTGAAAATAATCTACTCCTATCTTCTTATACGGCAACTCAGGGATATCACGACTTATCAGTGGCTCTGCATGTGGTTTGTTTCTAAACCTTTGACACATATCACATCTAGCAATTTTTTCCTCCAGCTGCCCATTTAAGCCTGGCCAAAAAAAATACTCCCTCGCTAACTGCTTACTTTTTACAATGCCCATGTGTGTTTCGTGTACTTTGTCTAACATCATAGGTTGCAGATGTTTTGGTATCATGATGCGGTCTCCTTTCATGAGTATTTCGTCTTGTATTGTGATCTCATCTTTGTATGTAAAGTACAGTTTAACCTCATTTCGTACGTCACTGTTTTTCCCTGGCCATTCTGTTTTGACATAATTTGTTATTTCTTTGAATGTGTTGTCAGTTTGTGTTATTGTCCTTATCTGCTGTAACTCATCTTCAATGATGTCGACGGCAGCTATCTTGATCTCTTTGTCAAATAGGCTACCGGGCTTCGTGGTCGCTGCATGCGCGCGTGACAAGGTGTCTGCAAAATACATGGAAGTACCTTTTTTATACACAACAATTAAATTATAATTCTGCAGCCGCATGCGCATACGCTGCATTCTTGCTGACAACATGAATAACGGTTTACCCATGATTGCAACCAAGGGCTTGTGATCTGTCTCGATGATGGTCTCTTTCCCGAAAATGTACTGATGGAACTTTTGGCACCCGAAACATATTGCCAAGAGCTCCTTTTCAATTACAGCGTAACTACTCTGTGCATTATTTAAGGCCTTAGATGCCATGGCGATAGGTTGTTCATTCTGTAATAACGCGGCTCCCAGTCCTGACTGTGAAGCATCCACCTGTATTTTTACTTGCTCATGCACATTGTAATATCTCAATACAGGCGCCTCAACTAAACAACTTTTTAATTTGTCAAATGCATTCTGTTGGCCTTCATCCCAATGCCATGCAACGTCACTACCTAGTAAAACCCGCAACGGTTTTGATATTTCCGACAGATTTGGGATGAACTTTGACACATATCCTACCATGCCTAGAAAACGCTGTATCTCTGCTTTACTAGTGGGCAAGGGCATTTCTACAATTGCTTGTATGCGTTCGGTATTGGGTTTGAGTCCTTCGTGAGTCAGTACATGTCCCACATAGTTTACCTGTGTCCTACATATCTTAGACTTTTTTGGGTTCAACCTGAGATCTACACTTTCAGCTCTTTTCAACACTGTTTCTAGACGATCGTTATGTTCTTTTATCGTAGACCCAGATATCAAGATATCGTCAGCTACTACGTTCACTCACGGCAAGTCAGCTAAAATAACGTTCATTTGCTCGATGAATATGTCACCCGCTGTCTTTATCCCGAAAGGCAGACGCGTGAACCGATATCTGCCCCACGGCGTGTTAAACGTGCACATTTTTTAACTCTCTTCATCTAGCTCTATCTGCCAGTATCCACTGTTAGCGTCCAGTACTGTGAACAATTTCGCGCCATGTGTTTTTGCTACGACTTCCTCTACAGTTCTGATCGGGTACGGACCGCGTAAGACAGCCTTATTTAGCTTTGTTGGATCAAGACATATGCGTATTTTATCGGGCTTCCTGACTATCGTAATCGAACAGACCCACAGGGTCGGCTCATCCTGCTTAACAATAACTCCTAGTTTTTCCATCCTCTCTAACTCATTTTTTACACTTTCTGCAATGGCATGCGGGACCCGACGTGGTGGATCTATGGTAGGTTGAACATTTGGGTCGTTATAAATTTTAGCGTTACTTTTTATAGTCCCCAGACCCTCAAACACCTTGTGATATGTATTTACCAATTCGTTCGCCGCTGTGCCGTCAGCATGTATCTGCACTTCGCCGACCCTGGTCAGCAGGTTGAGTTGAACACAGGCAGTCTTTCAAGTATGGGACTTCCAGACGTGGTAATCTGGCACAGGATGTTCCGGTCGTTCATCATGATGTTCGCCTCCCCCTCTGGCTGTGTCCGCTGCCCAGAATACGTCATGAGTCGACACCGCGATGGCTTCATTTCGGTGTTCTTCAGCTTGTTGAAAATGCTCCGAGGTATTATATTGGCCTCGGAGCCGGTGTCCAGCTTGAAATGTACCATTACATTCCCTATGTACATGTCCGAGTACCACAATTCTGCCTCTTCTTTATCCTCTCTGATTTCACCGACGAACAAATCACTGTTGATTTCCCCGAGCGAGAGGTCTGTTTCCTGGTCTTCGTCTTCACTATAATCCGGCCTGTTATGCCTGTCGACTTGTATTTCATCTACCCGCTTTGCCATTCTATTGTTTCGACACACTTTCTTGAAATGTCCTATTTTGCGACAGCCCGCACACTCCTTTCCTTTCGCCGGGCATGGCCTGCCTTCGTGTCGGTATCCACACCAGGTACACTCCTCACAGGACCCGCCCTTTTTGTTGTAGTCTGGGTACCGGCTGGCCCAGTCCCTCTGCATGCTCGCGGCAGTAGCAGCAGCAGGCGTGAATTTCCGTCTTCCAGCCTTGTACAGGGCGTTCACCTCACTTTCAACCGGTTCACTGTTACTATTTTATTTTATTTTTTTATTGAGGCTGTATTTATACTGTCCATAGCATATAAGCCTGGGTATTCAGGCTTGTTTTCAATGCTGGCCAGCTGTAGTGTTGGTGTTGTCTTATCACACAGTAGCTGCTGATAAGGTATTTGATTGCCTGTATTTCAGTAGCAGATAGATAGTTGGTTGGTCTGGTTAGTACTATAGTAGTCTATGTTAATTTTTTTGGATTTTTTTGGCATATATGTGCTTTATTTTTTCTACTCTTATTTCTAGACTAGCCTACTCCTATTTACATGCTCGCTGAGGCGGCACATTTCTACACACCGTTCGAATGTTTAGATTAGGCGTCTGTAACAACCTATTCCGCAGGTCTTTGCTTCTCACTCCTCATACGAGCCGGTCACACAACAGTGAATCCTCTAGCTCTCCGTATTCACAATACTCAACTCTATTTTGCAACTCTCTGATATACAAGTCCATGTCTTCAGTTGTCTGGTTATATGAATGAAAGTTATACCTGACAACAGTGATATTCGCCTTCCCTTCACAATACTTCTTGAACGCTTCAATTAACGGGCTTATCTTTTCTCTGTCGGTGCCTTCCAACTTGAACGTTCTGTAGACTTTTTGTGCATTTGGTCCTGCGACATGTAGGAATGTAAGACACTGCACCTTCTCTGACTTTGCTGTTACACCAGCAGCGCCGGCATATATTTCATACAAACTTAGCCAGTCACGCCAGTTCATTGCCATGTCGTTCGCTGGAGCCTACCAACCAGCCTTTGGAGGTCCTGGCGTGACGCTTTCTGGCCCACGGAACAGAGGTGGCACTCGGTGAGCACGTCGGCGAGCTTGTCTGGGGGTATCCTTAGCCACATATGTGTCGTGGAGATCTCAAACCCGAGCCACTCGATCTCTGTCGTGGGCGGTACACACTTTAGCGGGGAGAGTTCAAGGCCGATGGTACGGGCGAGCTGAAGCAGGTCGTAATAGGCCTCGCTCGCCTGCTGGTGGCTCGCGGCGGCACCAATGAAGTCATCCAGGTAACACATGAAGTGTCCCTTCTTCCTCATCAGATGTACCACGGCGTTCGTGGTCCCGGTGAGGCCATGGAGGAGGTCCTGCATCCGAAAGGGGGTGCCACGTCAATGTAATAGCGGCCTTCATGTGTTATTCTGAGGAGTGGAGTGGAGAGCGAGCAGGTGCGCAGCTGTCGGTAGGCGCGGGCAAGGTCGGCACTCCATAGGTAGGATCCACATCCAAGGCATGTCACCTAGTCCGCGAGGTCCAGCATTCCTGGGAGTGTGTAAGATATGGGGGCGCCTTGGTATTATGCTCACATGATGCCGGCATTCAAGCTGGCCTTGCCTGGGTATGACAGGTCGACGGTCACGCGCCGGCTCACCGAAGTGCGCTTCGGGTGCGTCAACATTGGACTGATCTGCGTCCGGGGCTTAAATGGGGGAGTGTTAAACGGGCCGAGCAGTGCACCTCACTCGACCTCCTTGTGGACGTAGTCTGCAATGTGTCTCGCGTGGGCTGGGTCGTCAGTGTGGTTGGCGGTGGCTGGGACCGGTGGTAGTTAGCCTGTATAGTCCACCGGCCAGCCAAACTCGAGGAAGTCGACTATCCGTTGGTCGTGGTAGCCACGGAGGAGGTGGCCCCATGCGGGGATGTTGAGTCTGGAGGGCATGGGGATGCGCTTGTCCATGTAGTTGGGGAGGGCGCACTGCCGCACACTGTCGTAGATCTTCATGTATTTTAAGTTGTTTGTCCAAAGTCGTGGAATTGTGTATGGCCATATGGTGTGTACGGTGGATCTGTATCCCGTTAGTGTTAGTGGGGGGGGTTGTACGGTGGTGCAACATTTGCCCCATGGTCATCCAGTACCGTATCTATGTGGTCCGGCTGCTGGTGGCGTACCAATCCGACGGTTTGCAGTCGGTATTTGTCGCTGCCCTGGTCGTATGCATTGGTGTTGGGCGCAGGTGTGAAGGTGGTAGGGGCGCAGGTATGTGCGTCTGCTGATGCAGTGTGGGCGTGGCGGCCGGTCGGCACCACGTGTCCAACATGATGGCGCTTGTCCGGCGGCATCCGCAGGGCTGCCTTGAGGCGCTGAGGTGGCACCGCCTCGCGCCTCATGGGCGCACTCGTGCGCGGCGTCATGGATGCAGTGTCGCCACCTGGTGTCAATCTATTGCAGCTGTGTGCGTGGGTGGCTTTGTCCCCATCCCCAGGCACAACAACAATGGTGTCTGGGCACTGTGCCCGCACCACGCCACGCGGCAACTGCGTGCATCGGTGGCTTCAGCGGCAGCGCCGCTGGCAACAACAAGTGGTTCATTAAGCATTTAGGGAAGCATTCAGGGAAGCAAGGTGGGCGATATGGGGAGGTTGTTGATGGGGGGGGCCAACAGGGGGCGCGCGGGCCTGGGCGCGTGGCGGAGAGGGTGACCGCAGTCGTGGTCGGCCGCCGTAGCAAGGGCTCGAGGGCTCACCATGCAGCCCGCCGTCAACTGTGGTGTGTGCGGATTCCGTGCCATCGTCAGTCAGTCCGACTGGTCGACCACCCACTAAAAATCTGCCTTTGGCACTGGTTTTTCTGGGCCATTCTTGCGGTCGAAGAATCTCCTTTTATTTTGGCAGTCTTTCTCAGCGTGTGGTTTGGCCTTGGCGTATTTTGTGGTGGACCATGCGCACAGGTGGCATTTACGGTCAGGCTGTATGCCGTGTGATGTGGTGAAGCCACACTTGTTGCCCCAGTTCCATTTTGGGCATGGCTTCCCTTCCGTTTCTTTGCTCTAGACTGGGCGCACATACTCCGATCTGTCTGGCCGGCTTGCGGTGCCAACGGTTTTCCCTTGCACACTGTCATCGTTGTTACTGCGGCTGGCCTTTTTCCAATCCAGGCGCATGCTTTCTTCGCACGTGTCACGCTGGATGTCTTTGATCGCGTATTGGTCGGCCCAGCCATAGGGAAGCTGGCCGTCGCTGATCATGGTGAATACACTCTCTGACCACCGGCGGCATGTGGGCCAGTCATACTGTGTCGCCATGGTAGTGAGTAATTGGAGCTGGTGGTCGAGGAGGGGTTCCACCCACCTCGTCGGCATTGCCTTGTCCTTGATCATGCGGCACAGCGTGGCAAAATACTCGGCCCATGTTGCCTGCTCAAGACCGATCTTTGTACTGCGGTGACTGCGGATGACATATCTATCGAGGGCTATAAGATTATTACCTCTCTTATCGCCTAGCACGGTGCCGGCTGTGGCGAGCAGCTCGTTCACCATGTCACTCCTGTCTGTCTCCTCCTGGTCACCACTGTGGAGAACATCATAGAAGGGGTTATGGTATGTGGCGCAGTCACGGGCAATGGCAGCAGGGGTGCGGAATGGGTTATTAAACGGAACAAACTCACGTTTGTTTGCGTTGTGTCTGGCCGGGCCGTAGATCGGTCGCTGTTTGTACGGTTCCGGCTGCTGCTACGGGTGCGCCTGCGGTGGGGGGTCACAGTTCTGAGGGACTGATGATGGTCGCTGCCAGCAGAAGCCACTGTTGTCATGGGACGCGTCTCTTGGCCGCCATCTTCAGAATCCGGGCGTGACGAATCCGTACGGCAGCGTTTTGAGGCTGAACGCTCAATGTCGTCAAGCCGTTCGGTCATATTTTTGGAAATCAAGTCAAGCCTGTCGTCCATTCGGTCCTGGAACCCACTAAGCGCTGCCAGTACCGACGATGTGTCAGACTTTCTCCGTGCAGTGCCACTACCTGTGGGGCTGTTGGTGGGTTGGTCGCTCCCAGGGCATTCCTCGGTGCGGCTTGACCGACACATTGTTTTGTTTGTAGTCTTCTCACACAATACTACGGATTTGGGGCGCCCACGGGGCTTCCTTACCGGTGCAGGGTCTGGTGCGGATGATGAATCTGAGGTGTCTTCCATGTGGCATTTATTGCGCGTTGACAGCATGCTGAGAGAAAGAAAAATAGGTAGACTTTACAGGTTCAGGCTCACCGGCGGAAGTGAGCTACTCGGTGCTCAGGTCGGCAGTGTAGGCCCGAACTGCCAGGCGGTGGTGGCGGTGTAGTTCAGGAATATAGTACAGGTGGCGCCACTGTCGGTGGCCATAGCGATCAGGGCTAAGCGTGTGATTCGGTCCTGCACGCCAAATTATCCATGTTGCCCCCGCAACATGAACAATTTATGCTCTAGTAAAATTAAGACCTTACTTATATGGTGCAGATTTTACTATCTATACAGATCATGCTCCATTGAAATGTTTTTTCACTAAAGAAATCCATAATACACGTATAAAATGTTGGGCAGTATTATTAGCAGAATTTTCAGCACCAATTGTTAATATGAGAGGAGTAGACAATGTCTGGGCTGATATGTTGTCTAGATTAAGACCTAATACAGAGGCAAAAGAACCAGTAGAAATGTTTGCATTTGATTCACTGTTAGCATAACAGGCAATTCCTTTTGAGCACTATAAACTGAACAGAAAAAGATGAGAGAGTATACGTATGGGGAGAATGAGGAAAATAATTATTTATTGATGGATAATCTGCTCTATTTTATGATAGCTCCTACTAAGAAAGATACGTATCCAAGATTAGTGTTACCAAATAAAGTTAGGAATTCTGTAATAAAAATAGCTCATACTGAGGTAGGTTATATGGCTATGTCAAAAACATTAAAATGATTACAGGAACATTTTCGTTGGCCTAGTATAGCTATGGATGTCCACAAAGTAATTGCCAATTGTCCAAATTGTGTAGTTAATTGTAGCAAACGTACACATGCGTATCCACAATCAATGCCATTGCCAAGAGCACCTGGTATTGTGATTGCTGCAGATCTTTCTGGTCCATATCCAGTTAGTACTAGTGGTAATAAATATTTATTGTCTATTATAGATCATTGTAGTGGTTGGGTTGAATATAAAGCATTAGAAAGGTATTCATGATTATATATTTAATGATTATATTCCTCATCATTCAATGCCTTGTATGTTTATTTCTGATAATGGGTTAGAATTTAAAAACAGATTGATTGTGTATGTTAGTAGTAACATCGGTAATTTCGGGCGGAGGCGTGGGTACGCTATGGTGGAGCCACCTTGTGGAAAAAACCCGAACTAGCCTTAGAGACCCGGCTGCAGAGTTCCCGCCAAAACGCCCCAAGATTCAAAATCAAACCCCTCTCCACTCCGCACTTCTACTACTGCTCCCGATCAACAAGGACTGCCTCCACACTTTCTTAACCCACCCACCCACACCTAAAATAAGGTACGAGGGAGGGGTTGAGGGTTCGAGCCCGGCCCATCAGAAAAAAGGACACTGCAAGAAATGACTCTGGGGGGGGGCGGGGAGTGATCCGAAAGTGACCAATTGACCCGAAATAACCGGTGAATGATTGACCTGAAATGACATGTGAATGATACCAAATGTTTTTATGCTCGATAAAGACCGATTTAACCCATTCCGCCTCCGCCTTCGTAATTATAGATCATTTCAAAGAAATAGGTGTAGAAGTAAGACATACAAGACCATATCATCCACAGTTGAATGGAATGGTAGAACGTTATCATGGAACACTAAAAAGCATTTTGAGGAAATTAGTTAATTCTCATGCTAGTTTATGGAAAACATATTTAGCTGATGTGATATATGCATATCGTACTGTACCTTCTGATAGCACTACTTTTTCGCCTTTCTTTCTAACCAACAGTAGACATTCAGGTACAAAACATAGTTCTTTATTGTATCGATCGACAGGTACAACCGATTCTAACTTAGCTTATCGTGTAGATGATCTGTCTACAGCTTTAAGTAAAGCTGTCGAGTGTCGAAGATATAATATTGCTAGTCTGACGGAGAAGGCGAATGCAGTTAAATTGACTCCAGGTGATAAAGTTGTTTTGTTAGTTAATGAATCCGGACCCTTAGAAAGAAGATACGATCCAGGATGCATAGTCGTTAGATCACGAGGTTCACTAGTAACTGTAGTAGGCCCTAAGAATGATAGAAAGGTGGTTAATCAGGATAAAATTAGAATAGTGGATTCTAATATTATTTGGGACGATATTGCACCAAGATTGACTTGTACAGAGAGGATAACAGGTACAGCACGACCTGTGCCGTTCGATCCTATCATTTCTGATCAAAATCGACGCACTAATGAATTATTAGTGAATAAAACAAAACAAAAACCTAAATTAATTCATTCACGAGAAATTGGTACTGGAGCTTTTACATGCCAGCAAGCATGAATGGTGGATTCAATAATTTATTCAACAGAATTGACCAATCACAGCAAAGAACACCATAGATGGATCGACGGAGACACGGACATCTGAGTGCTTCAGCTGATTCGACAAGAACATTCTTTGTTTCTTCGCCACTAATAAATAATGATTGTACCACACCTAACCATTGTACTAACACAAAGCATAGTACAAGTCGACAGGTTGGGAACTGCTCGACAGGGTTTCGCAAAGTTTAGTCATAAGAACTGATGGTATTCCTTGTTAAACTTGCGCCAGCATGGACGCGTTGTGACGTAAGTTGCACCACTAATAAAATTACTAATTCTTTAGAATTACAGGCCTGTTGGAGATGGGATAAAACACTGCAGTAGTATTGCTATGGTAAGATAAATAGACACTTATACTTACGAATGCTTCTGTTACATTTCATAGGGATGAATTGTCTAAATTAGTATTAACATGGTGAGGAATTGTATAGATGCTGGCTTGTACATCCATGTACTAATATAATCTTGTTATTCTACCATGACATAGACTGATAAAAGTACACCTGTGGTGGCTGTATGTCACACTAACAAATAACAGATCCATTTCTTTCCCATTGACTTTTCTATTATCTAAGTTAATTATTAGTATCAATTAGTCTTACGTAGTGTGACGTAAAACAGGTCTTACTCGGTGGTTTGAATTTAAACTACATAGCTACTCTAAGAAGCTATGATCTGTCACACAAATGACTGAAATGTTGTATTTGCTGAAATTAAAACTCGATGAGTTCCATTAAGACTTTTGAATGCTATATTTGTCATAAGGGTAGATCAAGCAGATCTAAGAATTGACACTATCAAAGTGGAGTAAATGGAAGAGCTTACCTCGATTGGGCTATGATGGTTAAATACCTCATTCGACCCCCGGTTCAATTTCCAAGGTTGAATTTCATATAGGATTAAGGTGCAGGTTCAAAAATATGGTTGTGGAACACTGAGTTTTAGGATGTTTTCATATTGGAATACATCACTAGAAAGCAAAAACTTATATCGAATTTCCTGGATATTCCTAGGACATTTAGTTGGGACCGGATTGAGTAAATTAACAGTGAATATTAGGAAATAATTCAGGAGTTACAACACATGTCTACAGGACAGAACTGCCCATGATAGTACCTTGTTGGTATATCCATTACTCCCAAACAATAGAGGAACCTCCAGTCAACCATGGGGGTATATGCTGGTCTGTGGCCCACTCATATACTTCCACTTGCCACTGGGGGAGGTCCTGTGGGGACTGTTGTACATTAGATATATTGTTTGCTAGCAAAATTCATATATTCCAATTGAGTGTATACACCGCCATAGGACTCCTGTCCCATGGACTGTAGGCACTGCTTTCTATACAGGCTAAAGTGGTAATTAGATACTGTGTGGACAGAAGGTGAGGGGTTAGAGTGATAGGTCACTGATAGGTGAGCAGGAGTTGATGCCAATAAAGCACAACATCCTCACTGTCTATCTTTGTGACTTGTCTTCCTTTCTTCCTTAGTCTTAGTTACAGAGTTGGTAATATTGGCTTAGTATGACTGCATCACAGGTGAAATGAAGGGGAAGAGTATTGTAGTCTCATGGGGTGCTCACAGCGGCCGGGTAACCTCATGTCTCTATAATGAGGTGTGTTCAATTGAAAAATCATGTACATATAACATGTTGAATATAACCATGTTGCATGAAAGGGTGTTCATTTGAAAATTCATTGACATACAAAATGTTGAATGTTGCATTTGTTCATGAAAGAGTTGGTTCATTTGAAAACTTATGGATATAATGTGGCATGTTATCATTATTGTCATGAAATGTTGTTCACTTGAAAAATCATGAATATAATTTGGTAGGAATGTTATCAATATTGCATGAAGATGTGGTTCAATTGAAATGTCATAGACATAGGGATGTCATGAAAGGTTATTCATTTGAAAATTTATTGCATAAATTGTTAAATATTGTCATTTATTTCATGAAAGAGTTGTTTCATTTGAAATTCATAGACATAAGATGTTGAACATTGCATTTATTATCAAACATATTATTAACTAATGCTATCATTGACATTATTGATGTTGTTCTGAGGACATTTAATGATCTTTGTACTGGAGATGCAGATCGTTATATAATCTATAGGTTATAGATTTAAAATTTGAAAAATACGTGGAGAATTGTATTATTCTAAAAACAATTTTATTGAATAGAAACCTGATAAATGATGTGATAGATCGGTAATTTCTACGGTTGAAGGAGTCATCGGTTGCCTTTTCTTCTACGACTGGATCGATATAATCTATATCAAAGGACGATGCGGTAGTTCAGGGGAACTCTAACATATGCTGACTTCGTGGTTGGATCGACAACGACTAGCTAGAACTGGAGCGATATCAACAATATCAGAGGACGAGGCTTTCCAACCTGCTTAAATGAGATATCAGTTTGACCCAAATTGCCAAACCCAAGGAGATTCTGTTTATGCCAGTCACTCAGCTTATGGCACAGCATTCTGGGTGTCTTTGGCATTCATGTGGGTTCTGTAGGTGTGGGAAGCCCGGTGTAGGACGTTCAAAACACTACGCCGTTCAAAACACTACGGTAGTGTTTTGAACTTAGGTTGAAGACACTACTGTTAAGTTCAAAACACTACCCCTACGTACGTTCAAAACACTACCCAAGTTCAAAACACTATCACGACAAGCTGACCCTGCTGCGGCGTTTGAAGCACATATTAGTATACACTGATAGAGCTGCGGCGTGTGCGACACGTATTACGCTGATGGTGCTGCGGCATGTGCGCCACGTGTTAGTATAAGCTGATAGCGCTGCGGCGTGTCTGCCACGTTTTAGTATACGCTGATGGTGCTGTGGTGTGTGCACCACAAATTGATACTTGTTGCTTTCCTAGCATGGCGTTTGGCATTAATAGGATAGTCAGTACCCATCCTGATATGACCTTCCATGTTGCTAGGATGTAAAACAATAACCACTAAAAACAAACCCTGCCCTGTAGTGTTTTGAACTTAACGGCAGTGTTTTGAACTTGAGGATAGTGTTTTGAGCGTGGTCACAGTAGTGTTTTGAACCTACCTTCAGCTAGGTTGAAAACACTACCATAGTGTTTTGAACCTAGGTTGAAAACACTACCGTAGTGTTTTTTTGGGGTAGTGTTTTGAACTTACTACACTGGCCCTCAAATTGCTGAACCTCTAGTTGTGAACTTCCTGATGCATATGGCACTGTTGCAGCAGTCTTCCCTATCCCTGTAATGGTGTCTGTTTCCTGTAGTGAGTGAAGCTGCTTCCATCTCTTTGTTGGATGAGGGGAGCCAATATTCTGCTACTTGATTGATTGTTGGCCTGGATATTATTTGCACACTTTTGATGTATGTGGAGGGATGTAGATTTACTCATGGCGTGTGTCTCATTGGGTTGAATGTGTTTGTGGATCTGGGCACCACCTCCAATACCTGGCTCCAGTAAAGTGCATTATGAGTAGGCCTACTGCCGTTACCACTACCCTAACTGCTTGTGCCTGGTGGTGTATGCAGGTGTCTGCTGGTGTATGTTGGTGTCTGGTGGTGTCTGGTTGTGTCTGGTGTTGTCTGGTGGTGTCTGTCTGTGTATGCCTGTATCTGCTGGTGTCTGATTGTGTCTGTTGTGTATATCTGTGTCTGCTGGTGTCTATCTGTGTCTCCTGATGTCTGCTGGGTTGTTGATTGGATATGTAGGTTCAGATTCAATGGTTGTTTTGTTTTGGAAAGTATCTTACTTCCACGTAATTATGCAAATTTAAATCACTGACATTTAGAGCAAGGTCGGTGAAAAGCTTGATTTGTAATTTTTAGACATCCATGAGTGCAACATCAAGACGGACAATTGTGATGGAGAGAATCGCTACTGCATTTGTCATGTTGGCGAGGCTAACATGAGTAATTTGCTCAATGAGGCAACCAGGTCGAGTAGTTTTCTTGCTGTATCGCGACACGCGTAGTGGTCACTTCTCACCCGGCCGTCGAAGCAGCAGGTTCGCTCTCTACTATCATCCTACAGAACGCCTACAACTACACGTGGTCTTTATCGTAATAGAATGCCGCCGGCCAAGAAGAGACGTGGGCGGCCCCCGCTTAAGGCTGTAGCTGTGGTGTCTAGTCCAAGGAGACAGCCGAAAAGGAAAGCAAGTTCGTCGTGTCAACGAAGGCCTCCGGCATCAGAAGTTTTTGATACCGACCACGTGGTGTCGCAGGAGGAGGTGGAGCCGCCGACGAACATGCCGGCAATGAGGGAGCTAGCTCAGCAACAAGGCACTATCATGCAGCTTAGACAAGAAACAGGGAGGCTCACTGGCGTATTGGCAAGGTTGAATGCTCTGGAAAGGATTGCGGCGTTGCCTGGCACACCTATTCCTGGCCCGTCTTGTGCGGCACAGATTGTGGACAATGGCACCCCGTCTACACCAATGCAACAGTCGCCTAGACCAGTGTACGTGAACCCCCCACCACCTATTTTGCCTGCGCCAATGGGACCGCCGCCTTCGGTTACGCGTACCTACACGTCTCGTGCTGCTACTTACTACCCACGTCCACCACCTGCTGCAGCTTCAATGGCGCGTATTGGGACACCTGCGGCCGCGCCGCGCCTTGTCGGCCCGCCAGTGCGTCAGCAGCAGCAGAATCCGGTCTACATGTCTCCACACCCCACGCCGAGATATCAGCTGTTGCAGCCCCGAACACCGGTTACTACAGACTATCTGCTGGAGTCGACGCAAGCTCTACAGAAACCGCCAGGTACGGCACTATTCCCACATACTTTCGTTACTCGCGGAGACGCGTGTAGGAAAATTGCACTAGGGGAAGCCACCTGGGCTGAGTACTTTCACGCGTTGAGGTTGTTGGTGGCGCAGCCTAGTTTCCCACAAGCCTGGTTCCCGGCAATACTGCAGCATGAGGAGGACCTGTCATTGATAGATTATACGTCTGAAAGAATACCGACTCCGACTTTCAAAAATCATTCGGCGGCGGCAGAGGCCGATTATCATATTCACAAATTTATTAATACTGAGCTTAGTCATGGGGCACTCATTGGTCCTTTTGATATGATGCCGTTTCACCCTTGGACTCAATTGAGTCCGATGATGACGAGGCCGAAGAAGAATTCTTCTGAGAAGCGTATTATAATAGATCTGAGCTTTCCTCTAGGGAGGAGTGTAAACGCAGGCATAGTGAAGGGTTTTTACTTAGGTGCTCCTTTCAATTTTTCATTGCCGTCAGTTAATAAGTTGACGGACAGGTTGACGATCTTGGGACCTAATGCATGGATGTGGGGGGCGGATCTGGCTAGAGCCTATCGACAGCTCAGGGTTTGTCCGCTGTCCACGCCGCTGTTGGGGATTTCACTGAATCGGAAGATATATATTGATATTGCGCCGCCGTTCGGGTGTAGGACATCGGCGCTTGCTTGTGCGAGGACCACCAGGGCTATAGTTTGGTTACTTAGAAAGGAAGGCTTCTTCGCCTTATGCTATTTAGATGACTTCATCGGGATAGAGAAAACACAAGAAAGGGCGGTAATGGCATATGACAGGTTTAATGAGTTAGCTTCACAGCTTGGTTTAGCCCTGGCACTCGCTAAGTGTTCAGCTCCTGATAAGAAGATTACTTGGTTGGGTTTCGTAATTGACACGGTGGATATGTCTGTCACGTTACCCAAAGAAAAGATTAGAGAAGTCCTTGATGAATGTCTAGGTTGGAAATCTAAGTCTACGGCATCTAGGAGGCAGTTGCAGAGTCTAGCGGGAAAACTGCAGCACTTATCAAAGTGTATCAAACCGCCTTCTCGGTTTTCGAATAGAGTTCTGGAGGCGTTGAGAGGCTCCCCCTATGTAGGGCAGCATAAGTTTGATAGTGATTTATTGTTGGACCTTGAGTGGTTCCAGAAATTTGCAGAATCCTACAATGGGGTACAGTTATTGCCGAACAAACCTAGGGACAATTGGGTAATAGAATGCGATTCAACTCTGAGAGCAGGGGGGGCTTTCTCGGTAGATAGTTTCTACATAGCGGAGTATTCCGAAGGCTTACAGACTGCGGGGCTAGCAATAACACAATTGGAGGCTCTTAACTTGGTACATGCGGTTCAATTCCTCCTGCCTGCGAACCCACATGAATATTTGGTCAGAATTAACACAGATAACTTGGCATCACAACAGGTGCTGGAGTCAGGTAAGGGAAGAGATAAGGTCTTATATGCATGCGCGAGGCAGATTTGGCTGATAGCAGCTAATCTGAACTTTGAGCTCAAAATATGCCACAAGCCGGGCGAGTTGTTGATCTTGGCGGATGCGCTTAGTAGGGCCCCACACTCTGAGGGATCTAGACGGAAGGCTGATGCGATGTGTAGGGAAAGGAACTTGAAGCAGTTGTCGGTGAATGTTGACATGAGTACATTGAACTTTTGGTTGCCTGTTACTTTCCCTGGAAGATAGTAAACTGTTTTGCCTCTATCTTCCAGGGTACTCGGTAAAGCATCACCAGCGGCTGATCAACAGCTATACGAGCGCATTGGCGCCTAGAACATGGAAGAACAAGGCGGGGCACGTCTCACATTACTTTAGGTTTTGTCGTCAACACAGCGTGACAGCGAATAGTCCAACTGTATATGATTTATTGTCTTTCCTCTTATTTCTTGCTGACAGATTGAAGTCACCAGGGGCAATAGCAAACTACTTTAGTTCGGTTAAGTTGTGGGTGGAGGCCGGCCCTGGCGATGCCGCTGCGTTCGCAGCACCAGAAATTAAAACGATGAAGAGAGGTTTGTTAAAAAACTCGTCACATGTAACAGTGCGTGCACCTCCGATTAACAGTTCTGAGTTCAAACGGTTGATTACGTTCCTGTATGGTTTGGTACCACTGCCTGTGGTGCTGATAGCTGCGCTGATTATAGGCTACTTTACTCTTATTCGACAAAGTAATCTGGTCCCTAATTCTCTGTCTCTACAAGACAATCCGCATATACTTAAATTCCAAGATATCAAACCTAGACTTGATTCAATTATGGTAACAATACGATCTACCAAGACTAGATCCTCCTCTGATGCTCCTGTTATATTTAGACTGCCTGCCCTACCAGGCTCCACATGTTGTCCACTGAAAGCCTGGCTTAATTATATAAAAACCATCGCTCCGCACGAAGACTCCCCAGCTTTCATACTGCCAACAGGTCTTCCTCTCACTAATGCCACGTTGTCGAGGGCCCTTAGATTAGTTTCCTTTCAAGTTTTCGGTATTAACAGGGGATTCACTCTCCATAGTTTAAGACGAGGGGCAGCACAGGCTTGCCGCGGTACAGGTTTGACTTTGGAAGATTTAATGTCAGCAGGTACCTGGAAAAGTTCTGCAGTAAATCTCTATCTTAAAAACATACATATCAGCGCCGCCCCCGCAGCGCTCGGTCAACTTTTGGGTTGAGCGCTGGTCGTTACGTTAAGTCGTTATCTGTTACTCTATTTACGCTTACTGTTACTTTATACTTGTTATGTCTGTTATTACTACGGAACTGATTTCTGTCATATCGCTTACTGATTGTTGCTGCCTTTGATTACTGATGACTGTTCATATTTGCACTAGTTAAGATTGGCCCTGTCGCCGAACACGCTCAGTCATACTTGATCGCTCAACTTCCTGGAAGTTACGGACTTATTTTCTTTAAATAAATATAATTCTTCATTTAAATCCATATTCGCCTTGTGTTGTTTGTCTCGTTGAGTGAATTTGTCATGTTGGCGAGGCTAACATGAGTAATTTGCTCAACGAGGCAACCAGGTCGAGTAGTTTTCTTGCTGTATCGCGACACGCGTAGTGGTCACTTCTCAACCGGCCGTCGAAGCAGCAGGTTCGCTCTCCCACCCACCCACCCAAGGGTTGAGCGCTGGTCGTTACGTTAAGTCGTTATCTGTTACTCTATTTACGCTTACTGTTACTTTATACTTGTTATGTCTGTTATTACTACGGAACTGATTTCTGTCATATCGCTTACTGATTGTTGCTGCCTTTGATTACTGATGACTGTTCATATTTGCACTAGTTAAGATTGGCCCTGTCGCCGAACACGCTCAGTCATACTTGATCGCTCAACTTCCTGGAAGTTACAGACTTATTTTCTTTAAATAAATATAATTCTTTATTTAAATCCATATTCGCCTTGTGTTGTTTGTCTCGTTGAGTGAATTAATATGCCTGGAACCTTTGCCTGCTTCTGCAATGAGGGTTTCATACAACATGGAGTGATACGCACAGGTATTAGTTGATATTTGTGAAATATGCACAGAGAGTTTCCATAGCAAATGGCTTGGGATTGAAAATGATTTCCTGGATTTAATGTACAATGATACAATGACATTTCTACCGTTAATATTGGGCCCAACTCATCAACCAAAGTAAATAATACAAACAATGAAAACAAGAATCAGAGGCATTGCCTAAATCTCAGATAAAGATATTTGGAGTACAAGCATGCAATATAAGTTTTATGAGGGCACCAGTAGGAGCAAAGTACAATATGCTGTTATTATGACTATATCAAAATCAGTAAGTTTGAATAATTTTAAAAGACAGTACTGAGCATTGCATACATTAGAATAAGGAGTTGGATAGGTAGGACAAACAATGAAGTGGATGTTTTGGTTTGGAAAATATAATGGGTTTGTTTAATTATGCAATTTCAACCATTTATTGCAGATGAAAATAATGATATGATTCTATTGGTCACTACCATAGTGCTGTTCATCATTTTCTTTATAATTGCCTTGCCAATTATTGTCCTTCTCAATAAGTTCTGGATCAGACGCATCAACACACAAGGCTGGAACAAGTGAGAAACAAGCATTTGTTATTGATCTGCCACTAATCCTCCTACATAGATCATGGTAGCCAATTTACAAACATGTACCTGGCCGATCTTATTGTCAGGCAGAATTGTCCTACTGCATTATTTCCAATATTTCTCTTATTTGTAGGGCTTTAAGTCAATCACCTTTTAATTCAATAATGTAATAATAAATTCATCATTTTCATCCCTAACCCGTTCTATCACGAACAATCTACAACTCTTGATTCTGCAAATCATCAGGAATTGATTAGGTGTAAATTGTTGCATTAAAATGAAGCTTATTCATTTGATTCTTGAAAAAAAGGCTAGTCCTCCTGTTTTACAACAATCCAATATTTATGCTTGCATAATGCATTACACATCATATATGGGTCACTCTCCTGAAAACTGGTCAGCATGGGATGGGATTTTAAAACATCAATAAAAAAGCTTCCTACTTATTTTTTTCTTATACTTTTCATATTCATGTTCAGATTTGATGAAAGAAATAAGGGAAATAAAATAAACTGTGTGCAACTTTGGTCCTTTTAGTCATGAAGTGTTTTTGTACCAAAAAAGCCCATTTTACAGTCAGTCATTTGTAACATGACATATGGGACATGGTTGAATCCTTATTAACATCTTATATTGCATTGATATATCAAACAAAACAGTTCCCAAATCAAAAGGGAAATATTTATTAACATGTATGCATGCCTAAATTTAAAAATAATCAATTTTGTTGTCGTCAAAAATAACATTACAAATTTCCGTCACACGTGTAACCAGTGGTGTCCTGATGCCACACAAATATTGTACACTAATTATTCAGTGAATAAAGCATGGCTGGGAATTACTTTTTTTTATCAATATAAGCACTACATATTTCTGTATATTATGCCATGATTAATATGTTTCTAAGTATGATATTATTTAATTGTGATTAGATTTTGATTAAGCAGACTGTGTGGTGTCCTAAACATGTGTTACACGTGTGACACACATGTTATACTGCCATAAGACATAGCTTAATCATGGACTACATCTTTATTTTTTATCTCATCAATTTATATTTTACATAGATGTAAAGGGGAGATTTCCAGCTTTCATTTGCAACCAAGAAATGTGAAAAATTCAAATATTAGATTTTAACTCTTCATGTGACACTTCTGGCCAGTTTTCAGGAGAGTGACCCATATATATTGTATATAATATATATTGTATGTGAGATGTGATATCTCCCCCATTGTAAACTGGGGTAAAATAGCTCCTCTGTGCCGATTGCAGATCATAAAAGGCAACAAATGGGGGTAACTCATTTTCCGTGTGCTTTAGCTTGTGGCGCTGAAGCACGGGCTTGTGGTATATAAGTGCTGAGAGGCTGAGTGTCAGTCCAACACTACACTTTGGCCTTGACTTCACCTAGATGAAAGGTGCAAACAGGCATGGTCCAATCAATTCACTGGTCACTCCAAGCGTGACAATGGCCTCTAAAGAATGAATATATTTAATGTATACAATGCACATATATGAATATATGCACCTAGAAAAACCATTTGTTACAATGCCGAGAAGGGTATGGGTAGGGTCAGTCCTAATATTGGTAAAGGCATTGTCACCACCATGTTACTTCGAGTATGCCATCCTCATATCCCTAGCGCATACCTGCTTGTTAATGCAATGCTACATATCCCAGTATTATGGTTCTGTGGTCGGTGGGGAACAAGGATAATGACATTAAGAAAATATTGGTACCCACAAACCTTATAAACAAACAAAAATCCAAATACCTAAAACAGACTCTAATGGAGATTCACATCCAACCACTGATGAATGTTCTCGATTTACTCTGACTGATCGCTCAATAAGGAGATATCAGTGGCCAAGTTCTCTCCTTTTACCATCCATAAGGGCATTGTGGGGATTGCTAGCATGATCAAGGATGTGAACAATCTACGATATAGCCATATTCTGCTCGTCCAAGAATCTGATAGATGCAATCACATGAGAAAGCAACAACAGCATAGCCTATTCTCCTGTTCAAGCACTAGCAAAGGAGTTATCCAAATTGGAACTTAGTTGATTTAGGTGAGGATGAGAATGCACATGACCTGAAATCTTTGGGTACATTAACTGTATGAAGAGTCGATATAAAGAAGGATAACAAGCCCATATATACCAGGATTTGGATTCTCATATTTAGAAAACACTTTCCACCACATAATATGAAATTTGGAAACATGGTGTATGATACATGATATTGTTTCTTTTCAGACCACCAAACAGGTTCTCTCAGAATTGGAACTTACATGGTAGATATAAGCCTCACTTCAGACATGGAATGCCCAGAATTGTGTATTAAATTAGAAATCAAGACAACTATTTTGAAAGCAGGTAAGTAAGCAAGCATTACTTTCTAAAATTTGATTTAATACCTATTTCAACAGGACATGTTAACAAAGGTGAGGTTTTCACTAAAATGAAACCCCTATATGCAAAACTTAGCAGAGCATTAACAATAAACAAGGAAATGGTCTTGTCTGGTTGATATTTTAATATTTTGCCCGGATGTTGACTCTGTATGTGGATTCTCTTTTCTGTTGCTTTGTTGATGTCTATCAGGAGATTGTCATATTTCGGGTGTTGTGAGAAGTTAGCTGGATTCTGATTGGGTGAGAGAGAATGACGAGGCATGGGAGTGAGGGTTGATGGCAGCAAGGGCTGATAGGAGTATGGAATGAAGGGGTTGAGGGCTGATGGGGATGAGGGTTGATGGGAGTGAGGGCTGATGGGGATGAGGGCTGATGCAGGTGAGGGGTGATGGTGGTAAGGGAAGGTGGGAGTGAGGGTTGATGGGTGATGTGGTTGAGGGTTGATGGGAGTGAGGGCCGAGTAGATTGAGAGTTGATGAAGGTGAGGGTTGATGGGAGTTAGGGATGATGAGGTGAGGGTTGATGGGAGTGCGGGTTGATGGGAGTGAGGGTTGATGGGAGTGAGGGCTGATAGGGTGAGGGTTGATGGGAGTTAGGGATGATGGGATTGAGAGTCACTGGGTGAGGTTTGATGGGAGTGATGGTTGATGGGAGTGAGGGTTGATGGGGTGAGGGGTGATCGGGTGAGGGTTGATGTGAGGGAGGGATGATAGGAGTGAGGGGTGAGGGGTGAGCTTTGACATGAGGGAGGGATGATGGGAGTGAGGGATGATGGGGTGAGGGCTGATGGGGGTGAGGGATGATGGCAGTGAGGGTTGATGGATTGAGGGTTGATGGGAGTAAAGGCTGATGGGGTGTGGCCTGCTGATGGGGTAATCGAGGGTTGATGTGAGGAAGGGATGTTGGGAGGGAGGACTGAAAGCTCATCTGATCACCATTTTGGCTTAAGTATCTGTAAAGTTACTGTGCTATCATTGAACATGTGACTAATCTATGGGTTGCTGTCTTCTCATCTTTAATCAGGCCACATCTAGCTAGCTGACAACTGAATCAAATGACCGAGAAAGAACAGGAGACTATTTCTGCAGACCCAAGTCCACCACGCTGACAAAATACAATTCACCCCTCGATTTTCACAAGTCAAGCTTCACGCTAATATGATGATAATATGTGTGAAACCTGAATCGTTTGCAAATCTGACACCATGTGAAGACGCGTCACGTGACCTTGCTCTCAGCTTTTGAGCTGATTAGTATAAGGCATACATTACAATGACCAGGGGCCAAATGTAAGAGTCAGGGTTAGGGCTCGTAACCCACGCGTCGTGCGGATTTCCCGGGTTAGCGGCCAAAGTCTCAATGTATGTGCGCGGGTTAGGCTACCGCCTCGAGGGTTAACGTCGCCGTCACTAACTCCCACTTGAGCCAGGGATAACGTGCAGGTTAGGGACCGATTCGGGCCAAATCTATTCAAAGCGATCATATTTAACAGAATTACATACGCAATAAGTGAAATTTGACCAATTTAACCCTAAATTCGAAGCGTTATTAAGGCTACCGCCGCATTGGCGGCTATATTAATCGCCGAACGTAATGTAAACAAATCGCCGCTGCATCGACGTCGCGTTCCATACTGGCGGCGGCGGCGTTTTTGTTTACTTTACGTTCGTCGATTTGAAAATATAACTAGTAATATCGCTGCCAATGCGGCGGTAGCCTTAATAACGTTTCGAATTTCGGGTTAATTTAATGAAATTTCACGATTTGAGTATGTAAATCTGTTAAATATGGTCGCATTTAATATATTTGAGCCTAATATATGGCTACAAACGCAGAGGGATTTCCCAAATCTATAAATAACTGAAACGTTAGCTAATCCACGCGCGCTTTGGACTAATACATCCCCCGTGACACATATATTAACGCCGACAATAGATACCCCGCCGGCCGTCCTTAACTCCGCAGCCGATAAATTGTGCTTCATACATTTAGCCCCAGGATCATGCACATAGGAAATAATTGATGAAAGCTTGGATTTTCCCCAGAAAAATGTTTTGTTTAATAGAAACAACAAGATTGTTTAATAAGTTTTAATGAAAAATGCACCTTGCAATACTAAGTACTATACCAAGAGTATCTCTATATAGTGACCTGACTCTCACCAACCAGCCCTTTTTTAAATGTAATTTTTGCTCAAAGCAATGGTCATAGTCTTTGGGCCATATACAATGTATGTTGCTTAATTAATGGTTATGGAAAGCTATTTTGTGTGTGGGTGAATGTAATGCATCTACATGTTTGCCGATGGCTATATATAAGCCATTATAATATATATATATATATATATATATATATATATATATTGGGGACAGCTTGGTTGAATAGGACAAATATAAATATGTATGAATTTAATCAATTATTGAATGGGAAATTGGATATTTACCATTGCCAAAGTACCATTGCATTAAGCATGTCTTCCTTGTGAAGATAGCTTAACAATTGAGTAGATAATATTACTAACATAGATTCAACATGTCAAGCTTGTTTAAACCAGCAATACCACACAGGGTTATTTTCGGTATCATGCAATTGAGTGATTCTCCAGAATTGGAGACCCCATTGTTGCATTAGTGCAAACATTTAAAATGTATTCTGAACATCTATTGTATACTATTTATAAACTATCATGTCAGTGAAATCATCAACCAAAAACAAAAAATCACTACCACCTCTGGTTTAGATGTAATTAGGCTTCAAAGAATGTTGATACACAGAGTGCCCTGTGTGTTACAATGTGACGCCACCATCATTTAAGTACAGTATCACAGATATTGACCAGATTATTGGTATGGGATGTTGAAGTACAACAGGAAAGATAACTTTTAAAGCACAAAGTGCAGTATCTACATTAAACACTGATCACAAAAAAACTAAATTTAATTTGTGACACCGTAATGCACGTCCCATCACAAATCAAATGTTTCCCATCTTCTTCATATATAACAATGTTTTGTTGTGTTATCAAAAGAATTATTCCATATAATATACTCATTATATGTGTAGTTCCTTAAATGCAGTTCATACATATTTGTCAGAGAACAGCGAAGTTAGTAGTTTGTGGGACAGTATTACATGTGACCCTACTAGGTCAAGACATAGAATGGCCATTTCAACTTTGGTATATTTTTTTACGGTCAAATAACAAAACATATTCACATCAAAATATCAAGACTAGACTTTAAAAATATTGTAGAATTTTGATCGGATTTTGATCATAGCCATGAATCACACGTTTTGGGGATGTACGTACATGTGCACAAAAACGTGACACCTCATCAATTATTGCAATTTATTGTCACTTCCTGTTGGAGTTTCCATCTAAAACATCACCAATCTGTCTGCTAAGATGGTTTGTTTAGTCCGGAGTCTTCCCTTCCCTCATTATGACATATCAGCTCTCAAATTTCGAATTTGTAAATTGGTTGGGACGTACGTTGCAAATGTGACACCATCAATAAGGATTGCTTTAAATCAGCCAATTTCTGATAATTCCAGATTATCTCTTATTATTTGAAAACATTATAGGTCATAGATTAAATAAAAGTATTACTGATTATGCATGCCATGCTTGATAACTGATCAAACTAACAAACCATCTGTGCTGTCAGTGTGACACCAACCGTAACGCACAGGACAGGTATGTTTACAGCGATATTGTCATGTACCTATGCAATGTAAAAACTAAAAGTAGTGAAAAATATCTTTATTGATATAATCTTGCCAACATAAAAGCAAATTGAATTAACTGTGCTTGATAGTTTTCTTTATTTACAGCTTCAAAGATGGTGGGCACCCCAGTGCAAATTTATTGCTGCCATTTTTTGGTCAATTTTCCACTTTATTTAATTATTTTTACACCTTGCAGACTCTTTATGTGTCTGGTTTTGATTAGTAGTGTTTGCTTAGTATATTCCCTATAGGTATATGAACAAATTGTTTTTCTGAAATTGTTTTGAAGAGTTTAGTGATTAATAATGAAGCACATCCCAACGGGTCTCCAATTCTGGAGAACTACTCAATTATATTCTCTCAGTCATAGCCAAAATTACTATTATTATTTTACAAGTATTTTCTAGTATTTTGGTCAGTTCTAACAGTACATTATCTACAGTAGTCATGGTTTGGTGAATTATTTAAAACCAACCATGTAGAGCGATGTGTGGGTGGCCGAGAAGAACTGAGCTGAGTGGTCCAATAATGAATAACAGAAATAAGATATCAGTGGTACAAAATGACAGAAAGGTTTGTCAGTCTGCCACGAGGTGTGATTAGCCAACAAGTGATAGAAGGGGAGGCTGAGTAGCAAAGGAAGTGACTGTCAGGTCATGGGATAAGGTGTGTGTGTTGAGGTTCTCTGTGCCCCCAGCAATGAGAACAAATGAATGTCCTACACTCATCAAACCAGTTGCTGTCTAGAGATATGCAAGTATGCTATTCAGGTTGATATTGTGGTCCCAAAAGCTCAGCTAAGGAAGAGGGAATTTCATATGTGATGATGTGGGCTAAGTGCTTGTGTGCACATGTAACCTGGAGTGAGAAGAAGAGAGGTTCTAAAGGGATCTATAGTGATACTTGAAGGCCCTGCATTTTCTACCCAAAATCACAAGAAATTGAAAAACAATGTATAGCACAGGCTTAGTTTTAAATGTAGTATATGCATTTTTACCATGGTAACATTTACATATACATATATATTGCAGGTAGGGCACATCAGTTTGTAGAAGTGGTGCCTGGAAATGGTATGTACATTCCCAGGCTGAGGAGTAGTGTGGTGGGAAGAGGTGGTGGCGGGATTGACGACCCCCCCTCCAACCCTGCCCACAAGGGGGTGTGGGTTGGGTGGGGGGAAGATCCAATCACCACTCTTTAATTATTAAAGATGATGATGGGCTTATCACTGTCCATATATATGTATTCATATATAGTAGATAGTGATAAACCCTTTATCGCATGTAACAAGCTTTGTAGTGTCCTGACCTCCTCCTCCCCTGCTGTAGGGTGGGGGGATCTCTCCACTCACTTGGTGGTACAGTAAGTGGTGGTTACAGTGTGCAGGGGTGGTGCCAGCACTATCACAGCTGGGGTTGGGGAGGCTGGAGCAATAGGTGACTATGTCAGACTCCCACAGTCTATGGAGCTGAGTTAGTGATGAGGGAAAGTAGGGATATTCCGGGTTATTATACTTGTATAATTCTTGTACTGCATATATATATGTGTATATATAGTCTGCTTAAAAAGTGTTCTTGATTCTTCACCAGTTACCAAATGCTTGATTGAGTAAGGGGTCAAAATTGGTGTATACTATCACCTGTAACTGGTAAAGAATTGACAATGGAAATACTTATCAGGTTAGATCTGACTGTTGCTTAATTTAATATATAATCTCACTGAATGTAATATGTTGTCAATAAACTACACCAAATCCTATTTTATTGTCACTGATAATTGGCTGGTTTCATTAAAAGACCATTTACAAATTGAGGACCATCTATTTCATTACCAGAACAAACATAACAAATCGCAAAGTCTAAAAGCTTTTTTGAGTGAATATATAAGAAAGGATATGCATACAGTAACTTATCTTATTCAAAGGTTCACAAAAATGTGCATAGCTATCGCAAACCCTCTTCAAATAAATGTACAAAATAATAATATTGAGATACCCTTTTAAAATTAGTTAGATTATCATTAACCATCGTAGGAAATATTCAACAATCTTTTGAATTCTGCTAATGGAACTTGTTCAAAACAGCAGAGAAATTAAGATTTGTCTTTTTCTGCTAGATGATAATAGTCTTTGGTCAAACCCTGGTTGACTCAACCCAATGACTTAAATATTGATACTTGACGCTTCCTAGCCAGGTGCTTGGCATTACTAGGATAGGGCAAGGACTGGTTGGCTAAGTATACTACACAACTTTTAAGTCATTGGTTTGACTCGACCAGGGTTCAAACCCTTGGATTCGAAACCGACAATCTACCAAAATGCTCAACTCATATGGCCATCCCGACTGGTCACCCACATATTGGCATATCGCTATATATGTGTCCCAACTGTATCACTTGATATGCAGAGACATTTGAACTATCAATGTTGCTGTCATCTCAAACGTATAAGGTGATATACCAGGAAAAGCATTAGCACCATACACTTGGGTATTTTGGTCAATGATAATTACACTACAAACTCCTCTAGTAAAAGACAATACAATTAAAATAAAACCCTATGGAAATAGCCATAAACCTCAAAATAATGACATAGTGCAAAAAGGCAAGTAAAATATAGACGCTACATTAACTCTAAATAAGAGCAACAGAACAATCAACTTCAATACAAGATAATAATACAAAAATGCAAATAAAGCTTTTAGATGTTCATTATTCATTGCACATGATTTGTATTGGTGCCTTCGCAAACATAATTTGTCCAGGCTATTATTTTTATCAATATTATCATTTGTAATATACCGGGCGTGGTGGCCAAATCGGTAGAGCACATGCCTCGCATGTGGAATATCGGGAGTTTGCGAGTTCGGTTCCCAGTTGAGTCAAACCAATGACTTAAAAATTGATACTTGTCGCTTCCTAGCCTGGTCCTTGGCATTACTAGGATAGGGCAAGGGCTGGTTCGCTCGGTGTCAGGATAATGTAATTGAGTGGGATATCGTGTCATGGTGCCGGCGGCCTGATTTCCCAGTGGTGCAGCACTATAAAATCGCCATGAGTGCGTACTGTCACAAGTATGTACCCGTCCTGATATGACCTTAGATGTTGCTAGGACGTAAAACAACAAAACAAAACAATCATTTGTAATAAATATGGATATATAGTCCAAAACAAAAACAAAAATATATATATATATCTACATGTCATTGAATGGAGCTATGCACTGTGACGCAACAAGAGAAAAGGAACACAAGCTGAAAAATACAATGACAGGCATTGAAGTTCAGTTTTGATTCTGTTTTGGGAACTGAGCTTGACATTATAGTAAGCACATTCTTGCATTCCTCCAATTATATTACAAAAAGTCAAGACCTCAATATATTCTTCTGAATTACAATTCACCCCATTGATTTCATTAAAGCTGCATAATCTGAATACATATTTTGTCAAAACAGAGGCACTGGTCTTCCAGGTCCATAAATAACTCCCTGTGAATATGTTGTTTAAACATATCCCAACCAGGAATAACCATATTTTATCGTGATAATTCTCATTAAGTAAAGTTGTGCTGGTCCTGTTACTGTCCCTTTAAATTCTCCCTAATGATGCTTTGTTTTCTTGACGTCCAACAGCCAATGATAAAAATCAATGTGCTCTAGAGGCGTCGGTAAATATAACAAACTTTCCTTTATGCTTCGTTTTCTATTCTGTACCATTAAGAAATGAACAATTAATTAGAATGTCAAACATTGTCTTTATTTGTGGAAAAAAATATGCCTTGTTTGTACATTGATGACATGCTGATTAAGTATATTGGTATGCATATAATAGTCTCATTATTGCAGAATTATAACATAACTGACATCCCCTGTCACTAACACCAGTTGCTATGACATATGTCGATATTTGTACTGTCACACATGTATTTGGTGGGTATCCTCATCATACAGGCATCATGCATGGACAAAACCTTCTCAGCCAGAACAATGAGTCACCTTCCTCATCAGACATGTCAACGCGCGTGCCTATGAGGTGAATCTTTCTCGATACGCAACCCTTTCTGAGCATCCGCCTCCTTTTGCGAATCAATAGCATCAGATCTGGTTCTCACTCAGTCATCCATTGAGTAAGCCACCCATGGTGGGTATTTTTCGCTGAACCACTTATCGTTTACCACTTGTCATTTTTGGGCCATTTGTAATTAGGCCAGTTGTTGTTGCTGTCAATCCACTTGTTATCGGACCATTTGTCATTCGACCACTCCTCAGCTGGCCAATTGTCGTCGAACCCCTTTTCGCCAAGCGATTTGCCAAACATATCTCCGAAGCCATGGGTGCTCTTCTGATCAGGTGATGGTTCAGTACCGACGTGGATGGTCTCCATGAAGAGCTGCTTCTGAGACTGAGGGGAGAGTTCGATACTGTCAAAGTTGAGGTAGTATTTTGAGACCTCATGTGTATCAAGTGGAGAAGGGTACCGTGCACTGTCAGGTTTCTTCATGAAGAAGTCATCACTTTTAGTCATCATATTTGGAAATTGATAACTTCGAGAGTCAACTTTGCTGTCTGATTCACTTCCATAGGTATCCTTCATGTTGCGGGGGTAGAATGCGCCATATGGTTCACTTTGTTGCTGGTACAGCGCATTCCCATAAGCTTTGCGTCCACCAGTAAGCTTTGAAGCCGGATAGGCTGAGGATTGATGCTGCTGCGGTTCAAGTTCCACATTGTACTCTGTAGTCACTCCAGCTTTCTTCTCACTGGCCAATCTAGACTCAGTCCACTGATCAGCGAAGCCGCCATCATGGAGTGGGAGATCTACTTCGAGCGCAACCTCCAAGTGACTGATATCTGGGAGATACTGGCTGGTGTCAACATCCACTTTCGGGTTCTTCGGCTTCTTCGGAGAATGCGGCGCATTCATTTGTGCTGACGGTCTTGGCATATGTGGTGCAAAATGTGGCAGTCTTGGAGCCTGTGTATTCGGTGAGAAATGACCTATTCCATAATTGGCTTTTGGCGCATAATGGTGAGTGTCCATGTGGAAGTGTGGTGCAAGGTTCCTTGCATCGCGGTTATGTTTTGCTGAATTGTGGGGTACAAAGAAGCTTGATGGGGTCCGCATGTCCCACTGTTGGCGGTGATACTTTTCGTTGAAATTCAGTCTAGGTGAATATGTGTGTGCCAATTGTGGTGCAATGCGGGGAGGTGTAAAGCGCTGATTCTGTGCATAGTCATGCCAGGTTCTACCAGGAAATGCTCCATGACCACCATTGTTCACTTGTGCCTGATATGAGCCATGTGTGTGCCTTTTACGTCTCACTTTTACTTCCTTACTCCCTTCGGAAGTCGCAGTGACTTTCCTCTTGCTTAGTTCCACCACTTCCTGAGAATCAGCCACATTCGTTGTCGTATTCTTTTTTGCTTCTCCAATATTTGAATTTGAAGTCACTTCCTTCAATGTTACCTGTCCTTTCTTATTTAAGCCTTCTGCTTTTGCCGAAGAAGGAGCTTTCTCTTCAACCTCCTTTCCAACATCCTTTTGGGCAACTCGATGTTCCGTGTCATCATATTGCACATCACCATTTCCATCAAGCTCAACATCTGCAACGTGGCCAAAGCCAGAGTCCTTCTTGAAGTCCAGGCTACCAGTATTGCTGAACATTGGCCCGGTCAGGTGCTTTGGCATGAAATTAAAGGGAAACGTGTCGAAATCAGGCGGTTTGCGGCCGTATTGGGTATGTGCGCCACCTTCTTCTGCTGGTTCATCCCCACCTCCTCCTCCACCTTCTCCTCCTCCACTGCTACCACCTCCACCCCTACTGTATAAAGCTTCAGGTGGGAGATGGTGATCATTTGAACTCCAAGGTCCTGGGTTATTGGAGTTATAATATGAGTCAGGATTGGTCATTCGGTCAGATCTCTCTCTCCTATCTTCATTTTGGTAGGGATCCTTCTCCTGCTCTTCCTGCCCATCCCTGTCTTCCCCTGTAGGTTCCCGATCACTGTACGTTTTGCGTTGATCATAGCCATTCCTTCTGTCCTGTCTGTTCTGTGGATTTGTCCACTTAGCATCATGGTGTTGTCTTTGTCTTTGCCCGGAAAAATCTCCATTAGTCCGGTAGACTTTTCTCTGCCCATATCTGTCCTGTTGATAGCCAGTATTGCTCGGGTGATATTGCCTTGCTCTGGGAGTGCCATAGCTTGGATCCTGTTGAATCAGTTTTCCTTGTGATGGATAGCCGTACCTTCTTACTCTCCTATTATCTTTTCCATAGCTATGTTGGCTGTATTTCTTGTTGTTGTTGTCTTCATAATTGTACCTTCGCTGTTCCTGCCTCTCCAGTGGATACTCCCTTGCGTTGGGATAGGCATACTTCCCATCTCTGTTCTCCTGGCTATATCCTGCGTTGATGGTATCGTAACCGTGCTGCTGTTCCTCGGCATAGCGATCATTGGTCGATTCATAGCCGCCTAGATTTCGGCGACTCTGATATTTATTTGTTGAGTACTGGCTTGGCGCATAAGTCCTTTGGTGTTTCAATGAGGCATATCGAGCATTTTGTCGGTTCTTGTACGTCGCGCCATCACTGGGTGCTGGGTACTTTTGATGCTCTTGTCTGCGATAATTGGATTCACCATCTGCATAGCCACCACGCTTTTGGCGAATACCCCAGTTGCTATTTTTGTGTGGGTAGAACTGGTTATCAGTGTCTCTTCGAGAGGACGCTGACTCATCTCCATTCAGGTAGCTGCGAAGCCCATGCCTATCACTGTTGTCAGCCTCATTGGTTCCATGACCAGTGCTGTCATAGTAGTCGGACGGGTAATTGGAAGCATAGTCCCCACCGCCTCTTGAGTTATCATAGCCTCGCTTCTCACTGCTTTGAGATGGCATGTTGCTGTCTGAAATGAAGGATCCTCCATGTGCGAAAGGATGGATCCAGATAGGAGATGCAGTAACTGTGTCAGTGTCTTGGCTTTGCTGCTCTTCGCCTGATTGTTTGCCTCTGCCATTTTTGATGGCGTATGGACCATACATCTGCGTGTTCTTTCCATATCTATTGTAGTTGTCATCGTACTCAAATTTGCCATCAATTCTCTTTGCACCAGTTAAGTTTGGCGAATAATACTCATCAAACTCCTTCGACTGTTGTGCTAGACTCTTATATGGGATGAATCCTCCACTCGTCTCATTAGCATAATCTGTGTGTTGACCTATTGGGAAGCCATAGTCAGAAGTGGCTGGGTAGGGAGAGTAGGTCTTTGGGGAACTGTGGTACATCTTAGAACCACCCAATCGGAAGCTGTCTGGATTGAGGTCACGTGCAATCTTAAATGACTCATCTTTGGTTTCCACCTTCAGCTTATTGAACATGTTCATCATCATTTTCTCATCACTTGAGTCGTACTGCTCATGCTCGGAGTCCTTGAAGCTGGAAGTGAAACCATGTTCCGGATGATCGAGCGAGAAGCCGGCCTTGCTGCCCGAATCCACAAAACCTTTCGAGTAAGGTAATCGCTGTGCTGGATACAAACCACGGTAGCGCTTCATTCCCAGGGGCAAAGACTTTTGCGGATATCGTGGAGTGAAGTTCCATTTCCTCATTGGCGCATCCGAAGGTGGTAACTGTGACCGGGTCTTGAAGGGCAACATGGACTTTGGCGAGCCGAAGAACCTCCTAACCATCCTGTGTGACTTCCCCCCTCTTCTGCTCTTGCTGTAATCGACATTCTTCTTGGGTATCGGCATCGAAAGTGTCGCCCGCTCCCCAATGTCGTCCTGAAGCATCCTGATGGTCTTTCCATTAATCTCGCCCTGAATGGCACCGCCGCCATACCTCAGGTAAGGATTCAGCGTCCGTGCTAGAGGTCCCTTTGGATCCCTTATTAGGATTCGTTGCAGCTTCTGCTGCTGCTTCTTCAACTTCTCCAGCTGATCCAATTGCTTCTGCATATGGTTGATCTCCCGGTCCTGGTTTGCATACTGCAAACTGCTTCCGGTTTGCTGATCGCTGTTGCGCAAGTTGGTCAGGTCTATGGGTGCGCTGTTGAATGCTCCTCGGTCAGAGTTCATGTCAAGCATGACGTTCGCCTGCGCGATCTGCATTCCCCGTGAACTGGCCGACATCAGCTCGTCGACGCTGCGCCGAAGTCGGTGTCCGAGACCGGAACTTCCAGTGGCAAGGAACCTGACCGGTGACGTGATGATGATGGTCGGGTGTAACCGGAAGTCATCGGGTTTATTGGCGACGCCTTCCGGTCGCAGCCAAGTGTCTGCATAGTGCTTTGCACGTGACTTGCTTGGCGTCTTGAGTTGCTCATGTGTGACGGATGGTTCATCGGTGACACTGATCCGGGGCGCCTGTGTTGTGGGTGGGTCGGGCGTCGTGTGTGCACTCTTCAGAGCAGGGCTGTGGTATAGATGGGTGAACTGCTGACCCTCTGTTATGAATAGAGAGGGAGAGACAAAACACAGAACAGTTGTGGGAATTAATGAATACGAAAGGTGTGTCAGGAAAAGTTAGTGACTTATTTTTTTAAATGTTACTCCAATAAAATCATAATATTTCCGAAGACAAAACTTTTACTTGGATAGGATCCTACATATAAACTTAAATATACATGCACTGTCCATTTATTCTTGCATAGAAGGAATAGTCAATGGTCATCTGAAGTTTTCAGCATTTTCAAGATAGTAAAAAGAGTACTACTTTTCCAGACCGCAATCCCCAAAGGAGTAGTAGATATTAGCATTTTACTACAGACCCAGGAAGGGTGGCCGAATGAGTTCAGCACCCACCTCTCATCTTCATAGGTCATGGGAATCGAATCCTTGGATTCGAACCCTAGTAGCGTCAAATCGATGACATAACAATTCATAAATGTCAATACGTAGTATGCCACTTGGCATTACTATGAAAAGGAAAATAGTTGTGGATTGAGGAAGACCATTTGTCTGCAATTGAAAATTCAACTGCTGTTATTTCAACTAATGTACAAAATTAAAAAGAGAATAAATATCAACATTTTATTAAACAATACAAGTTTTGCTTGACAGTACTCCCCCAAATGTACACTTTGTACAACGGTGCAAACGCTGAAAATGTTGGCTGACCCTAAGTCAGTTTAATAGAAGCTGTTGCTATTGAATCCTATGTGTTCTAGCATGTCAACATGCACTCCAAGATTAATTTCCAAGTTAGCTAGTGGTGTACCTTCCAAAGATCTTTTCATAAAACCCCAAAACCAAATACCTTCCATATAAATAGTAGCTAGGGAAAGACAACAAGAAGACACAACTGGGTTGAGTGAGTTTACTGTCCTCTGGCACAGGAAATTGCCCATACCGTAATCATAAAAAAAACAAAAAACACATGGACTGCTAAAGCTCAGTGGCTGAATGATCACCCGTGACGAGGGTTGTGGCCAATCCCGTCCAACCGGCACGCAGGAACACACGCGGAACGGGTGGGAACGGGATCGGCAAAATACAATATAATAATAATATATCAATAAATTGGGTAAGACATAATAATAATAATAATAATAATAATGATTCAATATATAGAGAGGGATTAACTATTCCTCTGCACTTTTATATTCGTATAATACTTATAGCTCAAATAAATAGTAGCTTGGGAAAGATAACAAGAAGACACAACTGGGTTGAGTGAGTTTACTGTCCTCTGCACAGGAAATTGCCAAGACTCACCTATGCTGAGTCCCCAACCCAGTCCTGTAAGAAGAAAAATCTTCGTAAAAAATAACTGAGCAACATGGAGTTGCGCTTTGGTCTATTCCTCTCAGTCTCCGAACACTAGTGTCCTCATTCAATCTGCTTAGGGAATCACAAGCGTGGTTATCACCGCTTTTAATATATGCAGCTGAATGGGTGAAGTTGTTTTGTACCGCTAACCAAAATAGGCGACGAATATAAAACATTATCTCCTTCGATTTCGATATGCCTGTGCATAGCGCTGAGCACACTGTCATACTATCAGTAATTAGCTAAATTGAGGAGTTTGCCCAGGAATTGGCCCATCTGAGAGCTGCAGAATACACCGCCCACATCTGCTGAGTGTTAATATGAGCATTATCAACATGGGGGTCAGCTTCCACATAATGGTGTCCAAGATAAGGCTTTAAGGCGTTTCTGTCATTGGCACAAAATGAACCGGCCAACCAGTCATGGCTGTGCATCACACCGAAACCCCATTTGGAAGCATCGCTATACACTGAGTAAGTGGGGGCAAACTTTCCTAATATCATTGCTTTACCGTTAAAGACCCTCACAAAGTCTAGCCACCAAGCAATGTCCTCTCTAACTCGAGCATTCAATCTTATCTTGTAATAGCGCTTCTGTACTGTCCCTATTAGGTCATATAGCCTTCTACAAAAAGTTTGGCCCCCCTGACCACTTTTGAACAGTGGGAGAGCAACCCACCGAGCTGCTCGAGCTGTCTCCGAGTAGCCTTCCTACGATCATAGAGAGAGGAGAGGGCAGCTATCAGCTTAGTTATTTTATCATCTGGTAAGGTTAATTCTAATGAACAAGAATCTATAATAATGCCCAGGAATCTTATTTTAGATTTGGGGGTGTTACCTTCTTAAAGCTTAAAAAAAGTCCTAGCCTTCGAAGTATAGCTATAACAGCGAGTTGAGCCTGGGTGGCCTCCTCCAGAGTTCCACCTATAACACAATAATCATCGAGATAATTAACAACTCTACTGACTCCCTCCCTCAAAGCACATCTAACCACCATGTCAGAAATCTTTTGAAAAATGAATGGACTAGAGGAGAGGCCCATGCAGAGGCGGGTGTCTAGCAGGTAGGTCAAATCATTACCAAATGCCCAGACTAACCCCTGTCTAACCCAGTTAGTCAGGTGTATTGAAACTGCTCTATATGCATCTTTGAAGTCTACGGTTGACATCCAGTCCCCCCTCTCCATCACTTCTATCACTGTATCTACACTGTTATAACTAAACTTCTCACATACATCCTGTACACAGCTGTTTACGGACTTGCCCTTTGGCTTACTGCAATCTACGATTCTTACTCTGCCGTCCCCTTTGGGAACACAAAACAGCCTGTGAGAGCATGTTGGCTTGTTTTGGGCCCATATGAGGATATCTTGTTCCAGCTCAGCTATTAGCCGTTCTGTAATTGCTTCCTTATCATGGATACTCCATACCCTACCTTTCTTAGTGCCGTATTCTAAACTGCAGTCAGGATTTAGTATGTGAAAACTGAAAGTAACTCCCCGAAGTATGTATGACCAGTCCGGGTCACAGTCCCCCCAAAGGAAAAGTTCTACGAAAAAACAGCAAGGTTTAAGTTGAGCTGTGATGCCATCAATTTTATGGCGACATCTACAACGGCCCGCAATACATGACTGATAAATATGGAATCGCGATTGTGGCCCGTTAGGATACTCACTGAGAGTTACTCTATAGTAGCAGCCATCTTCAAATACATTATCAACAGTCAAAATACCATTCGGTTCAACAATGTTTGGGTTTATCCACTTACTCAGGCTAGTTTCACTAACGTTGAAAGTATTACCTTCACAAACCATATCAGCGCATACTACTTATTACATGCACTGTCACACCCATGATAGGGACTGCCAATGCATGACCACCGGTCACGCAAATTATTCATAGCATCTTTAGCTCTGTGAGCCGCTTCAAGTTTGGAAACCAAGAATTTAGTGGTAACATTATTATCACAGTCATTAATAACATGTTGAACAGGGCCATAACTTTTTCGGCGGCGGAAACCTCTGGCTTCCTACATGCACATGTAACCGAAATATCAATTTCCACATTAGAATCAACAGCAGGAAATACAAATTCAGAATTATCACAATCAAAGTCTGTAGAAACTGTCGTCTTCACAACAGACATTCCATCACGTCAAACCTTGGTGCAACTGTGGTGGCCGTGAGAACGCGACAAACATTTTCCACAGTAATTACCGAAACCACATTTGTCTTCTCCAAGGTCACAGCCGCCCTCCCGGTTCCACCTGAAGCAAGGGCTTTTCTCCTCCCTTTTTTGGTTTGACTTCCGGTAGTTCTCCTGCTTGCTCGTCTTATGCTGTCAAATGTTATTAACACCATAGTGAAGAACACTCTCACCATTATGAACTTTGCCAAAAGGGGCGAAACCCAAGGTTTCCGCCAGCTTTCTAATTTCAGCGTCGTATTCAGTATGCGCACAATCCTTGAACTTGTCACTCTTCGACATGCTGTATAAATACTCTGTAGTCTTTTAATGTAAGCCCCTGCAAGTCCAGCACCCATTTAGAAGCTGCTTCAATTAATTCGTAAGCGTTAAGCTTCCAATCTTCCTTCAAACTGACCGTATAGCGCTTGAGCGACCACTTACTTCTTTGACGATGTGAAGTGCTCCTGCTTCTGCTGCCCGAACCTGACTTGCTTCTATGGCAGCGGGTGCATTCACGTCACCGGTTACGTGACCTTATCACGCCATATGTCGAGTGTTCCGCTGGTCCGCCGCTGTCAAGTTGAGGTGTCACGGATGGAGGCAAGGTCACCTCAATGGCCGCCTCGCCCTTCACCTCCGCCTCGTCGGCGTCCTGGAACGACTGTCAAGGCGCCTTGCTAACACTTCCCGACGCCTCTCCAGGTCCATTATCCGCTCCTCTTGCTCCAACCGTTGAATGTCCTCATGAACCCAGCTTTCACGCTCGTCCAGCAACATACTACATATGTGCGATGACAACTTATCCAGACTCGACTCTGCCATTTCTCCAGTTTTCTGTCATGTTATTGTCGTTGTCTCCTTTTTCGCTGACGCTTGTTTCGCCTGCTTTGCCGCCTGCTTTGCTTTGCGATTGAGACAGACTTCCATGTCGGTCGCCTTGAGTAGTACCACAAACCGAACAATAATTCTTAGGCATAGCCTAGAATTCTGTTGAACGCACCTTGCACCGCACGTCGCGAACTGCTGCTGGCCATGTGCATGCTTAATATATTTGTCAAAATTTAACACAGACTTCAACTATATTAAATTCATACAGGCCTTAGTGTCCATACAGGCCATTGAGTTCATGCAGTCGTCCTAGATATTGCCAGCGAGAACACATGTATATATTTAATTCATACAGGCCTTAGAGTTCATGTCCATCGACCTTGAAGTTGCCGGCGAGAACTGAAGTTGCCGGTGAGAACACATGAATACATTTAATTCATACAGGCCTTAGAGTTCATGTCCCATCCTTGAAGTTACTGGTGAGAACACATGAATATATTTACTTCATACAAGCCGTAGAGTTCATGTCCGTCGTCCTTGAAGTTGCCGGCGAGAACACATGAATATATTTAATTCATACAGGCCTTAGAGTTCATGCCGTCATCCTTGTAGTTGCCGGCAAGAAGACATGAATATATTTAATTCATACAGGCCTTAGAGTTCATGCCGTCGTCATTGAAGTTGCTGGCGAGAACAAATGAATATATGTAATTCATACAGACCTTAGAGTTCATGTCCGTCGTCCTTGAAGTTGCCGGCGAGAACACATGAATATATTGAGTTCATGCCGTCGCGAAAAATGGACTGCCGAAGCTCTATGGAATGTTCTCTCTGGAATGTTCTCTCTGGATGCTGTGCTGGTACTACTGGCCAGTTCCAGTGCCAATGGGCAGAGCGTGTACCCAGGCTGGCACTGAGACGGTCAACAACAAAAAACCCACACGGACAGCTGAAGCTCAGTGGCTGAATGATCACCCATGACGAGGTTTGCGGCCAACGCCGTCCAACCAGAATGCAGGAACACACTCAGAACGGGTGGGAACGGGATCGGCGAAATACAATATAATAATAAATCAATAAATTGGGTAAGACATAATAATAATAATAATAATAATAATAACGATTCAATATATAGAGAGGGATTAACTATTCCTCCGCACATATATATTTGCATAATACTTATACCTCAAATAAAAACTCCAATTAACCAAACCAATAACCTTCCTATACAAACCCCCATTAAAGCAAACCAATAACCTTCCCACACAAAACCCTAATACACAAAACCAGTAACCTTACCTTAAAATACCCATAATACATCAAACCAATACCTTCCCATACAAAACCCTAATATGGCGACCAGACCAGTGTCTCGGCCTGGAATGAAATACCTTTATTCGCTAAATAAAAATGATAATTTACCAACAAAAAAACACACAGAAAAACCCCAATAATGTTTCCCTACAAAACCGCAATAAACCAAACCAATAACCTTCCCACACAAAACCTTAATAACAAAACCAGCAACCTTCCCATACAGACCAGACGGGTTGGCCTAATAAGTTGAGCATCCGTCTCCCGTTTTATTAGATCGTGGGATTCGAACCCACGGGTTCGATCCCTGGTCGAGTGAAACCAATGACGTAAACATTTATACTTGTCGCTTCATACACAGGAATTCTGCCTTATTAGGCTAGGACAAGGACCGGTTGGTTCAGTGTAAGGATAATGTGACTGACTGTGATAGCTAGCTGTTCATGGTGCTGGCGGCCAGGTATTCCATTGGGGCAGCACTACAAAGTCATCATTAGTGCACACTGTCACAAGTCGGTACCCGTCTTGATATGATATTAGATGTTGCTAGGATGTAAAACAACAACAAACTACCAACAAGCAAACCTTCCCCTACAATAACATTTGCTACACAACCCAAAATAAACCCAACCACTAACCTTCCCCTACAAACCCAAAATAACCCCAACCAATAACCTTCCTCTACAAAACCCTAAATAAACCCAACCAATAACATTCCCCTACAAACCCCAAAATAAACCCAACCAATAACCTTCCTCTACAAACCCAAATAAACCCAAGCAATAACCTTCCCCTACAAAACCATAAATAAACCCAACCAATAACCTTCCCATACAAAACCCTAAATAAACCCAACCAATAAGATTCCAATACAAACCCAAAAATAAACACAACCAATAACATTCTACTATAAAACTTGAATAAACCCAACCAATAATCTTCTCATTCGAAACTCCAAAATATACCCAACCAATAATCTTCCCCTACACAACCCAAAATAAACCCCAATAATAACCTTCCCCTACAAAGCCTCAATAAACCTAACTAATAGCATTCCCATACAAAACCCCAAAATAAACCAAACCCATAACTTTCCCATACAAAACCCAAAAATAAACCCAACCAATAACCTTCCAATTAAAACCCCAAATAAACCCAACCAATAATCTTTCCATACAAACCCTAAAATAAACCCAGCCAATAACCTTCCCAAAATAAACTCAAAATAAACCCAACCAATAAACTTCCCATACAAAACCTCAATGAACCCAACCAATAACCTTGTCATATAAAACCCCAAAATAAACCCAATGAATAACATTCCAATACAAAACCCCAACATAGACCCAACCAATAACCTTCCCATACAAAACCCCCAAACAAATCCAACCAATAATCTTCCCCTACACAACCGAAAATAACCCCAACCAATAACCTTCCCATACTAAACCCCAAAATAAACCCGACCATTAACCTTCGCATACAAAACCCAAAATAAACCCAACCAATAACCTTCCCGTACAAAACCCCCAAACAAATCCAACCAATAAACTTCCCCTACAAAACCTCAATAAACCCAACCAATAACATTCCCCTACAAAACACAAAATAAACCAAACCAAACCAATAATCTTCCCCAACAAAACCTTAATAAACCTAGCTAATAACATTCCCATACAAAACCCGAAAATAAACCAAACCCATAACCTTCCCATACAAACCCCAAAATAAACCCAACCAATAACCTTCCCATACAAAATCCCAAAATAAACCCAACCATTAACCTTCCCATACTAAACCCCAAATAAACCCAACATAACCAATAACCTTCCCCTACAAAACCCCAAATAAGCCCAACCAAACCAATAACCTTCTCGCCCAAAAACTCTGCAGTCCCACCAGCGTACCTGATCCATGGGTTTGGTGGACCCCCTGGTGGACACACTTGTCACCACGTGGCTGATCGCAGGCCAGAGACGTCGGGTTGAAGCTGGTTCCCGGTGCACACAGCCGCATGAACGCCATACCAGCGAAACACTCCAGGTAGGCATCGCAGCGTCGCGACGGCAGACGCGTCACCCCAGACGGCTTGTCGCGGCACACGTGGGGCACATCTACCAAGAACAACGACAATGGTGTAGACTGCGCAGAACACCCGCACTAGCAGTTGCCATCCAAAGGTAAGGTCCGGCAATTAATAATAATAATCATAATAATGTACACTTAATGATATTAATAATGTTCACTTAACAGAACACCAGAACTATCAGGAGCCGATCTACAGAACAGTGCACACATTAATCATAATAATGATAATAATAATGTACACTTGCAAGAACAGCCTCACTAGCAGGAGTAATTCTACACAATGGTGCAACCATTAATAATAATGATATTAATAATGTACACTTAGCAGAACACCAGCACTAGCAGGCACCGATATACAGAATGGCGCACACATTAATAATAATAATCATAATAATAATGTACACTTAGCAGAACACCCTCACTAGCAGGCACCGATCAATGGAACGGTGCAACATTTATAATACAAATATTATACACTTAACAGAACAGACAAAGAATGTTTATTTAACGACGCCTCTAGAGCACATTTATTTTTATCATTGGCTATTGGTTGTCAAATATATGGTCATTCTGACATATTTCTTTGGCGGAAACCCGCTGCCGCCACATAGGCTACTCTTTCCTAGAAGCAACAAGGGGTCTTTTACATGCGCTTTCCCCCAGACAGGACAGCACATACCACAGCATTTGATGAACCAGTTATGGACCACTGGTTGGAACGGAAAATAGCCCAAACTGCAAATGTGTCCACTGAGTAGGATCGATTGGATGAACCAAACCTTCACAGGTGTACACTCTACCACCTGAGGTACGCCCTGCTACTAACAAGAACAAGAACAACAATGGTGGAGAGTGAGCAGAACACTGGCACTAGCAGAAGCCATTCTACAGAACGGTCCAACAATTAATAATGATAATTATAATAAAAATGTGCACTTAGCAGAACACTGTCACTAATGGGAGTCATTATACGGAACTGTCCAACAATTAATAACTATAAGTGTAATAATAATGTACACTTAGCAGAACAATGGCACTAACAGGAGGCATTATATGGAAGGGTCCCACAAGTAATAACACTAATGGTAATAATAATGTACACTTAGCAGAAAACTGACACTAACAGGAGGCATTCTACGGAATGGCCCAACAATTGAACATGTTGGCGCAGCTAACATGGGTAATTTGCTCACGATGCTAGGTCTATTTCTGTCCTGCTTCTGTGCTATTTCTGTCTTCCTCGGCCCTCGCCGTGCACCTACCTTTCACTTTCACCCAGCACCGCCTGCAGTACACTTCGCTTCCTACACGCTCCTGACTTCCATAGTCTAGCTCTAGCACCGCTTCTGTCACCGAGTACGGAAGTCATGCCGCCAACACAGAAAAGGAGAGGGAGACCGCCCTTGTCTCGACAGCCCTCTAGGCAACAACCTGACAGGCAAGCTCGTTCCTCTTGTGACCCTTTCATGAATCCTGACTCACCTGAGTCGCCACCTTCACATACTGAGTCTGAGCAAGATATAATTAGGTGGTTGACACGTGAAAACAGGAGGCTCAGCTGAACCGTCAGGTCTTCCGCTTCTGGTAGTGAGCGGCTGTTACCAGTTGGAAGGAGGCACAGGGAGCCCGTGTCACCGTCGCCTCCCAGGCTGTCTCCCCGCACCCGCTATAGGTCTGTCCCCTCCTCCTCCCCTCTGCCCCGGCGACAGCACGCCCCTTGGGCTCTGTCTAGGTTGCCACCCTCACCGGCGAGGTACCGGCGGCACCCCCCCCCCCCCCCCCCCCCCCTTACCCGCTCCTACACCCGTTGTTCCGCCTAGACCTCTTCGCCCTCCCCCGGCGCGTCTGGAAGTTATCGACCTGGTGCATCTCCTAGCCAGGCCTAAAGGTACGGACTTGTTGCCGCATTTGTTTGTGACTAGAGGAGATGGGTTCAAGAAGATAGGCTTGGGGGAGGCTACCTGTGCCGAATACTTCACAGCTATCAGGGAGGTAACGGCCCAGCCCTCCTTTCCTGAGGCGTGGTGGCCGACAGTATTGCAACATGAGAAAGAACTTTCTAGAATGGCAATTAAGTGGGATTGGCCGACATGTCGTCGGTGGTCCGAGAGTGTGTTTCAAATGGTGGCGGATGGGTGGCTCATTGATGGTTGGCTGGATGCATCTCAGATAAAAGATCTCCAACGTGATGCATGCTCTGATGCCGTGAGGTCATTCCAGGTGTGACCAGTGCACAAGTATAGGCAGCCGGCGGCTGCTGCCTCGGTTCCCCCCTCGGCGGCTCAGTCTGCTGCAAATCCCCGTGAGGATTATAATAAGGAGCTCGATGGTAAAGCATGTTACACATGGAACTGGGGGAAAGACTGGCTTTCCTTCTTCCCATGGAGTTCTGCCTGATCATCAGCTGCATAACTGTGCCTGGTGTGCCTATATGACTAAGCGCTCACTGGTCCACCGTGAACAGGATTGTCAAAAGAAGCGAAGATTTAGGGAAAGGAAGGCTGCGGCAGATCCAGCTTCATCAGCTGTGCCTGTGAATGCTACTTGCCCATTGTTGTTTACAAACATTGTCAATGAACATGTGCTTTCTTTCCCGTCCCTGCCCCTCTCCTGTCCTAGTTTCAGCCTGTAGTACTACTACCCCAGGTCAGGCTTCGGCCGAGCTGGTCAGCTGTGACCCACTGCCATTCCCCCCTCCCCTCCCCCTTCCCCCCCTTCCACTCCTACACACCCCCACACACCGACCCACCCGCTGTTACCCGGTGGCGTGCCCTCCCCACTCCCTCGGCTACCGCTCCCTAATAACAATAACACCCCATGTGTTGTTCAGCTGGATCACGCTCAGTCATTACATACAACTGATATTGATTTAACACTTCCCGACTTAGTCTTTGACTGGTTCAATACCCCTGTTGCTACTGCCATGTCCCTGCCACATGATTGTCAACCTCGTTCGTTTATCCCACCACCTCCACCCCTCAGTTTTAGACAATCTTTATCAAGTTTCTGGCCACAGGCATCTTCGGTGCTGTGGTTAGATTTCCCAGAGTATCTGTCTATTTACAATGTAGTGCGTGACACAGCAGTTCCTAATTATTTGCAAGCAAAAGTGCCCATTCCATCTTGCCTTATCATTCCGGCTTGGAGAGTCCTCCTTGACGGCTTTCCTGATACAACCTTGGTAGACCACCTAGAGTATGGGTGGCCATAGGATTATACGTCCTCCCGGACTCCAGTCCCCACCCTTAAAAATCATGCACCAGCAGCTGGTTCCGATCCGCATATCCTTAACTTTATTCATTCTGAACGACAGCATGGGGCAATCCTTGGCCCGTTTTCAGCACCCCCATTTGTTCCCTGGACTCAGATTAGTCCTATGATGACTCGCCCTAAGAAGAATTCCTCTTCGCGGCAAGTCATAGTAGATCTCAGCTTCCCCCGGGGAGAAGTGTTAATGCGGGTATTGTCAGGGGATTTTTTCAGGGCCTCCCCGTTAATTTCACCCTGCCCACGGTTAACACTCTGACCGATAGATTAACCTTGCTGGGTCCTAATTCATGGCTGTGGTCGGCAGATCTGGCCAGAGCATATAGACAGTTGAGAGTCTGCCCCCTCTCGGCGCCCCTCTTGGGTTTGACTTTGAATGATTTGTTCTATATTGATATAGCTCCGCCCTTCGGTTGCCATACCTCAGCACTAGCCTGTGCTAGGACTACTAGGGCACTGGTCTGGCTTCTCCGAAGAGAGGGTTTCTTTAGCTTGTGCTATTTAGACGATTTTGTCGGTCTAGAGTCTTCCTATCAAAAAGCAGCTGACGCATACGATAAGTTCATGAAGTTTGCCGGAACATTAGGCCTCGATCTGGCCTTAGATAAATGTACCCCCCCCAACAATGGCCCTTACATGGCTCAGTTTTGTGATAGATACTGAAGCGATGACAGTTTCGCTGCCTCAGACTAAAGTGGCTGAAGTCCTCGCCGAGTGCTGTGCGTGGAAGGTTAAAGTTAAAGCGAGTAGGAAACAAATCCAGAGTCTGGCGGGCAAGTTACAACACATGTCCAAGTGTATACGCCCAGCAGCTAGGTTTACTAATCAGATCCTTGCTGCCTTGAGAGCAACTCCATTGCTAGGTCTTCATGTCTTTGATCCTGACCTTCTTAAAGACCTATCCTGGTTCGAACAGTTCGCAGTTTCATTTAATGCAGTAGTCCTCCTTCCACCGCCCCCCCTAGGGAGCAATGGGTGATTGAGTGTGATTCGACCCTGGGTGCGGGTGGAGCATTTTCTAAAACACATTTCTATGCAGTGGACTATCCCGCTTCAATACTAGATCGTAATTTTATAATTGCTCAGTTGGAAGCGATTAATTTGGTTCATGCAGTCCTGGCCTTGCTTCCACCACTTCCCCATAATTATATAATACACGTTAACACAGATAACTCTGCATCACAGCAAGTTCTATCATCAGTTAGAGGGAAGGATCCTGTGCTCTGTGCATGTGCACAACAACTCTGGCTGTTGTCAGCCCTTAAGAACTTTGATCTTGAAATTTCCTATAAGCCAGGCGCTGACTTAGTACTTGCTGATGCACTGAGTAGGTCATCAGTCGATCCCGCCCTTAAGGTGAAAGCATCCGTTCTCTCCTCTGAGCTGAATCTTACTGAGTTGACAGTCATATTTGACCTTGCTGTTTTAGATTTCCCCTTGTAATTGTTCCTCGCCTGGAAGATATTACTTGTTTGCATTTATCTTTCAGGCTACACATTAACGCATCATGCTGCGTTGATGTCCGTGTACGAGAGTGCCCTCGCCCCTCGGACCTGGGCGAATAAGGTGGCACACGTGGGGTGCTACCTCTGCTTCTGTCAGCATCATAGAGTCAAACCACTGGCTCCAAGTCCCTATGACCTGCTGTCGTTCCTCTACCACCTCTCCACAGTGCTGCTCTCCCCCGGTGCAGTATTTAACTACTTCTCATCCATCAAGCTATAGGTGTGTTCTGCCCCTGGCGACCATGGTGTCTTCATGGCCCATGAGATACGAGTGATGAAGAAAGGCATTTCCAACAGTTCTTCCCATTTGCCCAAGAAGGCCCCTCCTCTTTTTATTATATTATTATCCTCTTCTTTGATGCAGGCTTGTGGTAGCCTATACAAAGCTCGTAGCTCTCAGCTCTAATGGTATGCAGCCTCAAAATCGTACAGGAATGTTTCTCTGGCCCAGGCCCTGTCCAGCGCATTCTTGAATTGATTCATGGTAGCTGCTTCCACCGCTTCTTCCGGTAGCTCATTCCACATGTTTATCACTCGCTGTGAAAAGAAGGCCCCTCTGAGTGAGCTGTTGTACCTTGGCTTGAAAAGCTTCTTGGAGTGACCTCTGGTATTGCTTCCCTTTATGCATCTGAATAGCAAGGCCTCATCCACATTATACTCAGCATTCAGGAACTTCCATGTGTTGATCATGTCCCCACGAAATCTTCTGTATGTGAGGCTTGGTAACTTGAGTCTCCTGAGTCTGTCTGGATAACTAAGGTCCTTCAGATGTGGCACTAGCTTAGCTAACCTTCTCTGAACAGCTTCAATGGATTTAATATCCTTCTTCAATGTTGGGTGCCATATAGTGACTCCATACTCTAGTATTGGCCGTACTTGGCTCTTGTACAATGTGATCAGCATCTTTTCGTCCAAGTATTTGAAGGTTCTGCGAATCATTCCCACAATCTTATTAGCTTTGCATATGGTTTGTTGTATGTGCTGGGAGAAACTTAGCCTATTGTCTACAAATACTCCTAAATCTTTCTCTACCTCACTCTCTTCGAGATTTAGTGGCTGGCCAGTAGAATTTTCATGCATAACATATGTATAGTCTGGGTGGTGTCTCCCTATTCGCATGACCTGGCATTTATTCGGATGGAACTTCATCTGCCACTGCTTGGACCAATTCTCCATTTCCAGCAGGTCCTTTTGACCCCTTCCGAGTTTGTTAAAGTTATTCGCTTCCTAGACCAGTCCTCCACCTCTCCCCCTGTGATCCGTGTAGCTCTCATTTTTGCGTATCTAACATTGTTAAGGCAAAGTAATCTGCTAACGATGACGTCCGGTCAGTCTCCTCATACCTTATGCTACTCTGATGTTACCCTTAAGCCCTATGCGGTGTACATTCGTGTCCATTCCTCTAAGACCCGCCCTTCCTCAGCAGCCCCTCTCATGTTCCGACTCCCTGCCATTCCGAATTCCCCATGCTGCCCAGTTAGAGCCTGGACCGCCTACATAGATCCACAACACCCTTCCAGTAATGATCCTGCCCTCTCATTACCCTCTCGAGCCCCCCTCACTCCTCCCGTCCTCACGGCCGCCCTTAGGATGGCTGCTATCGGGGTCATACCTCGCCCTGAACGCCTAACACTCCATAGCCTTCGTTGAGGAGCAGGTCAGGCCTGCTCAAATGTCGGCCTTCCGCTCAATCTGCTCATGACGGCCAGGACCTGGAAGACTGCTGCCGTCGATACCTATCTCCCATCATGGAGGATCACAGCTGCTCCATCAGCGCTCGCACAATTGTTGGGTGAGCGCTGATTCTCTTCCTTCACCTGTCTCCGGGCGCTTACCTGAACACTGAGGCCTTGCCTTGCTCTGCTCCAGTCAGCAATTGATGAACATTTCGGGTCTCTGGCCCCCAGTTGCCATGAACTGCTCAACCACATTGGTTACAATTACTTTTTATAAATTCTTAAAACCACTTTGTCGTCTCTGTCTTCTCTTAGCCGAGTGTAGCGAATTAATAACAATAATGGTAATAATAATGTACACTTAGCAGAACACTGGCACTAACAGGAGGCATTCTATGGAATGGTCCAACAATTAATAACAATAATGGTAATAATAATGAGCACTTAGCAGAACACTGACACTAACAGGAGGCATTTTATGGAACTGTCCAACAATTAATAACAATAATGGTAATAACAATGTGCACTTAGCAGAAAACTGACACTAACAGGAGGCATTTTATGGAATGGTCCAACAATTAATAACAATAATGGTAATAATAATGATTTATTTTTGGTAAAGTATGTATTCATCTGAATATGACATTTGTCAGCACTGGAGCACTGCTCTTCCGGCCATCTTACTATTGGAATTTACAGTCTAAATAAGTTTGATCAGTGCTGTATTAGTTACAGGACTGATCCTGTAGAATTAAGGGAGTGGCTCCTGCTGTATAATGTATGGCACCAGTCACTGTAGTTCATGCAAAAATGGGGAGCAGCACCAAGTAGAAAGTGTATACTCTGGGCAACTCAGACAATTGTTGAGGGTTACATTTGTTCTCTTCTAAAACAAGGTAAGTTTATAGTTGACAAAACATTGTGTCTGTCTTATATAATGTTCAATGTGTTTAAACAGGTTGATAGTTGTGTAGGATGTTCGATGTGTTGGTGGTTTGTTCATGATGGTTAAGGGTGGTGGCAGGGGAGGGGGGCCCATTGGGGTGGGTGGTGGGGGGGGGACCCACAGGAGAGCAAGCGAAAATGCGGGGGGATGGGGGGGGCAGAAGCTCAGGGCGTTGCTAGTAATTACTGCAGTAGTCGTTCAAGGGCCTGAATAACCAGGTGGGCTCGATATGCATTTTTGAAGGGAAGTATTGTTTGTGTTTCTTTGACTCTGGTAGGGAGTCCATTCCACATGACACTACCTTTGTAGATTGGTGCTCCGATATATTTATTTGTTGAAGGGTGTGGTACATTGATGAGAGTGGAAGCCCCTCTTTGTGTTATTCTATTTGTGTGGTCAATAAATTTGTCATCTTTTGAGCATTTGTGCATTAGTGCCATCAGGTGTAGGTCCCTTCGTTCTGAGAGAATATCCAATTTGGCTTTCTTGTGCATCTCAGCCATACTGAGTATCTTGCCTTGGTAGACTTCTCAGTGCTCGGTTCTGAATTCTTTGCAGTTTGATCTGTTGTTGTTTTATTAAGAGCTCATATATGATGTTTTTGTAATCTATAAGAGGCAATACTGTATTCTTGTACAGGAGCAGTGCACTGTTTTCACTTATGAATTTCCTTAATTTCCTAAAAGTTGTCAGTTTTAGTGCCAGCGTTTGATTCATTCTTGCCAATTGTCGGTTCCAATTTAGTGTAGTGTCAAGAGGTGTGCCCATGTATTTGTAGGAGTCCACTTCACAAAGTAAGGTTCCACCTATTTGTAGTTGGATTTGAGGGGTTTTTGTGGCATACTCTGTCTTGGCACTATTTACTGTTAGTTTTTTTTCATGTCACCTTGTATTCACCCTATTTAGTGCCATGTCTGTCTGGGATGCAGCTGCCACACGATCTCTATTGTGTACTGTGAGTGATGTGTCATCAGCAAATACTGTAAATTTTGTTCTTTCAGATACTAGTGGTAGGTCATTAATACAGATTAGGAGTAGCAGGGGTCCTAGAGTGGAGCCCTGTGGCACTCCGGTTTTGACCCTATGGGTGGTGGACTCATTGTTGTTTAGTTTTGTGCACTGCATCCTCTTCTTGAGATAATTTGTGAGGAAATTATATGCTTTGTTGCCTAATCCAAATCTTGCTACTTTCTGCATCATGATATCATGGTGAATTGTATCAAATGCCTTCTTGAAATCAAGGAAGACAGTGATTGCTAGTTCACCTTTATCCATCTTGCTCAAAACTTCATCCAGTAGATATGCCAGAGCCCCTGTTGTGGATTTGTTTTTCCTAAATCCATTTTGCTGGTAGGGCAGACAGTTGGATGATTCAAGGAATGCTTTAACGTGGTCATGTATAATATGTTCAATAATTTTATCCTGGAAATGGGAGGATTGAAATTGGTCGCAGTTCACCGAAGTTGGGTTATTGGTCTTGGGGATTGGGGTGACTGTACCTACTTTCCGTGCATCGGGGAAGATGCCTGTTTTAATTATTAAGTTATACATATGTGCGAATTCCCTAATTAATGTTGTTATTGCCATCTTTATCAGGGCAGTACTGATGTCTTTTATACCAGATGATTTATAGGATGATATTTGATTTATTCTGTTTAGGATTTCATCACAAGATGTTTCTTGGAGATCATAGTTGTGGTTATTTAGTTTGGCTTGGTAACATTTTTGTTGGGCTGTTACTCAGCTAAATTTACTGGCTAATCTTTCTGCTGTCTCGATGAAATAGTTATTGATTTCTTCAGTTAGTAGGTTATCAGGTATCACATTGCCCGATTCTTCATTGGAAAGGCTGCTAATTTTGGTCCGGTTTGCTGGTTCAATCTGTTTGAGTACACACCAGCATTTTTTGCATTGTTTTGATGTTTGTCGAGTTGGTCTTGGAGGAATCTTGCTTTGGCTTTTCTGACTTCATTTCTTGTTTTCCTGGTCATACATTTGGCTATGAACTCATCAGCAGGGTCTTTTGATATTTCAAATTTGTGTCTGAAGTAGTCTCTGTCTTGTTGTAGTTCTGTTAGTTCATCATTAAGGTACCCAGCCATGTTAGTTCTAATAGTTAGCTCTACTGGGGGACAGTGCATGTCAGCTGCTTTTGTTATTGTTGTGTTAAACATTTCCCAGCATTTGGTTGGGTCTTGTTCCGCTAGGAACTTTCTTCAGTTAAATTCCTGTAGTGAATTTTTCAATTCTCTCTGATCACACTTTCGATATGAGCGTCCCCAGTAGGTGGCAGATCTCTTGTCATTCCTTATTTTCTTTTTAAGTATGTATATTGGTTTGTGGTCACTTATATTATAATTGATAACTCCTGCATTGGTGCAGTGCTTAATATTGTTGAATGCTAGGTCTATTGTTTTGTCAGAGGTTCTGGTTATCCTGGTTGGTATGTGTATCATTTGCTGGAGCTCATGATCTGCAGTAAATCGTTTCAGTGTTCTCCACAGAGTCTGTTTATTATCATTGTAATCCACATTAAAGTCTCCTAGTATGAGTATCTCATATTTGTCCATGTCAGTTATTTGTCTCATGGATTCGTTTAGAAGGTCAATTCCTTCATTTAGATTGCCATCTGGAGGCCTATATATGTTGACGATGAGTGTACTCTTGGTCTGAGGTCTGATTACAATTGGCCATTGTAGTTCGATGTTGCAGTTGGAGAGGTTAAGGTCCTTATATTTGGATGTATCATCATGCAGCTCACTTTTTGAATAAATTCCCAATCCACCTCCTTCTTTGGTTTGACCATCTGGCTGCTTTGTTTTTCTGTCAGCTCTCATAAATTGGTAGCCTGGTACACTGGCTAGTCTATCTTCCATGTCACTGTTGAGCCATGTTTCCGATATTGTGAAGACATCAAATCCTGACTCAGGTAGGTCTATACTTAGCTGGTCAATCTTGTTGGGGAGACTTGGTATGTTTAAATGGCCAATCTTGAAGTCTGGTTGGCCCTTCAGTAATGTCAGAGGAAGTGTACTAAAAGCAGGTGACCCATCAACCACCAAACCCGGGCCCTCACAATCACTCTCCTGTGCATGCACCCCCCACCCCTAGACACCCAAGGACCCGCCAACCCCCATATGCATAAATATTGGTGACTGTTGTATTGACATATTTATCTTAGTGAGTGTTGAGTGTTGATCTGGACTGAGAATTGTTATCTATACTTTTAAAATTATATTTATGCTCTTGTATCTCATTTCATGTGCATACTTGTGTAAAATATTCCGATTTAATGCATTGGTGTGGGAATGCAAATGTTCTATTACTGATCGGGTATACGTGACCAGGTACTACCACCATGACTACCAACGCCGTCCTTTACATTCTCAGGAAGAATGGGTCACTTTGTCCACTGCTTCCTGGATGACTTTGTGGGCATGGCATCAACCAGGCGAGAGGCAGAACAGGCATACTACGACTGTCTCGATGTGACAGCCCGCCTTGGTTTGGCCCTCTCCCCTGCGAAATGCTCCCCACCGCCGAAGTCCCTGGAGTGGCTGGGATTCAACCTTGATGCTGGTCACCATCCCCGATGAACCTGGACAGATCACACACTCGCATCAAGGAAAGACCTCCAGAAGCTTGCAGGTCGCCTTAACCACATCGCAAAATGTGTCGTC